>AZAH01000004.1:417213-832087 GCA_000710315.1 Eremothecium coryli CBS 5749
ATCATTTTTTTTACTTAAATTACATATAAATTAGTTTTGCAGGTGGATTTGATGGATACTGTCAAGGGAATCATCAATGAAGAACTAAATGATATTATTTATCTGGCTTCTAGCAGCAGGGACTGCCACGATCTTCAGGGCTGTATACTTGGACGTCCTTGAATATGAAGAGAGTAAAACGCGTTTGCCAGTCAGTCACAGCAGCGACTCATCTGTCGGACCTTGTGCGGGGGTTCGGGCGCCATTTCGACTAGCAGCAATTTACTGTATAATAAAGGCTTTCTCGGACGCTCATGTAAATTTTGCTGTTGCAGCAGCATTGATTGCAGCGGCCTCCAGGGATATCGTGTTCGGTTGCTATGTGGGTATAGCAGTACTAACGGTTGGGGTATTACTCGGAGCCGCAGCAAGCATGATAAACTGGTTATGTGATATGCAGTTTCAAAAACTGTGATTATTGTTACTATATAGTCTAATTGAATCAATTACCCTCTGATCTTTTAGAGGTGACTATTCTTCTAATCTAGTTGATTTGCTCTTCTTATATAGATTTCTGTCATTTCGCTACAACTCGATAACTTGATAATCACATGTAGTTAGATCGGCAGTGGTTATTGCATCNAACACNCCAACTGTCGCTTAATGACTCTAAGACGTTGCTTCTTAGTCTTAGTCATGTTTCCTTCTTGTAAATCCCTTGATCTTATGGCAACTTCTGATTCTACGGCACACTACAATATCTATAGTGTCTGTATATTTTTTATGCGTAGATATTTATTCAAGTACAAGCGCAAGTGGTTTAGTGGTAAAATCCAACGTTGCCATCGTTGGGCCCCCGGTTCGATTCCGGGCTTGCGCATTTTTTTCCTAAGATGACATAAAATCTTTAACCATTAATTGTTATTTAGACGAACAGGTATTCTTTTTTATTCCAAGATATCTTAAAAAAATCTATTTAAACCATTATGGGCTCTCCCTCAAATTAAGTAAATCTCTGGGTGGTGTACTATCAGATGAGTCGCTAGATATACATTCAAACGGATTTTCCTGTGTTTCCGTTGGGGACCACACGAAATCGTGGACTGTAGTAACATCCCGTTCCCAGGGGGTATACATGTAGTTGTCCTGCTCATCCTCAGCAGAAGTTTGGCGTGCTAAAGCGGAGCTCGCGGTACTGCATAAATTATTACTCTGCAACGACGTTCGTAGTCTTTTGCCCATTAGATATTTCCAGCGCGTCGCTATCATCTCTAGAGCATCAACATTTCTTTCATTGTCTAGAAACTTCTCAAGTTTGTTTTGGTTATAAAGCCATTTAACATATTCATCAATACCAAGACATTCTCTGGGGCTGTATTCAGTGTAAAGCGGAATTTGTTTTATAAGGTTAGAAAACTTTATGCAACCATAGAACGAATTATTCATGTATACTTCCTGTATGAATTGACGGTATTTCCGCCTGCGTTGCACCATTTTAACCAAATCAATACTATTAAGTTCCTTGCTTAAACCTTCTAGGTCTACTTTCACATCATAGGGATCCAAGGGATTTATTTCCATGTAGTTTGCAACCAGGTTTTTAATAGTTAGCCTACCCTCCCAAAGTTTGAAAGATAGCGAGCCATCAAATGTGTGCATTAAAGCTGGAAGCTTGGAGAACTCAAGCTCTCCCTTCCCAGCTGGATCAAAAACAGACCAAGCTTGCTTGAACTTTCGTACCTCATCTCTTCTCGAGACACTTCTCTTTTCACCTTTATGGTAGACGTAGCTGAAATTCTCTATGATAAGAGAGATGAACATATTCAAAAAGATATACATGGATAAAATGTTCCAAGACATCATCAAAAAATATGCATATGGTTTTGATCCACAATCTGAGAGCCCCTTCTCCTTATCATAATGGCAAAAAGGTTCAGTGATAGTCAAATCGTGCATAATGTAATTCCATCCTTCCCCAAAACTGCACCTGAAAAGTACAATAAGGCTCTTTGTTACAGTCCTAAAATTAATGTTACCAGTAGTGTGTTCGCCTAGTCTTGTCAATCCAAACACCTGGTTCATTGCAATAGCGTAAACAAGGAAAAGAATCCCCCATGTATATGTTAATGACAAAATCGAGGGTAAGCTTGCAAAAGCTGTGTTTACTAGCTCAGTTAAAATATCATTTTGTGGGATCAAAAAGATAAATATCATCAACTGAAAAATTGCCTGGACGTTTGTAAAGCCTGTAATTGAGTTCCTTGAGCTGTATTGCCCCAAATTTAAGATGAATGAAGTACTAACTATTACAAGTCTAATCAAGTCCCAAATGTTAACAAATGTTAACTTTATGCCTTTTCCAAAAACAAAGAGGAGTTCATGAATAAGTAAGATTGCTGTCGTGATAATAAAAATAGTAGCAGCAAAATTGCGCCACTGACGATCTTCATGGTAACTACGCAATAACAGTGCAACGATATGAACCAGGAAGATCAACTGATACCAACAGGCGTATATGAAATAATCGTTTTCAACTGCTGTTGTGTAGCAAAACTTCCGAAACCGGCCCATGACAGATTTATCTGGAATGGTTAGAGGTTTTACACGTGAAAGCAGCTTCCTCACTTCAAGCCAAGATTTCTCTTCAGGAGTTAAAAACGCACTTCCAGTTGTTCGAGCATGATTACTGACAATGAAGGAGACAAATAGTGTCAATACAAATACCATGCTCAGAAAGTTAAACAGTACCAAGTATATTGCATTCTGAGATGAAGCAAAAGGCACAGGGGGTGTACCTACACCTGTTGTACTCATGATGTTGACTAGAAGATCAACCCATCCTTCTAAAGAAACAATTTCGTACAATGTCCTGAATGCACTGACAAAATTATCAAAATTCAATATGGGATTTTTATAGACCCGCGGCGTTAACACCTCCCAATTTCCAACTTTGGAACTAAACTCGTTGATACATTGACTAAAAGGCTGGGCTGTGTCGTTACAGTTACCTAACCGTCCCTTAAACAGTAAAAGCCCCCAAACAGTAAATGGAAAAAGAAGACTCAAGGCAATTAAGCAAGCACTCGCAATTTTAGTGATACCGTCGAAGAAAACTTGTTTAAATGTGGATCTTGCAGTATTACTTATAGTTAGAAATCTTAAAGCTCTCAGTGCGTTCAACCCTCTAAACAACCTTGAGATACGACCGTTGTGATTTAGCCACGAAATATAATCTATCCACATAGATATTAGCACAATTAGATCAATGCAATTCCAGGGATTTAAAATATAGGCATTAGGAGCATAAATGAAACCATCAGCAATAGTCTTGATTAAAAATTCTGCAGTAAAAAGGAAAACAAATGAATATTCTAGTACATTCCCCCATGCCCACATGGTGTATTCCGGGCTCATTCTGTAAAGTGGTGTCACGTAGCAGGAATATAGAACCATAAGTACGGTCGCTACAAATGTTATTACAACAAATGTATCCCTCTTAATATGATAGAAGTACTTGTTCTTTTGATACAAATTTGTATTATCCTCAAAAAACTTTCTCCCATTAGTTCTTTTACCTACGCTAGGCGGTACGATTTTCTGGCAAAACTTTCTGATGGCATTATTTGGCGGGAAGATGAAATAAGAGTTATTATAGGTTGGATGATCTTTTAAAAATTGCAGCTTCTCTTCCTCCAGTTCATGCAATTGCAAGGTATACTTTTTGGTCGATTCTACATTATCGCTACTTTCTGCGAAAATAACCTTTGGTTTCTTAAAAAAAGGATTATCTTGGATATATGGGGTAAGTTTTGATGTAGCAAGAATTTTATTAATGAAGGCTTTCGTGATGCGCTTTATGCGCCAATCTCCTTCGTCTGCGTCCCCATCCAAACTAAACTCCTCATAATTTTGTGCAATAGCTAGAATGGCAGTACCACGGAAAAGGAATTGGCGGAAATCTCGACTTTCATCTTCATCTTGTCTCCGTAAAAACTTCTTCTTGATCCTCGATAGTAATGAAGCGTTAGTATATTGTTTAATTCGCTCAGGATAAACATGTTTCAAGTAGTGTCTTATTTGCATTCTCCGTTTAAGTTTCTCGTCTTCTTTCAAGCTTTGGGAGATTGCTGCTATAAAGATGTTCAGTACCACTGAATTTGATAGAATAAACCAGATTATCAGTAGCGCGGTACCGAACAATGCGTAGAACCAGTTTGGTGCTTGTTCCTGTAGAAGGTACAAAATATCTGTCCAGTTCTCTGTAGACCCAATAATGAATAATGACAAATATGTGTTTGGCAAAGAATACATCGCAAATGGATGTTCATCTTCCATGTCTAACGGCACGTTTCCTTCAAAATATATCGAAACAATAATAGATGCAAAAAACACTAACAAAAAGTAGAATGCAGATAAGTTCCATATCATCAATGCGTTGTTCAAAACTCTCTTCCATAAGTTTCTAGTAATTGGAATGGCAAGCACAACTCTGTAAAACCTTGAAACAGCAAAGAATGCCAACCAATCAGCGGTACGCCCTATATGCTCTCTTATATGCATGTGGCAGATGATAATAGATATAATTGCAACCAGAAGGTCATAGACATAGTTAGGCTTAGTAAGAAATAACCAAGGTGTTTTAACGTAAATCAGCAGTCGAAGGATGGACTCAGCAAACAAAATATAACTGGTTATAATTTCGGCAAGTGCAAGGTAATCCAAATAACGTGCAAGGCTGAATGAAGTTTGTGTGGATTGAAAAATCAAGTTTGTCAAGATCACTGCAACAAATATCCATTCAAATTGTTCGTAAAATTTTATCAACTTACTCATTCGCCTGGGATTTACCGATTCATTCGCCTTTCTCTTAATTATATTTGCGGCTTTCATTAATTGTCGAATAAAAAGGTTCTGCATTAATCCTGACGGCCTCCGTGTCTTGGATAGAGCTTCACTGGCGAGTTCAAACGACGAAAACAAGACAGCAACTAGTAAATTCATCAGCCAAACAGTTAAAAAGAAGGTGGAGAATATGAAGAAGACAGATGCTGCCATATTATCAGAATCCATAGTAAAATACATTAGATCTGTGAAGGTATTGGCACTCATTATAATGAAGACGAGCTCCATTGAATTAAAAATATTATCAAAGCTAATCCGGCCGTTAAAAGGATTAGAATCGGAGATACACTTCGAATACCTTGGACACAAGAAACCTTTATGTGTTGGACCTTGTGTACCATCACGAAAATAGTATGGAGATGGCTCTCCTGTTTGAACGTCATATTGGCCACCACAGAATTGCTCCTCATATTTATATGTATCTGAAGTATCATTTGGATTTATCCATACGCACTGGCGACGAAGTGAGCCCTGGAAGCTTTGCACTCCCAGTATAGCAAACATCACCCAAAAATATAGCAACATAAAGCCAATGTTCAACAACTGAGGCAGGCCATATTTAATACTCTTTAATATTGAAGAAACACCGATATCTGTGTCCGTAAGTCTTAGTATCCTAAAAACAGCAAGAGTCCTGAATATCCGAACACCTTTCTCAATATCGTAGTTATTGATGGAAAAAAATACGCTAACCCAAAACGATAAAGTAGATATCAAATCAAGCCTATTCCAACTGTTCCTTGCGAAAGCTCTGGGGACCTTTATTTCCTTTTTTTCAACATTTTGTACGCTTGCCAAAGACATTCGCAGCTTATTGTCACCAGCTTTCTCATATGCACGCCCTCGAACCCACGGGAAAAGCTTCTCAACGAACTTCTTACCATACTTGGTCTCTAAGACCTTGTAAAACCTGACTACACCCAAGTGTTGCCAAATACTCTTATAATGCTGGTTATGGATTTGCATTAGCTGCGAATCGTCCCAGAAGCCAAATGCTACCATCTTGAGGACTACTTCAGCAGTAAAGTAACACTGAAAAATAAACAACAGCAAATCAAGCCAACTGTCAAATGCTCCTAATGTACCACTTTCCAGTCGGTGATACTGTCTGTACGACAGTAGAAAAGTGAACATAATAAGCATCAATTGCGATGCTGCCCTGTATTTTGCATCCATCAAAATCTCAGCAATCCTAAGTCTTAACTTATTCGTTGGAGGAATAAGAGCCAAAGAATTGCCATATAAGGTTAGTTCGTCTTCCGTATCCAAATTAGTGCTTCTAGTTCTCACTCTTGATTGAGACTCGACTGAAACTCTCTGTTTATCGCTTGATTTCTTATAAGCATTCTCTATTACCTGCAACCTATCCAGCCTCGGTTCCTCCTGTAACTTGCACGATGCCTCCGTAATATTTACAAGTTCTATTTCTTCAAAGTGGGTATCGCTTCCTGCCCTCCGGTGGGATAAAGCCATCCTTGATGAGGTTCTAAGTAGTGGTGAAAGTCGATCGTTGTCGACCAACTCTACATTCTCATCATCCTCACTGTCCTCTTTCCTTGATAACTTCGGTAGCCACGAATTGTCATGTTCATCCTCAAGAGCATTTAAAAACTCACCCTGCAGCATCAAGAAGTCATCAACTTCACTATCTTCTATCATGGATATAACCCTTGGAGATATACTTCCTTCGTAACTATGAGACTTCACAGATGGAATTCGATTCGGGACCTGTGAAGAAGAAAGTGACTTTGGCGAACCTCTAATATCTGCAGTGATATCCATGGCATCTAGATGATTCGTGCTAGGGTTAGGGGTCTTGGTATACCTGTTGATACTACGTGAGGAGCTACTATCCGTACCAGCAGTTTGAACTGTTATCTGTGGCCGTGTAATCTTGCATTCTTCCTCTGTAGCGCATGGAACGTCTAGTTGCGAACCCCTAGCAACGTTTGTAATAGGTTGTGAATCTGCGTCACGCACGCTGTCGGAGCGTAACTGCTGCTGCTGCTGCTGCTCTCCCTCTGAGTTACCCTTGGTTCTTGTCTCCCCTCCGTGCGAGTTATCCCACATGGTAAATGCAATAGAGTAGATGAGAAAATCTAGACCAAATGAACTTACCTACGCTTCTATACGGTGTGGAAACTTTGTTAGGTATCGGAAGAACCTTGCTTGCGTAAATGCTAAATGTTTACTTCGCCACGAGACGGATTGCGTAGTTGAATTTCATCAAAGTATTAATCCAGCCACATCAAAGGTCAAAGTAGAAATTAACACAAAGTAGACAAGTGGATCCATAATGGTCTACGTTTACTGGCCTAAGTCACTATTATCGTGGTCAGATTCCTACGATGAGTTGGTTGTAATTGCATATCAAAAAGAAGGAACGGATTTTGTGGTGTTGGCTATAGTGAAGAGTGAGTTGTACAGAAAAGATGTCTCGTCTCCGTTCAAGAGAATAGCTAGGATTGACAAGATAGGAGATGTTCACTTTGAAATACGTTCTGAATACGATGAAGATGTTAAAATTATTGAATTCACTCCTCCAAAGCTCAAACTTATGCAATTCTTCTCATTAGAGCCTATATCTCTTATCCTACCAGAGAAGATGGCCGTAGACCCCTTCGATGAGGTGCCAGAGGCCAAAAATTTTACTAAATTGATGGAATACGGGGAGGTAAAGAGGCATAACACATTGAGACTCACCTTAGATGTGATTAATATGTATTATAGACATTTGGAATCTTTTGATAGAAGCTACCCTGAATATGCAAAACGTAGGGTTGACCTCACAAAGTATTGGACCACGATAAAAAAGTGGACTAAGGCTCGATTTGCCTACAGTATTGCTTGTTTAATAATGCTGTATGTGGTATTGGCAGTACGCCTGACTGCTGGTAGTATATCTGCTATATTGAACTGGGAAAGATTACCTTTGATTTCAGTTTCCGCAACAATGCAGCAGATAGATTTGAGAGCACAACAGCTATGTTACATCCCTGTACAGTATATGCGTATCAATGGTAACGTAACGCTACAGAACGCGAAGCCCCGATTGAAGGAAGATGACAATGTTGTACAAGTACTGAACGGTAAAAGAAGACGTCGAAGCAGCGTCTCTTTCCAGACCTTGCCGTGTAAATACTATCCGGACTACATTCGACTGTACAATACATTGTGGCTAATCGCCAACGATGTGTCATTAGGAATGACAGTGGGTGCGTTCCTCCTAGAAAAGAAGGAAACGCTTGTATTTTATCTACACACCTTTTTGCGGAATACTTTCTATGACCAGCCTATGAAGATAACGAAGTTCCTTGATGAGTACCCGTTCGGAATCAAACTCAATGGCGAGCTATCTCAGTTCCTCAGTGAGCTGTTTGTCTGGATAATACAATTCTCGTATGCCCTGTTCATCGAGCCACTAACCTTCCCGGCGACGTTAGACAAAATAATTACAGGTATCGCCCACTGTTGTACACTTTTTGGTGCAACGTTTGCATTGGCCTTGGTTGTAGACTCCCTAACCTTCTTATCCCTACACATATCGTTATTCTATGTTATAAGTGCAAAGTTGTATCGCTGGCAGATCACCGTCATGAAGACTTTATGCTATTTGTTTTGCGGCAAGAAGATTAATATATTGCGTAACAGGGTAGACAATAACAAATTTCAATTGGACCAAATGTTAATGGGTACATTGATCTTTATTGTATTGATCTTTCTACTCCCCACTGTTTTTGCATTCTATTTGACATATACATTAATGAGGGGGACACTAGTCGCTTTGACGACGTCGTTGGAGTCCATAATGGCTTTACTAAACCACTTTCCTCTCTTCGCACTATTGTTACGCATAAAGGACCCTAAACGTCTCCCTGGAGGAATTTCCATCATCTACAAAGGTAACCACTACTCCTTGGAGAATAATCCATTGAAAGTTTCGATGATGTTCAAGCCTTACTCTGAATTGATGGTAGGCATCGTCGGCAATCTAACATTATTCAAAGTCTTTCATCAGATTGTTACCGGACTGCCGATAATGATTCACCGCATCGGTCTGTATCAAGTACTTTACTCCTCCCTTCCGATCAGACCCATCGACACTAATCTTCTATGGAAAGAACTAAAGCAAGTGATGACTTGAAAGTTATCCATCTTGTACTATATAACCAGTTTGTTTTTTTTTACATATGGGCTATATTTGCCAAAGGACATGAAAATGTAGTATGTACACGAATTGACACTTAACTATTAACTATGCATGATTGTAACCCACAGATTAACGCTTCTTCTTCTTAGAGTCCGTGGAGGCTTCCTTCTTTTTCGTTGGTGCACCTTTACCTCTACGCTTCCGTTGCTCAACCATCATCACACGGTACTCTTCCTCTTGATCTACAAAGTTACAGTCCGGATAAAGTGTTTTGAGCTGTTTAAACTTGATAAAATCAGGATTACCATAATACTGCGCTATAGATTCACCTTTCAGCCTCTTGGAAAGGATTTTTGAACCTGTTCTTGCGCCAGTGGGGTTGAAATTTTCGTTAAAAATTTTAGCAGATAACTCAGCTAGTTTCAGCAACCTCTCCTTTGGAACTGTCATCGTAGCCCCTACTTATGTTTGGTGGTAGTTGAACTATGTTCTAATTCACGCAGATAAGTTTTACAGTAAATAAATGAATAAATTTTTGTCTGCTATAAGACTAGGAGCATTTGCGACGAGTAAAGGCTACCCACTGCTCATAACAAATACAGCAGCAGGACAACTGTAAGCTTTGAACCGAATAGAGCTGCAATAATTAAAAACAATATTCATCATATAATACTGTGTTTATATAATTTGATAAGTGATGAAACGTTGATTATACAAAGATTCTCTTTAGTAAAGGGAGTATGTTTTAAGTTTGAGTTGACTACCAGGAAGCAACTTCTTCGGTTTGACCTTCAGCCCAGTCAGCAGCTTCGGTTTGCTCCTCAGCAGCAACCTCCTCCTTGGCTTCCTCGTCACCTTCACCAGCAGCAGCAGCTTCCTCAGCAGCTTGTTGCTCGATCTCTTCTGGGTCTCTGTAGAAGTACAAGTCTGGCATGATGGACCATGGTTGAGTTCTGTCAACCAAAGCACCTCTTAGTCTCAAGACTTCTCTGGCCAACAAGTACCAGATCAAACCAATGGAGTGCTTACCTCTGTTGTTACATGGGATAGCAACATCAACGTATTCAGATGGGGATTCCAAGTCAGTCAAAGCAATGACTGGAATGTTGACGTAAGAGGCCTCCTTGATAGCTTGAGCGTCGGATCTTGGGTCGGTAACAATAACCAATCTTGGCTCCTTGAAGGATCTGGTGATGTAGTTAGTGAAAGAACCTGGGGTGAATCTACCAGCGATAGCAGTAGCACCAGTGTGAGCAGAGAACTTCAAGACAGCTCTTTGACCGTAAGTTCTGGAGGAGATGGCAACAACATCCTCTGGGTTTGGGATAGCAGCGATGATTCTAGCAGCCAAGACAATCTTTTCCCACGTCTTGCCGATGCTAATGATGTTAACACCGTCTGGTCTGGTTTTGTAGAGGTATGGTTCTTGGTGCACCTGTAAATTTGTTAGTAACTATTTTGAGAAATGAAAGATATGGTCCTTGTAGCTGAAATGCACTTCCCACACCAACTTTCCTTAAGTGCAACTGAGGCAACTTATACAGTACAAATTCAAATGAGATGCAAACGTAAAATAGCAAACATCTTATCATTCGTCGAACATGGAACTATTCTCTATCAACTAAGGTGTCCACTCTTATAAAAATACTCTTAAAGTCTCACATACCTGAATGTTCTTGGAACCCAAGTGAACGTTAGCAGCCAACAACAATTGGGCGTCTTCTGGGGTCAAGTCAAAAGTAGCTGGTAAGGACATTCTTGCTATCTCTTCTTGAAAGTAATACCTGGAGTACCTCTATAATAGATCGTGATATAGAAGTCTTCTATTCTATGCGTTCTCAGAAGCTAATATTTTTTCATCGCTTCGCGGGGTTGGTATTGGAGAGTATCCGTCTCTCAGTAGAGCGCGAGCCTCGTCCCAGGCGGGAAAGTTTGGTAGGCCGAAAAAGCTTCCTCTAGGCGGAAATCGCGTGAGGGTTAGGCAGAGCTAGGCAGAGCAAACAAACATAATACAAAACGCTACACAGAAAAGTCTCCACTACATGCTCAAACTCGCATTATTAGGCATTAATACTACTATGGCTCATTCATACCGCTCATCTACCATCCTATAGCTGTTCTCACTTTCTAGTATTCCAATTTCGTCTCAAGTAACAGAGAAGTAAATATATTGTGTCTGGGTGTACCCGATATAAAATTTTGAGTTGTTGGGTGTATGGGTTTCGCAGTCCAACGTCATAAAGTGGGTGTAGTAATATTAAGCCATTAGTCACCAGCACTCTGAATGTCTACAGTTGGATCCACGCGAACTTCTAATGGGGAAAGGCTGAAACTTAGGGATAGGTGGGACGGTAGCTGATAGAGCTGTTAGTGTTTTTGGTACGCAAGTTATATTAGTGTTTATTTGCTCTACCCTGGCGGTTGTGGATCACAAAAGGACGTTGCAAAAGGAATAGAGCAGCAAAGTTCGATATGGGGATATTCGTGAAACTATGGGAATGGGTACACTGTAGCATCCCAAAATTTAACCGCATGACTCCAAAACCCAAGCGTATCCGCCTTGTGTGTATTTCTGCGTGGATAGCATTTCTGCTATCGTTGTTAGTAGTCTGTTTATTGATCCCTATTAGCAACTATGTGAACCTAACCACGCAGGCTCCAAAGATACGGCGTTATTGGCGCCGCTATGTTTTGGGAACTGAACGGCCTATGCATAAAAGGGCATGGTATCATAACCGATCATTCCAAACTGCTATCCTGTGGGGCATTATCGGTGGGTGCTGCACGTTAGTGAACTGTAACAATGATTTAGTTGTTGTCACAAAACGGTTAGGAAGGATACCTGTTGCCTTTATGCCTGCTCTTTTGTTCCTAACCTTGAGACCTTCTCCATTGCCGCATACCCTTTATTTGTCGCTATTACCAGTCCACAAGTGGCTAGCACGTATAATCGTCTTTCAGTGCATAATGCATAGCCTGTTGTATCTTTGGTGGTTCTCAGTATCTGGTACTATGTACAAGATGAAGAAGTTTGCTAATATCTCTGGAGTTATTGCCCTTTTCTTGTTGATATTAATAGGTGCCACTTCAATACATATGGCAAGGAGGGCTCAATTTCGGTTGTTTTACTATATTCATTATATGTCCACCTGGATCTTTGTTGCGATGGTTTATTTTCACTCCAGGCCTCCTTCAACGATCTATATTGCCTTGAGTGTATTAGTGTTACTGTACCAGATCATTTATCGACTTTACAATACGAGGACAACTGCTGTTACTGTTACATCTATATCACCATCACTTGCCCTTATGGAGTTTCCCATGAAGGACATTGCATTAAAGCCAAAAATGCCAGCATCGCATGTTCGAATTAACCTGCGCCCTCAAGGGATATTCAAACGGATATTTTTTCAACTAGTGCCACTACAGCACCCCTATACTATTGCATCCCTTCCGACAGATGATACTGTGAGATTGATAATTCGTCGCTCCCGTCTAAGGTTAAAGAACAATGGTATTTATTACATAACAGGGGCATTTGAGTCTAAGATCGACTTCATCTCCAAAGAGAATAAGAATTCATTTTCTACTTTACAAAGTAGTTTCCAGGTTCAGACCCCTATATTGAGCTCATCACCGTTACACTATTGCATAAAAGCAAGGAAAGTACTAATTACAGTTGGTGGAAGTGCAATCTCCTTTGGTCTTCCTCTTTTGAGAATATTGAACTTTAACGGTGTCAATGTGAGATTGATATGGGTTACTCGTGATTGCAAAGATTTGAATATATTGAATAACTTCAAGAATAATTTCAATGGCCTTGAAGTTTATATCACTGCCCTAGAAGGAGATGAGCAAGACTTAGAGATTGATTACGTTGACTATGAGGAAGTGGGTGGTACTATGGAGAATAGCGCTAGGCCGTATATGCCAAGAGCTAGTAGATCCGATGACCATTTACTTCCTTCTTCGACAACAAGAACCAGTTCCTTGTTTCCTTCAATAAATTCAAAGAACCGAACAGTAGAACCGAGCAGTAAGCGTGGGCTCTATGCCTCGAATATCTACCAGCAGGAGGATACCGCAATTCCCAATGATGATGATGATGATGATGATGATGATGAAGTTGATTTCACCGAACTTTTCAGTGCGCGTAGGCTAAATTCACATTCCCCGTCAAATAAGTTCACCTTAGAGTCGCCTTTAGGCAAAGGCTCTGTATTTCGGAAACCTAAATACATTGTTGCATCTGACTACGGTTCTATATCAAGCAATGGAGACTTCCCAGAGGAGGCCGATTTTATAGACAAAAGACTAACGTTGCCTGCTGGTGCAAAGCTTTTCTTTGGGAGGCCGACATTATCTTCTCATGATTACGAATGGTGTGTGCAGAGCGACTGCATTGGGCCTTCAGACACAAATGAGTGTGTAGAACGAGGTCAAGCCGACCGCTCAGACGCTGAGATCCTTGCTGGGGTTTGGGTTATTGCTGCAGGACCACCAGGTTTAGTTAATACCACACGCCGCTGGGCTACTGACGGTTGTTTGAATTTTCATGAAGAGAGTTTTAGCGTATAATCATAAGGAACAGACAGCTGTCAAACGCCAACACATTAATCCTTTCGTTGGCGTTTCCAATATTGCATTACACTTCATGATAATTTTATAGTCAATGATTTTGTGTGTCTTACGTTCCTCTCTGCATATGCCGGCATACCTGCATTGAGTACCAGGAGATCGAAATTATAAGTATCATAGTTGGATTGAAGAGAGTTTAATATTCTAAGTTTTACAAGTAGTTACTAATATTGATAGTAATTGTATCTTTGCCAATATGTACGCAATATTACAGCAGCAGCAGCCAGCTATGTCTTTTAAGTGACGTTAATACTAGATAATGCTAAATGTGGAAAGGTATGGGCATCTTTTTTTCTCTATTTCAGTACAAATGAATGGATATTTAATTAGTATATTACATATGAAATGGTTGTAGACGGGGTCGTTCTTGGAAGACGAGCTAGTTCGCACCGGTATCCATGTCGTTTAAGCCCAGGTCTTCATTTTGTTCTGCGGTACGTTCGTAGTCATCGATAACCATGTTAGGATCCGCATCTGGTGCATAAACGTTTTGAATGTATGAACCAGCAAGAGGATCTTCCATGATGACTGTGAACTTCACCTCACCAGCTATTGCTCTCTTCAACCGGTCGAAGAATGCAAGCCAACGAGATTTTGTCTCTTCATCCATAGAGTCAGAGGTTTGCGTGAAAACGCGAGATTCAAGCTCCTCATGCACCTGCTTCAATAAACCTTCTAAAGTGGTAAATCTACCTCCCAATGTACCCTGTTGAATGTCAAGATTGAGTTCGGGTATTGTCATAGAACATGTTTCTGATTTCAGGATGTCACGGGATAGGTCCGAAGGATCATCACATAGCAAAGTAATCTTCCGGCCTTTTGCTGGGATCTCCCCACCAGTCTTTACCTCGTTGGACTTATATCCGCAGTGTTCACAGACGGTGGACATTATAATCACTTCTTTAAAGTGTGGAATATTCACAGGTTTCATGTGAGTATCGCAAGGCTGGACACAAGAGGGACAAGTGGCCGAGAAGGTCTGCACTTCGTTGTAGAAGTTCTCAATATCAGTTGCATCAGACAAAAATGTTTGTTTGGCGGCCTCAGATGGATTGCGGTCGCGTTTTTCCATCTCCTCTCGCTTAGCCCTAGAACGATCCTGAAACTGCTCCTCTGTGAGAATACCAACAGCCAAATTCTGCTCATCGGAACGAATATAGTCCATATGAGACCATTTATGGGCTAATTCACCAGGCTTAAACTCTATCCAAGAGTTGCCGGCAGGATCATCCAAGATAAAAGTTAGTGGAAGAGAACCCTCGGCGCAGTCCAGCGCCTGACGCACTGAAGTAATAAACTTCTCAATTTGTGCATAAAGTGTCTCACTCGCAGCTTTTCTGGCCTCTTGGCCAGCAGCTAGATCATCTATCATTTCAGACAGAAGGCCTTCAACGGTTGTCAATTGGCCGCGCTTAGGAGGTATCTCCAAATCCAGCTCAACAAATTTACAAGAGGCAGTCTCAGATTTAACAACTTGACGATTGAAATCATCCTTGTTCTCAACTTTTAATGTATACCGTGCTCCTTTCTCTTGGATTTCACTAGCAGGCTGAATTTCAGAATTCTTAAAACCACAGCTGCTACATTCAAAGGACATAATAACGACCTCTCTGAAGAATGGAATAGATGTCAGCAACAATCTGGTGACTCCATTTTCATGACAGTTCATGCAGAGGGACTCAATTTCTTGGACAGGATGTCCCATAGCGTCAGCTGCGCCGGTATTCCTCAACCCTGCATCCTCACACTGCATTTCATCGACAGCATCTCCCACAGATTTGAAAATCTCCTCATTTGCCTTCTCACTTGACATACTATCGTTGAGCTTACGCTTTTTATCTTCTGGTTGGCCTTCTTGCATTAGATCAGAGAAGAGATGTGATTGCTGAGCGTACATTACCACTATAGAACCTGAAAAATTTTTACCACTTACGAAGATACTGCTACAAACAAAAAACACACTAAAGAAAGCATGTCAAAAACAGTATAAAGCCTTCTTGCAACGTATTGAGATCGACAAGGTCCCCTATACTCACAGCGGTACTTGTTAATCAGTATTATTGATTTCTCCTGCAATTGTAAACCTTTGTACACCCCTCATCGTGAGCGACGACCGGGTGATTTTCTAAAAAGGCTTCGACATTCAAGTTACTATTATTCACCGTAACTCCACTACAATTGACGACAGATGCCTCGAGAACCTTTGATTGGTATAGTTGGGAAACCCTCCAGTGGAAAATCCACTCTTCTGAACTCTCTTACAGATGCCAACGCAGCCGTAGGTGCGTTCCCATTTACAACAATAGAACCTAACAAGGCTACTGGTTACCTCCAAGTTGATTGCGCTTGCGCTCGTTTCAACAAGCAATCCGAATGCAAACCGCTCTATAGTTGGTGCGTCAACGGCAAACGGGGAGTCCCAATTATGCTCCTCGATGTCGCTGGTCTTGTTCCAGGCGCCCATTCGGGGCGTGGCCTCGGTAATAAGTTCTTGGACGACCTTAGACAAGCGGATGCACTCATACACGTCGTCGATGTCAGTGGTACGACCGACGCTGAAGGGAAAAACACTCGTGGATATGACCCAATAAAAGATATAGACTGGCTTCAGGACGAAATTCGACTATGGATCGAGGGTAATCTTTTAAAACGATGGCCTTCAATTGTCAGACGGCATGTCGCCACCAAATCAACAACCCTAGACACCCTTCAAGCACAGTTCGGCGGATACGGGGCGCCACCCCGTATACTTCGAGCTGCCCTCAGCCGCCTACCTAACCTCCCTCCCCTGGATCAATGGGATAATGCCACTATCACTGAGGTGGTTCGTGCCTTCATGGTAGAAAAGTTCCCAACTGTTCTTGCCCTAAACAAGATCGACCATCCTGATGCTGATAAAAATGTCTCAAAAATCCTCCTAAAGTATCCCAACACAAAAGCGGTGCTAACAACAGCAATCTCGGAAGTATATCTCCGCAGCTTAAAGAAGCACGGTTTTGCTCGGTATGATGAAGGAACAGATTTTCTCGAGACGGCCACAGAGGACCCTGTAAACCTAAAGCCTCTCGAGGAATCCGCCCAGCTACGTGTGGAGGACATACGTGACCTGATTTTGTATCGGTTTGGCTCTACAGGTGTTGTTCAAGTTCTCCAGGCAGCCGCGGATGTCCTTGACCTTGTGCCCGTGTACACTGTTAAGAATATAAGTACATTTACGGGCAACGATCCCCATCACGTATTTCCCCACTGTACTTTATTTCGCAGGGGAATCACTGTAAATGCGGTCGCTCGACAAATTATTGGGGACGCTCCTATATTTTCTATGGAGACGATCGGTGGTATGCGTGTCGCGGAGGGTGCCACTGTGGATGCAGGCCAAAATGACATTCTTGCCTTCAAGCTAGCTACTAGGAGCACGTGATATTCACATGACATTTATCTCGTTAGCGCTGAAAATGCCGTAAATACCTTATCGCAGACCCGATAGCGCGGTAATCAATTATAATGGTAATAACGGTCGGGGAATGAATACCACAGATAAAGCTTACGGGTTGATAGGTATATATAGGTGTGTTTATTTATGCATTATGTACAAAATATGGGTCAGCTCTTGAGCATTGAAAGCGTGAGGCTGGTGTGGTAAAGCTATGGTAGATAAGTCTCGAGGAGAAAGCGACCTTTCAGGGTCTGAAAAGATAGAAAATGCTTTAGAAACACAGCATTGGGAACATACCGAAGAAAACAACAAGTATACTGACCAAGAGCTTGGAAAGGAGGTTCCTGACTGGGACTACGATGGTAAGTATGAAGGTATTAGGTTGAAGAAGGATCTACAAGCCCGACATGTATCAATGATTGCAATTGGTGGGTCACTTGGCACAGGATTGCTTATCGGTACTGGCAGAGCGTTATCTGAGGCAGGGCCAGGTTCCATCTTGATAGCTTATACTGTTATGGGGTATGTGGTTTTCACTGTGATGTCGTGCCTCGGGGAGATGGCTGCATATATTCCGTTGGATGGCTTTACATCGTACGCAACGAGGTACGCCGATCCGGCGTTGGGTTTCGCTGTGGGGTATGCATATTTAGGAAAATACTTGGTGCTCACGCCAAACCAGCTGACTGCAGGTGCCTTGGTCATACAGTACTGGGTTGGGGCTGATCAAGTCAGCCCTGCGGTATGGATTACTGTGCTTCTATTCATAATTGTAGTGATTAATGTTGTTGGCGTTCGTTTTTTTGGGGAATTCGAGTTCTGGCTTTCAAGCTTCAAGGTGTTGGTGATGTTGTGTGTCATTATGTTGCTACTGATTTTGGCGCTCGGAGGGGGGCCTAACAAAGACAGGTTGGGATTCCGTTACTGGAAAGATCCTGGTGCCTTTCGTGCATATTCGGAAGTAATCGATGGTGGTAAAGGGAAATTTGTCTCGTTCGCCGGAGTATTTGTCTATGCCCTTTTTGCCTACCTTGGTACAGAGTTGTGTGGTATTGTTGCAGCTGAATGCAAAAATCCACGTCGTAACGTTCCTCGTGCAATAAAATTAACTCTATATCGTATAGTCATCTTTTACCTACTTACGATATTCCTATTGGGGTTATGTGTTAAATATAACGATAAGAGTCTACTTGCAGCAAAGGGCGCTCAGACATCTGCTGCCGCATCTCCTTATGTGGTGGCTTTCAAGAACGCAGGCATCCCAGGTCTACACCATCTTTTTAATGCATGCGTGCTTCTATTTGTGTTCAGCGCTTGTAACTCTGATCTATATGTAGGAAGCCGTACGATGTATGGTCTTGCTATCGACGGAAAGGCACCAAAATTCTTTGCTAAGACTAACTCCTGGGGAGTACCTTATTTTTCATTGATGCTAGCTATTCTATTCTGTGGTATGGCATATTTGAGTGTTTCCTCCTCAACTAGGCAAATGTTCACATACTTTGTCAACATGGTCTCCATTTTCGGACTTTTATCATGGATCTCGATCTTGATTACTTATATCAGGTTCGATAAGGCTTTCCACGCACAGGGCATAGATAAGTCAACCTTATCATATTGCGCGCCACTGCAACCATATTCTGCGAAAATCGCACTAGTGATCTGTCTAATTGTGGCCTTGATAAAGAATTATACCGTCTTCCTAGAGGGCCATTTTACCGATCAGTGGCGCGATTTTATTACAGGATATATAGGTATTCCTATATTTATTGGATGCTACTTTGGCTTCAAATTTGTTCATAAGACGAAGTTGATCCCATCCGAATCTGTCGATTTATTCACATTGAAGGGTCCAATTGATCGCGAGGAAGAGGAAGGGAAGATTTTGGAAGCTAAGGAACGGGAGGAGCGGAAAGGCAAGAAGCTGTCATGGAAGATGCTATATGAGAACGTAATCGGGTGGATCTTCTAGTCCTCGACACAATATAAGTTGACTCTTGTTCAAAGGGTAGACTAGCCCAGTCACACATGCACATTTGATCCAAGTGGTTTTTTAAAACTATAGTTTTCATTTTGTCATACATACGAATCGTATTTATCCAATTATAAAAGATTTGTTATTCTTAAAACACGTTAAAAGCTGTCGTCTATTCGGCGATCATAGTTCTATAAAGACTTTCTAAAACCCAAGCGATAGTACATATACTTATTCTTGCTTAGCGTTGGTAGCAGCAGTCAATTGAGCTTGTTTAACCAAGTTGGATGGAGCATCCATAACTGGCAACATAACCTCGATCATTCTGATCTTGGAGTTCTCGTTGAAGGCCTTGTCCTCAGCCATCTTGTTCCACTCACCAGTGGTGGAAACTCTGAGGGTTTCGTAGTCCTTGGCACCGAAAGTTGGCAACAAGTCCAAGTTTTGCCATGGTTGAATGTCGTTGTATTGAGCCTTCTCACCGTGGATCAATCTCTCAATGGTGTAACCGTCGTTGTTCAAGACGAACAAGTATGGCTTCAAGCCCCATCTGACCATGGTAGAGATTTCTTGGACAGTCAATTGCAAGGAACCGTCACCGATGAACAAAATGACTCTCTTCTTAGGGTCGATTTCCTCAGCAGCGAAAGCGGCACCCAAACAAGCACCGGTGGTGAAACCAATGGAACCCCACAAGACTTGGGAAATACCGTAAGTGTTGTTTGGGAAGTGGGTTTGGTTAATACCGAAGGCAGAAGTACCAGTTTCGGTAATAACAACATCACCCTCTTGCAAGAACTTGCCGACTTGGTTCCAGATCCACTCTTGCTTCAATGGAGTGGAGTCGTCGCTGGCAGCGTTAGAAGCTGGTCTAGCTGGAACTGGAGCTGGTTGGTAGTTCTTGATAGCACCTTGGACAACGTCAATCAACTTTTGCAAAACGAACTTCATTTGGACACCTGGGAAGGTAGCATTTCTGATCTTCATGTGGTCGGAGTGGAACTCGACGATGTTCTTGGTCTTGTAAGAGTAAGAGAAAGAACCAGTGTTGAAGTCGGACAACAAAGCACCGACAGACAAGATCAAGTCAGCAGACTCAACAGCCTCCTTAACCTCTGGAGTAGATAGAGTACCGACGTAGACACCACCGAATCTTGGGTGTTGCTCGTCAATGGAACCCTTACCCATTGGAGTGACGAAAGCTGGGAATTGAGTGGTGTCAATCAACTTTCTGGTCTCAGCCTTGACATCGTGTCTGGAAGCACAGGCGTCAGACAAGATAACTGGGTTCTTGGCGTTGGAGATCATGTTCAAGATGGTCTCGATGACCTCGGCCTCAGCCTCAGCATCGTTTGGCTTCAAGCTCAAGTCAATTGGAGTTGACAACAAAGAAGCTGGGACCATGGAGTCGACCAAGTTAGCTGGCAAACCCAAGTAAACTGGTCTTTGGGTGATGTAACAGGTTCTGATACATCTGTCAATCTCAGCTGGAGCAGAGGTGATGTCAGTGATCATAGAGGTGGTCTCAGAAATGTTAGCGGACATTCTGTGGAACACGGTGAAGTCACCGTTACCCAAGGTGTGGTGCAACAACAATTGCTTAGCTTGGGAGGAGATGGATGGAACACCAACAACGTGCAAAACACCGACGTGCTCAGCGTAAGAACCGGCAATACCGTTCAAGGCAGACAACTCACCGACACCGAAGGTGGTGATGATACAGGACATACCCTTTAATCTAGCGTAACCGTCAGCAGCGTAAGCAGCGTTCAATTCGTTAGCGTTACCAGCCCATCTCATACCTGGGACCTCGTAGATCTTGTCCAACAAGGACAAGTTGAAGTCACCTGGCAAACCGAAGATAGTTTGAACTTCGATTTGTCTCAATCTTTCGAACAAATAACGACCCAAGGTAATCTCAGACATTTTGTGTATATGTATATATATCCGTAGGATGCTCTTTTAAAAAAAATCCAAAAGAATAGTAAGACTTGGGAAGGAGTAACGAGAAGAAAGACCTTTTTTATATACGCTCGAAAAAAAATAAAATTGAGGTTCCCTCAACTTCTACTAATATCTCCCTGAAGGCATGCCAATTATCCGTCTTGAACTTTGGCATATTCCTATGCCAACGTTGACCAGACGTAGATAAATTGTCCATGTTATGTAAGCGCTTCCGAGAATCAGGTGGTTAGCAGCCAAATTTTTGCATATGATAGTGGAGGCTACGGGATGCCAGCTGCCCGTTGAGATTAGATCATATTTGAAAAATGCATATTATGCATTCTCTTGTACGTATTTAGTGATTTAAATATGCAAATAAAATAATTATTAATATTCTGGGCGCGGGAGCTGAATAAACTGGAAGCTGCTCGAGCCAAAAGAGGCAACCGTTACATACCGTAAAGTAGGATACCGCAAAAAAGAAGGAGGCACAGTACAATCATGGTGTGTGTCTATTCAATATAGAAGGCTATTAGGCGGTTTGATCTGGGACAAAAAGTTGGACAAATGGTCTGTTTTTCGTTTCACAAAGCCAAGTAGAGTATTGGATTAAAAAGAAAGCAAGTGGATACGTGAGAAATGATTAGGAGATGGGTTGATTAAGTACGCCTATTACCTGTACCAAGAGAAACTATGTTATAATTAATGCCTTAAATATCTTCCACATCCATATTGTTTACCCCCCGTGTCTTGGCTCTCATGCGTTCAATCCTAGCTTTTAGCTGATTAGTGACCTCAGCGGCGCGCTTCCAAGATTCGTCACTTAGGAGGGAGGCACTACTGCCGTTTGTGGTTGTACTACCTGCAACAGCATTGGAAGTATCCATTATGTGTAGGGAGTGGACTCTGCGAGGTAGGTCGTCGCTGGATTCGCTGGAAGTTACCACGCGGATGGAGGAATTTAGCGGGGAAAACCTGCTAGTCAAGCCAGTGTTGGAGCGGAAAGAGCCGCCCGAGGGCTTGCGCGACTGATCTGGGTTGTGAGGCAGAATGCTGATGCAGGGATCTGTTTGGTTGCCATTCTCATGGATGCTCTCGCCATGGGCACTTCCATCACGGGAGGGAGAGATTGCATGTATTCCTTCTATGACGGCTTTTACAGGAGTGTTTGCAAGATGTTTTTCGTTCAAAGCGGTGTCTAGCTCGCTTTCCAGTGTTGCTAAACGATTTTTTAATTTTGTAATCTGAAGATCTTTGGAACGTAGGGATATTGTTTTTTCGTTAAAGGCAATTTGAACTTCATTTAGCTGATCCTGTAGCATTTGGTTTTCAGCATTCAATTGCGAAGTTTGGGTTTGAAAGCTTGTCAACTTTGCCATTAGTTGCTGACGCTCCTTGGCCCACTTTGCTTTCTGCGCTCGGAGGTCCTCTAGTTCGGACATGATTGCAGCTGGTACTGCAGAGTGCGAGCTAGATTGCGAAGGGATCAACGATGCTGGTGGTGCTAACTGTGTAGCCTTATTAGTCGAATGATTAGGGGAGAGGCCAACCAAACGTGACTTTGTGTTGGCCGCAGTCCTGGTCGCCACTTTTTCCTTTAGTGGTGAAGTCGGTCCTCTTTTCGAAGGGATGGTAGAGACTGAATGTGGTTTAGCATGCTTGTTTTCTTGATACCGACCTTCACCAACGGATTGGGCTGTGACCGATGAGCTAGGTATAGTTGTGGACGGTGCAGTAAGCTTATTTGCTCTCTGAGGTTGGGTGTTATGAGTCGCAGTAGTCTTTGGAGCTGGCGCAACATTTTGTTTTAGTGGTGGTGCAGTCACCTCAACCTTTTCATAGTATTCATATATCTTCTTCTTCTTTTGGCCACCGAGCTTTTCAACGGTCTCAGAGAACTCTCTCTCACCAAATAACTTCATCATGGTGGCAAAACACTCGAACCCTGAATCCCTCAGAGATGGCTGGGTATCGTTGACGATCTTGACAACTACTGGGATAATATCTGGGAGCATTCTGAAGACTGCTTCATCTTTTACCTTCGAAGTAGAGTGCCTCCAATGCTTCTGTAGCATTTTCGTCAAAAAATTGGTTGATTCCAATCTCACATTCGGAATTTTGTGCTTCATGAACTCTACAGTCGATTCTAGACAGTTGTCAACACCGTAATACTTTGCGAGCAGGTCAAGTGCTTCACCGACGGCCTCACTAATAGCAGGTTTTTTCTCTTTTGTTCTTTCCAAAAGTGCATCGAGGAGAAGATGACTATATTGCCCTATAGCCTCCCGTAAAGTTGTCGCAAGGTGTGTAACAGAGGCAGCGGCTATGGTCGCGGCTTGTAGGTTGGCGTCTTTTGCAATTATTTGACCGAGAGTGCGGATGTATGAAGAGTAATCATCAGCTGGATCTAACTTCTTAGCGGGCTTCAAGAGGTCATCATAAACTTTCTGTAGCGCTTCAACACGTTCTTTCCATTTTACAGATTTGACTTGTTTGTCAAAATCTACAGGGAAGTTCTTCATGATACTACTTTTAGGAAGTAAATCGAACGGATCCACGGGCGCTACAGACATATCAGCACCATCTCCATTCCCGCCCAGCTTACCATTAGGAAAAGCATCGCCCATCAAAGTATCTCCATCTTTATCAACAGCTGTAGCGGCTGCTGCTGCCGCTGCCGCTGCACGTTGTAGCTCCTGCCAATGGAATAAACGTGGTTGCTCACTGGGAGGTATTGTGCCATCATACTTTGCAAATAGTTTCTCTAGGTCCTTTTGCTGGATCGGCTTCAACTTATCTAAAAGTAAATCCTGTAAGAACTGTTCACCTGTCCATTTGTAAACCTCAAGTATGAAGTTCATAGTCTCAGACCTTACGTTACGGTCTGCATGCCCGGCAAGCTTCGGCAATGGCTCAAGCACAACCCGCCAGAAGTCGTTTTTAACATTGATAAATCCAAAACATTCAACTATTTTGGCCATTGCATTCATCAAACTACTGACTAGTCTCGGAAGCTTATTGGAAGTAAAAGGCAACATTAATTCCAGTGTGGATCTTATGCTAACATCGAAAGAGGTCAAAGTAAGGATACATTCCAATGCTTTCGACTTTGTTCCCTGTCTAGAAGAACTAATACCTTTCTCTACCAACGGAGGTATCCACTGACATCGAAGGTTTGAAGAATCTGGCAAAGATTCAGCCATTTGGCTCATGGTCTGCAATAAAGTGTGTAAAGCACTAATAGCGCTTTCTTGCGCAACCACATTAGAGTCTACAATAAACTTCGCAAAGTAATCTGGTGAACTCCAGTACATAGACACATCGGTAGGAATATTTAGTACAGAGCATTTGGAAAAAGTGGCATCCAACTCTTGATATGCGTGCTGCCTAGCCTTCCAAGATTTACTAGAAAGCCTTTGCTTTAATGGTAACTTCGTATAATCCTCTTCTTCAGCCATGACACTTGAATTTGCAGCAGCCAGGATATCAGATTAACCAAAAGATACGGATGTTGTATGTTCACAATTTGTATTCCCGGTGTTTGTGCATAATAATGTGCTATTACAAGGATTGTAATTACTGTAATCCGAAGATTCAGTTAACTTGTAAACAAATCAAGAAAAACCAATTCCACAAAGCGGGCGAGGCACGGGATTGCAGAATTGCATAATTGTAGAATAACGTTTTACACTTAAAACTACGACTGGACAGACGCGCAAATAGCTTTTGCCAAACAGTTCAGGCTTCTGGCAGCCTTCTCTTGTAGTATATTATACCTTCCCCGATCTTGAAAGTACGATATTCGACTATTTCATCTTAACTTACCGAAAGTGATATTCCGCATCTAAAAGTTAGATTACACTAACTGCTGTACATAGCTAGAACAGAAATGACAACTTGAAATGACTTAGTGCAGCCATGGTATACTGAACAAATAAATCTGTACAGCATTAGAGAAAAGGGTTTTGGAAGTTACACTAACTAGCACGTTATAGGGGGCAAGGATAACGGCTACAGTACTTGACTCCTTATTACTTAATTTAAGTCTTGAGAATCACTTCTTCTGACACAAGAACAGAGAAGAGCTTCTGACCCCTAATAGTCGGTACGCGTACACATTGGTCTGCAAGAGATCGGTTTTACATACGTACGCACACTGGATGAAAAAAGATACTTGATACTACCATTGATCATTATGGCAGTTGCAAGCCTGCCCTGAGGGTAGGGCGCTGTCTCTGCGATAAATATATTACTAAGAGCAATGCACTTACCGCAGTTTTTTGTAAAAATGTCGTATTTTACTTGATAATTACTCCCTTCGTTGTCGCCCCCCGTGGACAGTATTACAAATACATTATTTTATATATACGTATATATTGGTCGTGAAAAATAGAACCTACGAGGAAACTTGCAACCTCAACAGACAAGAAAGTGAGAAATGGTGCAAGAAATTAAGACAGCAGAAGAGTTCCAATCGTTCCTCGACACCGACAAGTTGGTCATTGTCGAGTTTTTCGCCACTTGGTGTGGTCCTTGCAAAATGCTTGCTCCAATTTTGGACAAGTTTGCTGCTAAGTTTACCGATGCTCAATTCTGTAAAGTTGACGTTGACACATTGCCAAATGTTGCTCAATCAGAGAAGGTTACCTCAATGCCAACCTTGATCTTCTATAAGTCCAAGGAAGAGGTCAAGAGAGTTGTTGGTGCCGACCCTGCCCTCATCCAGAAGACTATAACTGCTCACCTTTAAGCGGAGAGTACCTATATTGGAGGTGATATAACAGACATAGCACGTATATGTAGCGTTATTTAAGTTCTGCAGTTTTCTATAAACTAATGTTTTCGTGGTAAAAGGTTATTTTATGAGGCTTTCGATCTCTAGGTCGGTAAGACCTAAGATGTAGAAGATGTCCTTCATAGAACTCGTATTCAGTTTACTTGGTGCGGCTTGTTGCACACGAGGNTTAGCATTCCAAGCAATGCCAAAGCCTGCAACGCCCATTGCGGGTAGGTCATTGCCGCCATCTCCCACCATAACAGTTGCATCTACGGGGATTTCATAATCTTTTGCTAGTGACAGCAAGGTTTTTGCCTTAAAGTTACCATCTACAACTTCACCCAGTGTAACACCGCTGAGAATTTCTTCACCCTCTGCTGTAGTCTCAGTTCCCAACGTATTTGCCATTGCAAAATCAAGCTGTAGCTTTTCTTTGATGTATGATGCGAATGGTAGGAATCCACCGCTTAAAACAGCCGTTTTGCAGTTCAATGCACGCAATCCCTTCATTAATTCTGGCGCGCCTTCTGTCACCTTTAGTTTCGCTTTAATTTCGTCATACAAAGTCTCAACTTTAATACCTTTCAACAACGCTACACGCTCCTTTAACGATTGGGCAAAATCTAGCTCGTTATTCATGGCACGTTCAGTAATCTCAGCAACTCTGTCTTCCACGTTAGCGTAAGCGGCGATCAACTCAATTACCTCTTGATAAATCAAGGTAGAGTCCATGTCAAAAACAAATAGCCCTTTGTTTCTACGATACTCATTGTTCATCTGCACAATAATGTCAACCCGTTCTTCCTTAGTGTGCTCCTCAAAGCTGGCTAAGGCCGTTTTTAAGTCATCGATGGAGCCTGGTATAGAGCTTTTAATGAAGAAGTCTTTACAACGAGGAGCTAAATCCTTAATAGATAGAACTTCGAACTTGCCAAGAGTGAGATGCTGTTCAAGCTTTGCAACAAACTCGGAGGTCAGCGCTTCAGCTCTTGAAATTGCTGTAAGGACAAAGGGAGCTTCAAGAATCATGGATCCAAATGTAATATTGTACAACTCTGTATATTGGATGTGTTCACCAGTTTGCACTAAACGTATTTTTTTCAGTTAGAGAGATGACTTCAGTGAGATGAAATTGCGCCTGTGTCTTATTGCAATGCTTATAACGAAAAAAGAGCCTCTGTTAGTTGAAAGGCTTTATTCGTTTCAGTTTCTACCCTGAGTTCAAAGTAGCGCTCTGCTACAGTTGTGTTACCTCTATAAAGCATTACATACATTACTTTGCACCGGTCGAAGTCAAAAATTCCGCTGCCTCATTGATATTATAAAAATCGAAATTTAAACTCACAACATTATTATCATTAGTAGCCAATATTAAAAGCGAAAGCTAACCTACCCCAATAACACAATGTCTAAAGCTTTGAGGATCTTGGTTCCAATCAAGAGAGTAATAGATACACAGATCAGACCACGCATCAACGCTGCCCAAACTGCTATTCAAAAGACAGGCGTTCAATTTGCCGTTAACCCATTTGATGACATCGCAGTCGAAGAGGCAGTTCGTCTCAGAGAGGCTAAGACTGTCCCGGTTGAGAGTATCCACACAGTTTCGATTGGACCTGCTAAAATCCAGGATTCGCTATTGAATTCTCTAGCCAAGGGTGCTGATTCTTCAACTGCAATTGATGCAAAAGAAGTGGAATTGGAACCACTTGCCGTCGCCAAGATCTTAAAACGCATGGTTGAAAAGCACAAATCCAATCTTGTCATCATGGGTAAGCAAGCAACTGATGATGATAATAACAATACTGGTCAAATGCTTGCTGGGTTACTCGGGTGGCCACAAGCGACCAACGCAGCCAAGGTAGAAATCAACGAAGCAGATATGCGTGTCCGTGTAACACGGGAGGTCGATGGCGGTGAAGAGATTTTAAATGCAGCACTACCTCTTGTTATTACAACCGACCTACGCTTGAACACCCCACGGTATGTAACTCTTCCTAACAAAATGAAGGCCAAGAAGAAGCCTATGGAAAAGCTAAAGTTGGACGAGTTTGCTGACTTGGATCTTGGCTCAAGGTTGAACATCCTGAAGGTCGAAGAACCTCCAGTAAGACCCGCAGGCGTAAAGGTGGAGTCGGTTGATGAACTGATCTCAAAATTAAAGGAAAGTAGATCCATATAATTTGCTCTTTTCCAAGCTCACGAACTTGATTCTCAAAATACATAAAATGTATAGGTATAATAAGCTACGCAACGATTACCCCGTTTTTTTTTATTATTTCTTCTTTGGATGAAGAACAGCTGAGCTGAGCATGCCTGGCGGTTGCTTGTTGAGATACTGTTCACGATACCATTGAGCCCATACACTGTTCTGACTTTTTACTTGATCGACTCTCTGCATTAGCTGGTCACACTCCTCTATCCACGCTTGGATATGTTTCTGAGTATCAGATAGTACGGGTAAACTTAATTGAGGGAAGTTAAGCTTTTGGCATGTTTTAGGCATCTGTGTACTGAAGGAGTTGAACAGTGGCACCTTTCTTAATTTGTCCTCTGCCATTATTTACCTGCTATTCTTTCAACCAAGCGTATATCTACTCACAACGACAGTATCAACTAAACCCCTTAACCACAGTGGAACAACTAACCATACGCACGGTCACCCCCAGTTCAAAGGCAGACCTCTGTTGAGGATAGCAGTCAGCTCCTGTTAAGAAGGTATAAACGACAACGGTCACGTGAGGGGTGATCGTTCATGTTAATCCAAGATCCATTTATACCAACAGCTAAGAGAAGGTAGGGGTCACTCGCCTTATATGCTCGAGAATACATAGTTCAAGATGCTAAATACCACTCCTATAAATATTGACAAGTGGCTCACAGATAATGCGCATCTATTAGCACCTCCCGTTAATAATTATTGCTTGCACCACAATGGGTTCACAGTAATGATTATTGGTGGCCCAAATGAGCGTACTGACTATCACGTCAATCCAACACCCGAATGGTTCTACCAAAAGAAAGGCCATATGACCCTCAAAGTAGTTGACGAAAACTTGGAGGGTGCTGCAAGGTTTAAAGACGTCATCATCAATGAGGGAGATTCATTTTTGTTGCCAGCAAATGTGCCACATAATCCTGTAAGATACCAAGACACTGTTGGAATTGTGGTTGAGCAGGATAGACAAGAAGGCCAGAAGGATAAGTTACGGTGGTATTGTTCGAAGTGTAGGGAGGTGGTTTGCGAATTCAGTCTTCAAATGGTAGATCTTGGAACGCAGGTCAAGGAGGGTATCCTGAAGTTTGATCAAAACGAAGAGTTACGAGTATGCAAGAACTGTGGCACTATGAATTATTCAAAACCACAGTGATAATTTCAAGTGATAAGGCCTTATATGTAATAGGATTTTTGTATCACTGACTCTGTCTTTATTAGTCGTTTTCTGTTTTTCCGAAACCTTGAAACGATTGAACAAGACAAGAGCGCTCTCTGTCAACCAATCTCTAAGTAAATGAAATTCTTCTAAAGCTAACAATAGTTTTATATTATGTCTTCTTGTTTCTGTGTTCAGGAGGGCAAGAGCTCGAAAGAGTCATCGATACCAGCTGGTGAAAGCGTTAGTCTTATCACGTCTAATGACCCGAAACACCCCGCGAATCTGATTTGCAGTCTCTGCAAATTGTTTTACAACAACAATTGGGTTACTGGTACTGGAGGTGGTATTTCTATTAAGCATCCTGATACTGGATATATTTATATTGCCCCTTCAGGTGTCCAGAAGGAACAAATTAAACCGGCTGATTTATTCGTACTAGACCCAAAATCTGACTCCTATATCCGCAGACCCCAGTCATACAAACCGAGCGCATGCACTCCTCTATTTATGGCATGTTATAAGCAACGTGGGGCAGGTGCTGTTATTCATACGCACTCTCAACATGCAGTTATCTGCTCTTTGATCTTTGGTGATGTTTTCAAGATATCCAACATAGAGCAAATCAAGGCCATTCCTAGCGGTCGCACCGATCAGGAAACAGGGAAAGATCTCAACCTCTCCTTTTTTGACACGCTTTCTATTCCTATAATCGAGAATACGGCGCATGAGGAAGATTTAACTGAAGGCCTCAACGAAGCGTTGTTGAAACATCCCAACACTGTTGCGGTAATTGTTAGGAGACATGGGATCTACGTCTGGGGACCAACTGTCGATAAGGCCAAGGTGTACAATGAGGCCATTGACTACCTAATGGAACTTGCTGTAAAGATGTACCAGTTAGGAATCCCCTCCGACTGCGCCATCGGCGAGGAAAAGAAATATCTCAAATAAGAGGTTACCAATATTCTATTATCACTATATAACTATATTCATACTATTATACATATTCCGCCAACTGGGCATGTGTTGTTCCTTTACTTTTGGGCTTGTGCTTGATCACGCCTCCACACTTTAGCCCACACTTCATGCTCCATCTTAACTATATTCTTAGTGTCTTTCAGTTGAGTAACTTCTGCCTTTTCTGTTTCTAACTCTGATCTTTCTAATGGACCACAGCACACGACTTGAGAGCCCTGGAGTACATATGCGCTTGCAATCTTCTCCAGTGTGAACCTCTCTATAACATCAGCCAGTACAAGGTTAATGGCTTTATCGAAGCCAACCAACGTTGCAACTAGACACTGACCATCAGTTGTTATGATAACTACTCGCTGATTTAGGAAGTCTTTTAGAAGAGGCGACATTAGATGTAATATTTTGCACACCCTCTGTACAGTGTTGTACTTGTAACTTTTGCTGACAGTACACTTTCAAGATGGTAAATATGGTGCTTGCAAGGGGAACTTCAAACTTCTGCCGATGTTGTTGGAAAGAGAAAACAGCCACCATAACAAACAAGGTATATAATCAAAAACAAATGCACAGAGCTGCAATGGCGCATGATATACCCACCAGTGCTACTGATATGGGGAGCTCTCCTATAAAACAGCTAGAGGATACCGACAAACAGATCCTTGAATGGGCGGGAATATTAGAAATGGAGTCTGTGGATCTCAGAGAGAAGGCAGGTATACTAATATCGCTGATGCAAAAGCGATGTAATGAAGCACAGGCGGCGCAAAATGGTATAGCACAATGGAAGAGCTCCATGGATAATGAACTGAAAGGTAGGTTTTTCTCTTTAGATATCTTTCCCTCTGCGACATGCGTCGCGTCATTGCAAATGCATGATTATACTAACAAGTCTTTAACCAGCATTCAAAGAAGACGTATTTAAGGCGTTAAATGATAGAAATAACATCTTACTTTCCGAAGTTCAGAAAGTAAGCTCTGATTGTATTGCAAATAACAGTAAATCGAAAGCTGCTACGCCGTTACCGCCAACGCCATTGCCGCCACCGCCAGATATGGATAAGTTCTCCGCAAAAATTATCAAAAGCTTTGAAACTAGGCAGTTGAAATGGTTTAAAGAGTTTCAGTCAACTCAACAGGTTCTTTACAATGTCACTGTTCAGATGGACAGGGTTACAGAGGTATTAGGTAGCATGTCTCGGGATTTGCAGAACTTGACAGAAAGACAATCAATTATAGAGCAAATGCTAGCTGAACAGAAGAGAGAACAGAGGGACCAAATGCCCTCTACTCCTTCCGCTAGCTTTATAGGCACACGTAAAAGGTCTGCTTCNCCAGCCAATGGGCAGTCTTTACAAGCAAGAGTAAGGGAGAAAACTCACCAGACTAGATACATAATTCCATGGGAGGATATATCAGACGAAGAGCTATAATACATAGTTGACTGTCCTTTGCAAGGTCAATCCTATAACAATATTGTGAAAATTGCCCAATGACTTACTGCGTATAAACTTCTCATAATAAACCTTATAGCAATGAAAATACCGTTGTAGAAACAGTACCACCTCTTCATCAGTCATACCATTGCCTGTTTTGCTTATTAACTCATGCTCTTGTTGCAACCTCCACGTGAGGATATTGTCAAGATTATCGGTAGCGAAGGTTATTCCAAGTGTAAGAAGTTCCGCATTATTCCACAATAGCTCAGCGTATGTACCAAGCAAGCGGTTAACCTCTTTGAGCGAATTGACAAGATCCTTTTCTGAACTCACCTCCAATTCCTCCTCAGCAAGTGGTTGAAAACCAAGGAACCACCCTTCTATAATGACGATGTCAACAGGTGTCGTTGCTTTTACAACAGTGTTTGACCTATCGCCTTTCCCACCGAATGCCGACTTATCATATTGCGGTATGTTAATAACCCCATCGCCAGCCTTTAGCTGTTCTAAAAACAATTTTAAAAGTTCCATGTCATGGGTGCCAGGCAACCCCCTACCTTTCAACAAAGAATTAGTCCTGTACCTCTCATTTATCCTACATTGATCCACATATGTCAAATAAAAGTCGTCTATAGAGACGCTTATGCAATTATAACTACATTTGAGGTGTTCATGTAATACTGCTGTATTATATGATTTTCCTGATCCTTGAGGTCCAGATATTAGTATAAAAATGGGATTCGTTTGTTTTCTCTTTGCTTGCTCTAATAACGCTATCGGAACCCATTCATCTGCATATTTACAGATTGTTTCGCTAGTTGACATTGCAGATTTCATCAATTTAAGCAAGACCTTATTTTTATGCACCAAGTTACCTTTCTTCTCGGGTTTAAAGTCCATTGTCGCTTTACATGATTAGCGTTACACAAAGCATCGCTCTTTTTTATGGCTATTGCGAACCCCTGAGTAAGACTGTGAATGAACAGTCTAGGTGGGGTTTCGGGTACAAGGAAACCTGGCCACTAAGCGTCGCATTACTAACCCCGTCATGAATGATTATCGCCTATGAAAGGCTGACAATCGGATATAGATTGAATAACATGCGGGGACTATGAATCTATAAACTACTAGGTGAAAGCCAGTAGTTTTTTATCACTTTGTGTTTACTAACTCTAATTCATTTGAAGGATGTTTAGCAGGCGACTCATGTCAACCATTAGCAGTATCTTTGATGTTACGCCAATTTCCTCAAGCAGCTTTGTAAGTGTTAACAAGCCGAAGGCTCCCTACTCTGGTGGAGGGTCATTTGGAGGAACTTTAGTAGCGCAGGCTTTACTTTCTTCTCTTTACACAATTGATAAAGAGATGGTCCCTCTCTCAATTCACTGTTTATTCGTCAAGGGCGGTAACCCCAATATGGATGTGACCTACGTTGTTGATACTTTAAGAGATGGGCGTAATTATACGCATAGAGATATCAAGGCATACCAGAACGGTGAGGTCATTCTAAGTTGCTTAGCAATGTTTTCGCGTGATCAAGTGCGGCGTGAAACAGCAATTCGCGGAGTGAAGAAGATAAGGTTTCCCGAGATGGATTCCTTCAAGGACAAATTGGAGCTATTTGAGGAACGGTTTAAGTCTTTTGCCTCTGATTTACCATTTTTGAAGGCCAAGTTGAGAGGCGCCCAAATATATCAGGATGCTATGGAAAGATTTAGGACGGATTTCATGGAGTATAGATTCCCTCCCGACATGTATTTACCATCGAAGAAATATGAGAAGTACGGCTACTTTGTAAGAGTCAGGGAACCGATAGCAACAACGTCATGTGCACATGAAATGGAGAGAATTACTCCACTAAATGATAGTAGATACAATTATGTGGTTCTTTCTTTCCTTTCTGATGCGTATTTTTCACTTATTGTATCCCATTTCCATGGGAAACAATTATATGACTTCGACATGAGTGTATCATTAAACCACACCATATACTTCCATCAACAGCCAAATCTTAGTAACAACTGGACGTATTTAGAGATAACCAATCCTTATTCTGATAAAGACCAGCACCTTGTTCAGAGCGAGTGGTACGATGGTGTCACAAATGAGCTTGTTTGCAGTATCAGCCAGCAAGCACTGGCTATTTACAATACTACTGAGAAACTTGAAGCAAGATTATGAGCTTCGAACGTTTAAAATATGACTGCCCGCGTATTTTACAAAGTATACAATTTCTATACCTTCATGTCTAGATAGATAAATGAAATTAGAACATCCCTTCTATCTCACCATCTTTATTAACCTCTATGTTCATAAAACCACAATGAGTAGGTAAACCGGGGATTGTTTGTATTTCAGCAGCCAAAGCATATAGGTAGCCCGCGCCCACTGATGCTTTTATGTCTCTGATTGGGAAAGTAAAACCGCTTGGAGCACCCTTCAAGCTGGCATCGTGGGACAAGGAGTACTGGGTCTTTGCAATACAGATCGGCAAACTTTGGAAGCCCTGCTTGTTGTACAGACTCACCTTGGCTTGAGCTTCAGGAGAAAGGGAAAGATCGCATGCCCCATACATTTCAGTAGCAATGACGCGAAGCTTTTCCTCAATTGAGAGACTTGCATTATCATACAAGAAATTGATTTCTGGCGCTTGCGAGTCACAAGCGGCAACCACTGCCTTGGCCAGGTCGACCGCACCTTTACCACCCTCTGCCCAGTGAGTAGATTTGATGGCATCAATTGCACCAGCACGGATTGCCTCTTCTCTAATGGTTTCAAGTTCCTGATCAGTATCAGTAGACATATGATTAATGGCGACAAGAACTGGGATATTGTATCTCTTAGCATTGGCAATTTGTTTAGCCAAGTTGCAGCAACCCTTTCTCAAAAGTTCAACATCTTCGTGAAGATATACTTCAGGTAGCTGAGAACCTGCTTTAACTTCTGGAGCGCCACCATGAGCCTTCAAGGCTCTTACAGTGGCCACTATAACTATGACGTTAGGAGTCAAGCCACTCGATCTACACTTGATGTTAAAGAAGCGCTCGCCCCCCATTGTAAAATCAAAACCGGCCTCTGTCACAACATAGCCTACGTTTTCCTTTTTCTCCTCTAAAGTAAGATCAGGCTCCACTCCAGCTAACTTTAATGCAATTTTATCGGCTACCACAGAGCTAGCACCAATAGAGATGTTTGCAAATGGACCCGCATGCACGAATACAGGCGTTCCCTCCAATGTCTGCATTATTGTTGGCTTAATAGCATCCTTCATTAAGGCAACCATTGCGCCGGCGCACCCGATGTCTTCACAAGTAATAGGTTCACCCTTTTTGTTCGCTGCAACTACTATGTTGCCCATTCTCTCCCTCATATCATCTAGAGATTTGGATAAAGCAAGGATAGCCATACATTCTGAAGCAACACTAATTTCAAAGCCTGTTTTCCTTGTGAACCCACGTTCTGTGGGGGCCTCTCCTATCGTGATACCTCTGAGAAACCTGTCGTTGCAATCGACAACACGCTTCCATGTGATTGTCTCTGGGTCGATGTCCAATCTAACAAAACTTCCAACTTCTTCCTCAGTCAATGAATTTGGATCAGTTTTCTCGATGCCAAGTTTACGTAACCTACGAAGCATTGACGGTGTGAACGCTCTCACGCCCTTTTTTTCCGGGACTAAACGTCTGTAGAGTGCCTCGTTCTTCTGGGTATTTTCGTGAAACATCCTGGTATCGATGGCTGCCGCTAAAAGATTAGTAGCCATAGAAATAGCATGTATGTCGCCTGTAACGTGCATGTTGAATTCTTCCATTGGGATAACTTGTGAGTAGCCTCCTCCAGCTGCGCCACCCTTAATACCAAAAGTAGGGCCCATGGAAGGCTGGCGGACATTGGCAAATGCAATTTTATTTAGATGCGCACCTAGCGCTTGAACAAGGCCAACAGTGGTGGTAGATTTACCTTCACCCAAGGGAGTTGGAGTAATACCAGTCACAAGAACATATTTGCCGTTTTCACGGTGCTTCAACCTTTCTAAACTCTCCAATTTAACCTTTGCCTTAGCGTTTCCATAAATTTCAAGCTCGTTTGGTAGAAGGCCAGCCTCTTCAGCAACTACAAAAACAGGCTTAGGCTTTTGCGCCCTTGAGATCTCGTAATCAGATGGAACAGGCGTTTGCACTGTTAGTGGCAATGGCTGGAAGCTGTGCTGCTTATCCAAGGTACGCTTAGCAGCTACCAATGTATTTTTCATCAACATCGCAACTGTCATTGGCCCCACACCACCAGGCACAGGTGTAATAAGTCTCACCCTGTCCTTTGTAGATGTATAATCAACGTCGCCCACACAACGGTAACCCGATTTTTTCGAACTATCCTCAATACTGTTGGTCCCGACATCAATTACAACAGCAGACGAACCCTCAGGGAACCACTCGCCCTTCACAAATCCTGCTTGTCCGATGGCAACAACCAAGATATCAGCACTAGCAACATACTCAGGTATATTTTGCGACTTCGAGTGCAACACAGTCACAGTAGCATCTAAAGAACGCAACAAGGCTGCTACTGGAGCTCCCACAATGTCAGAACGACCAAGCACAACAGCTTTGGCCCCCGCTATCTCAACTTTAGACCTTTGCAGCAACTCAATTACCCCCTGAGGAGTACAAGGCAAGAAGTACGGCTTACCCCTTCTTTTGTTCAATTCGCCTATGTTAAATGGACCAAATCCATCCACATCCTTGCTGGCGGCTACACGAGATGTTACCCTGTCCTCGTCGATATGCTTTGGGAGCGGCAATTGGACTAGTATACCATGCACACTCCAGTCAGCATTTCTATCATCCACCAGTTGCAACAACTCATTCTCTGTTACAGTTTCGGGTAAATGTGCAAACTCTACCTCGATTCCCGCTTCCGACGCGGCTTTTCTCTTCATCCTCACATAAGTCGATGAATCAGGTCTAGAGCCTACTTGAATAATAGTCAACTTAGGACGGAAACTACTGTTCCGTGACTTTAATTCTTCCACATCCCTTGCAATCTCCTCCCTAATGTTGGCAGCTATTGCTTTGCCGTCGATAATACCCATAGTGCAAATACTGAGTTAACTAGGTATACGTAAGACTTAATAATCCCTATTTCCCTAGCTTTCGCCTGCCTCGAGGAGCTAACCAAATATCTATACTACCCATTTATATATATAATATAATTCACGGCCATTCTCTAATGCCTTTGACTTCCCGATTCGTCGAGTCCTAGCACACCGTTTAACTATTCTATTGAAACGGCTCGAAAACCTTTCAATTTTTGTCCATATCTTATCGTTTTCTGACTCTGACCACTAGAACTGAAAGGCTATTATTATGCTTTCGCTGTATCACGTGTGCGTACAGGCATTACAATCGTGTGCTCCACTTGCAACGACATCACAATAGCCCGGGCAACAGATGATGGGCTCTTGGGGGAAATGGCATCTTTTGGAGTATTGTGGAGTGTGGAGTTGTACCTGTACTACTGGTATGATGATCTGCCACGTAGCGAATGTCGTTCTAGTCCGCGATTTAAGTTCGCTAGCTCTAGGGAAGGCGGAAGAAAAGCGGTCACGTGACACACGCTGGTGGCCCCGCCGGTAGGTGGACATACAGCGTTAAGATAGATAGGTTTGGACAATTGAGATGTATGCTAAAACCGCTATTAAGTGACTTGAGTTAGTCGAAGAAGTGTGGGGCAGTTTGTGTAGGCATTTTTTTACAATTAAGTGGGTAATAAATATGATCGGGCGTGATCTAGGTTTTTAAAGGAAACAAATATAGGAGTATATTTTCACTTGTACTTTTGGAACGGATTGGAAGGGGTGAGGCAAACTAGTTAGGAAAGCTCCGGAGGAGATATGACAGCTGATAACGGGTTACCAGAGCCGTGGTCAGTGCGTTTTAGCAAGTCACGGAAGAGAGAGTATTACTACAACTCTGAGACAAAAAAGTCGCAGTGGGAGTTGCCAGAGGGTACGGATAGTGCCAAACTCGAGGCCTACCTGGCGGAACATCCATTGAAAGTGAGATGTGCCCACTTGCTAATCAAGCATGAAGGGTCTCGTCGGCCAGCTTCACATCGTAAAGAAAAGATTACGCTAACTAAAGAAGAGGCGATCAAGGAGCTAAAAGAGTTCGAAAAGAGATACATGGAGGGGGAGAAATTTGAGACGTTAGCTAATGAGAGAAGCGATTGCTCTTCATACAAGCGTGGTGGGGATTTGGGGGTGTTTGGCCGCGGGGAGATGCAGCTAGAGTTTGAGAAGGTGGCGTTCAGTTTGAAGATTGGTGAGCTTAGTGGGATTGTTGATACGGACAGTGGTGTCCATTTAATAAAACGTCTTGCGTGAAGGTAGGGTTGAATGTAGAAATAAGTCTTTAATTTCGTATATGCACATGTATAGTCTGACTACTACCATTGCCAAAGGTCAGGTACGTAGTCTTCTGTAACGGAACTGTCTTGTCCATATATATCCTGCCACTGAATAAACCCACCTCTAAGAATCCATATTTGGAACCTGGGGAGCAACTCGTCAGGGAGCGAACGGAGAAACTTCATTGCGCTGGAAGGGCCCCTTTGCTGCGATTGTGCACAATGGAAGACACAATGGATCACGGGGTGACTACAACTATGCTCTGAAACTGCACCTTCTTGATGCATAGTGAGGTTTTCTAGTAGCCTGTTACGCAGATCGACTAATACCTCGCTATCACTTTTGATTTGCTTGTAAGGGTAATTCCAGGAACCATAGATATGGCCTCCAATATAGTCACTGCCACGAACGTCAATAACCTGAAATGGCTCTTTAAGGGGATAAGTACACCCTGCTTTGATCCAGCCAAAGAGTTCGGTTGGTTCGAGGTACTTGAGTTGCTGTATGCTTCGTGACTGCATTACAATGTACTAACTCTTGGCTTTTACTCGATGTTCAGTAATAATGATGTTGTTATGATTTGTCCTCCGGAATAACATTTGAACGTGAAAATACCACATCGAAGTACGAAAGGGTTCATCCACGAAACTGAAAACAAAAAGGCTAAAGATGAAATACATTTACATATATATATACATGGATATATGTGCAAGTTCATCAATTACTTCATATGCAACATCCTTTATGCTTGAGTTTTCGCTTTGTTCAGATCTGCCTGACTCTAAGCGGCCATACTAATCACTCTCTTCAGTTGTGTCATGTGGAGTATCATGCAACCACTTATTTAAGTGGGAGAAAACAGAACCAGCTCTGTGAGAAGAATCCTCATCACTTTCACTTGAAACATTGTTCGATGCAACAATTGCTTCACCAGTGAATATATGCGCAAACTCAGTTGCGGGAGAATTACCTCGTATGGTACGATGCTTTTTAGGAGGTGCCCCCACGAGTTTGGAATAGAGGTTTCTTCCTAGGGTCTTCTTCAATAGCATTTCTCTTACTTCAAAGTACAAGTCTTTCGAAGCATCGTTGAGCTTCTCCTGATTCTTTCTAAAGTAAGACCGGAAATCTTGTATATGCTTCTTGAACTCCAATTCGTTTTTCTTCAACCACGAAACATTCAATTCCTGTCTCGTTGCACCGCGCGCAAAGTTTCTCATTAGATACTTATCATAATCCCTAATGATCTTGGTAATGATATCACTAGTAGAAATACCATCTGTTCTTTGAGTAGTCAAAAACTTGCCCATCTCCTTAATGGGCTTGTAGATATCATCACTGTCTGCACTTACATAGGGAATATCATCATGCGCAACATAGTCAATTTTATGTTCCTCAAGAAACTCCAGAGTGACACACCATGGTGCGTCTGGTATCACCTCATCAACCCACCTACAGTGCTTTAGTGTTTCACATCTCTGCACATCTGTGAGTACTGTTAAGCCCTTCAGTTTGTGTGTAACTTTATCACTGGGAACGCCGCAGATCAACGTTACATTCTCAAAAGACTTTTTACACTGCTCTAGTTGCTTCATATGACCAAGATGGAAAAGATCAAAAACACCATCTGCGTATACACGCACCGGTCTGTCAGTGGGAGGTAAGTTAAAAGGAAATCCAGAGGGTCGAAACCTACGATACTCTTCAGGAAGCGCCTCATCGTACTTCCTTTCCAATTCCTCCCTCTCTGTGTGCCGTTTCTTGCTTTGGCGCCTATCCCTTTCTTCTTCCTCGCCACCGTTCTCATCTACCGTGCTTGATCGCTTGAGTCTATTTTTGCCCTTAGATCTATTCATAGATCCCTTAGAAACCGCTACCACTACTACGTCACTCTCTTCTTTTATGTTCTCTTTCTCTCTATGCTCACTTTTTCTGTTCAGTTTGAACAAGTTAGTTAGAGAAGTGTTTGAAAGACGATGCTTTAAAGACCCCTGGCCTGCCACCGAACCCATGCTATATTGTAGCCGCTACCTAGTATTCCACTTAACCAAACTGCTGGCTTAGTGCACCTTGTTTCTAATTGGTAGCGCTGTTATGTTACCTTAAGAGCGTAGCTCAACAAAGACGTAATAATTGAAAATTCAGTGAAAGTCAACTGATTTGTCTGACTGTTGCTGTATAACCGCTTTTGTTGCTCGATAAAGAACATGCAAACTCAAATTCACATGGACACGTTGCTGCCATAAAAATTCACAAATTGTCACGTGGGCGCGATTGCCGTTGAAAGTGTTCAAGAGAGTTCCGTAAGGTATGGATGTTAGAAGCCATGACGAAAGTCCGGTTCCGGCGTCAGAGGTATGAATCATACAGTTCGCAAGGTTCAGGTCAATAGCATATAGAGCTGGGCAGTTATCCCTGTTGTGTGTGAACCAGAGTACTTTTGACTGCAAGTGAGATATTTCTTGGGACTCTGCAGAAGCAAGCAAAACTGTTTTTAAGACATAACGCTGTAGAGATGTTGTGTAGACGGTTTTCCACAGGGAAGATACTCCAAAAGAAGCTCAACCGGTACTCATATGTGATAACTGAGCCCAAAAGTCAAGGGGCGTCACAAGCAATGCTGTATGCCACTGGGTTTGATGAGAAGGATATGTCGAAGGCTCAAGTAGGTGTGGGATCTTGTTGGTGGTCTGGAAACCCGTGTAATATGCACCTTTTGGACTTTAATCATCGAATTACTGATTCAATTAACAAGGCTGGGTTGAAAGGCATGCAGTTTAACACAATTGGAGTGTCGGATGGGATTTCTATGGGTACATCTGGGATGCGTTACTCTTTGCAATCCAGGGAGATTATCGCGGATTCCTTTGAGACAATGATGTTGGCACAACACTATGACGCCAATGTTGCCATTCCTTCGTGTGACAAAAACATGCCCGGCGTCATGATGGCCATGGGAAGACATAATAGGCCATCTATAATGGTATATGGAGGAACTATTATGCCAGGTCACCCATGCAGTGGTTCTGATAAAATCCCGCATAATATTGATGTTGTCTCAGCCTTTCAATCGTATGGACAGTATATTTCCAAGCAGTTAACAGAAGAAGAGAGCAAAGATGTTGTGAGGAATGCCTGCCCAGGTCCGGGTTCATGTGGAGGTATGTATACTGCAAACACTATGGCTTCTGCAGCCGAAGTGATTGGTTTAACGCTTCCAAACTCTTCTGCCTTCCCAGCAATATCGCAGGAGAAACTAGATGAGTGTGACGCTATAGGAGGGGCAATTAAAAAGACAATGAGTCTAAATATACTTCCCCGCGACATTATGACTCGCAATGCTTTTGAGAATGCAATTACATATGTTGTTGCGACAGGCGGATCCACTAATGCTGTTTTGCATTTGATAGCCATAGCACATTCCGCGGGTGTAACCATTACAATAGACGACTTCCAGCGTATCTCGGACAAGACTCCTCTTCTAGGTGATTTCAAGCCTTCTGGTAAGTACGTTATGGCGGACTTGATTCGTGTTGGAGGTACACAAGCGGTTATCAAGTTCTTGTATGACAATGGTTTCTTACATGGTGACTGTCTAACTGTCACAGGAGAAACATTGAAGGAACGTGCAGCCAAGGCTCCCTCCTTGGCTGAAGGACAGGATATTATTCGGCCAGTTTCAAAGCCTCTTAAGGAGAGTGGCCATCTACAAATACTTTATGGTTCTTTAGCACCAGGTGGTGCAGTTGGAAAAATTACAGGTAAAGAGGGCACATACTTTAAGGGAACTGCTCGTGTCTTCGATAATGAGGAGGCGTTCATTCATGCACTTGAGCAAGGCGAGATCAAGAAAGGCCAAAAGACTGTTGTGGTTATACGCTATGAGGGCCCTAGAGGAGGACCTGGTATGCCTGAGATGTTGAAACCCTCTTCTGCTTTGATGGGTTACGGCCTAGGGGAAGATGTTGCATTGTTGACTGATGGTAGGTTCTCCGGTGGCTCCCACGGGTTCTTGATTGGGCATATAGTTCCAGAAGCGGCTGAAGGGGGACCAATAGCTCTAGTGAGAGATGGTGATGAAATTGTTATTGATGCTAATAGGAACACTATTGACTTGCTATTATCCCCACAAGAACTGGCTTCTCGTGAGGCTCAATGGACTGCTCCACCCCCACGTTATAAAAGAGGCGCACTTTACAAATACTCAAAACTAGTATCTAACGCATCGTATGGCTGCGTATTAGATGCAGATAATTAAATATAGTAATCTCGAGACGCCAGTACCTTTCAAAGTCTCCATTATTTATTCTTATTTATTCACCCATATAATATATGCACTTAGTGAAAAGAAAATCCATTGAATTGATCATCAAGAAGGCAAGCTATAATGCGTATTTGTAGCACGAACTTACCTCGGAGGTAGAGTAACTTTTACTATTTTGCTTCTTATGAGCGATGCCTCATCTCTTGCTTGAGCATTATGTTGGTGCCAAAAAATTTTAGAACTCATCATCAGAACATGCTTGAACTTGAAGAGAAGAACAAACTAGGAAAGACAAGATACAGTAAGTTTACCATCCTTTCTCCATGGCAGAACAAGAAGCCGTCTTCATTGGGGCGAACAGGCAAAGCCATGTAAGCGATTACTATAAGCCTAGCAACACTGTTGCATTTGGAGCAGGGACAACTATTGCTCTTTGGAACCCACTAGTTCGTCATTGCAAGGGAATATACAAGACCGTGAAAGGACACACGGGTGAGGTAACCTGTGTCAGGTTTATTCCGGACACTTATTTCATGGTCACTGGTGCGGAAGACAGTAAAATAAAGATTTGGAATATCCAAGAAAACTGGAAATGTAGTCAAACGATTGAAAAGGGAACAACTTCCTTAACATCCCTTGCAGTCTCAAGTAAACTGTTTGTTGCAGGTAATGCAGACGGGTGTGTATCTATTTGGATTGAGGAAGATGGTCACTTTAAACTTGGAAAAGAGTTTCAGGTGCAGAGAGGGCTTTATCCGTTAACCATTGCTGTCCAGCAACTTTCGGAAGGTTGCTACTTGATGGCGATGGGAGGCACAAATACCAACATACAAATTTACACCATCACCCTAGGCGATTCGGTTGAGTGTACATTGGTAGCGCTCCTTGAGGGCCATGAGGACTGGATTAAATCTTTAGCCTTCCGCACAAACTGTGAAAACAACTTCACATTAGCATCTGCGTCACAAGACAGATATATTAGGCTCTGGAGTATAAAGGTTAATGAAGAGATTGAAGTTGATAAACCTGAGGTTTTAAAATTATTAAGCAATAAGAAGTACCTTTTTGATGTTACAGAAGAAGTGCATGTAGCTATTACATTTGAAGCATTAATAATGGGCCATGACGATTGGATTTCTTCTCTACAATGGCATTCATCCCGGCAACAGCTGTTGGCTTCAAGTGCAGATACTTCTGTAATGATCTGGGAGCCAGATTCCCATTCTGGTATCTGGGTCTGCTCTTCCCGCCTAGGGGAACTAAGTTATAAAGGTGCTTCTACGGCGACAGGTTCAACTGGTGGGTTCTGGTCCTCTCTATGGTTTACCGAAGGTACCAAGGACTACCTTCTCACTAATGGTAAAACTGGCTCATGGAGATTATGGAGTTCAGATGATGGCGGTGTTACTTGGAAGGAAGAATTGGGTGTATGTGGGCCTATTCGTTCCGTTACAGATGTTGCATGGTCACCAGACGGATCTATGCTGTTCTCTACCTCGCTAGACCAAACTACCAGACTCTATGCCAAGTGGTTATATGAATCTGGCGAAGAAAGAGAAAAAGTTTCATGGCATGAATTCTCTAGACCTCAAATCCATGGATTTGATATGCTTTGCGTGGAGCCTTTCACCAATACTTCCTTTGTTTCAGGTGGTGAAGAGAAGATAATACGTTCATTCGAGCAGCCAAGAAGTGTTGCTGAAATGCTGCAGAGATTTAGCGGTGTCAAACTTGACGCTAATGTCAAGCTCGCAGATACCGCGTCTTTACCTGCTTTAGGGTTGTCGAATAAAGCTGCTGATGATATAGCAGGTAATGCTGAAGATGACCCAGACGCAAGAGAAACTGCGGATACAAAGAATATTTCTTACAAGGTTATTTCTGAACTTTCTACCCCCCCTATCGAAGATCAACTTCAACGCCATACATTGTGGCCTGAAGTTGAAAAGTTGTACGGTCATGGGTTCGAAATATCTTGTCTAGATATCTCGCCCGATAAGAAACTAATTGCGTCTGCATGTAGGTCGAATAATGTTCAGAATGCAGTAATTCGTCTCTTTGATGCGGAGACATGGTTGGAGATAAAGCCACCGCTTTCATTCCATAATCTAACCATCACTAGATTGCGTTTCTCTAAGGATAACAAGAGCTTATTAAGTGTTAGCAGAGATAGGATGTGGGCAGTATGGACTAGAAATGAAGATAATACGTTCAGCTTGAAATGCAAGAATGAAAAACCTCATACAAGGATCATTTGGGATTGTGACTGGGCTCCATTAGAGTTTGGCAATGCATTTTTAACAGCATCTAGAGATAAAAATGTCAGATTATGGAGGTTGGGTAGCGACAGCCAATATGAGTTAGAACAATCACTGCAACTTACAAAAGCTGTGACTGCTGTTTCGGTATATGGCCAACTTATTTCAAATAACCTAGCTATAGCAGTAGGACTGGAGAGTGGGTCTATATTAATTTACATCTACAAAGCAGGGCAGTTTATCAAAATAATGGAATTCGAGAGCGAAATTACCCCGGCGGACAGAATCAATAGGATTAGGTGGAACCCAGCAGAATCAGAAGGACGATTGACACTTGCAGTTGCTAGCGCAGATATATCTGTACGGATATATGCAATTGAAATGAGCCAGTTGATATTGTAACATTTGTAGCTATCTAACAGAAAAATCCCATGTAAAAGTACAATGCAAAGTCGAAGCTCGGCCACAATTATACAATATTCCAAGACGGTAGCCATTGAAGGTATCTAAAATTCCATGATGGGCCACTCATCCCTTGAGCCAAAGGAGCAAAGTAGATGTAGGTGTATATACATGTAACGTATAATGTGGAAAGAGCAATTGCACTAATGTATTTGTTTATACCACTGAGCAAAAAATCCACTACGAACCCGAAAACGAGTATTGCAAAGTAAAGTGCAGGTGCGTAATGATGAACATAAGTAACCCTACCCATAAAGATGAAGGGAACGTAGTGGAAAAACCATCCAATGAATGGAAGCAACCCCTTCATAAATAGTTGCAAAATATGGACCCTCTGCTGGTTGGCTAATTGCCGTCTCCATTTTACCGTCATATCCGCTATTATGAACAAGAATATTAACAAAGAGAAGGTTGAAAGCCAAGTGTTGAACGGCGATCCCATTAAATAATACCTTGTGCGATTATCTGTCCAAGTACACATCCTCAACCCTGTATGCAAAGTTGGCCATTCCCAGGCACTGCTGGATACACCATCGACGGTGTCCGGGTCTGGGACCAATGCCCCGTTTGAATATGCCATTGCATAATTTAATATGAGAAAGTCAGCCCAGAATCCTGACCTGGGTGGTTTGTATAGGTAGTCGATATCCAATCTGTCATTCCAATGACTTTCAACATTCCACCATGTAGATTTGTCCCTTTTTGCCCATGAAGGCTTACACACGACTTCAGATAACTTCGTCCTATCTTCCACACGCATACGACTAGTTGTTGCTAAATAGCATCCTAGACCCACATTTTTCAAACGAAATCCGGTAGATAATGGATGAAGGATAGATGGTTCCTCTTTTCCATAACTGGGATTACTAGAATCTAAATGACGCACAAATTCAATGATCCACTTATCATAAATGTCCTCTGCACTTTTGGCAGAAACTCCAAAAGTCCTTGGACCAAGCGAAATATCCCTTTCACAAGATAATCTGGCCTTCGTACTATTATGTACCAAACTTATCTCCATGTAACCACTGATTAGCATCTCTTCGTAAGGTGTATAGCTAGGCCATGAACCTTCTATTACCCAGACATTCTCTGAGCCGAAGACAGTAGAACCAGCTACATGTATTTCGTCAGAGACTGTAGAATACTTCTGGCGATGGCCATATAGCAAGATAGGACTTAACCCGCACGATCTGATGCTAATAGCAGAGCCATGGTGCACATCTCGAGGTGAACTAGTAATTGTAGTGCCCGCCAAGTTTGCTCGGAACAAACTTGTCATAGGTGCCTCTTCGCTGCCCATTCTATACAATATAGCAAAGTGCACAAAGAAAAACAACTCATAAAGGAGAAAAGGTAGGACTATCAGATAAACGACTCTGAAAAACCAATGTTGGCACTTTCTAATGCGACTGAGTTCCCTGTTGCGATGATGTTCGAAGAGCTCCAGGAGAACGTACACCCCAACAACTCCCATTGTAAAAAAGCCCACCCATTTTACAGAGCATACACACCCTAAAGTAATACCCTGTAATATCATCCATAGATGCCAGCTTCGGCTGAGTTGAACATCTCGCAACCTGTAAAGCTTAACAGTGCATGCGTATGTCAAAAATATGAAGAACAGGAGCATCGAATCAAGTAAGATAAACTTTGAAAGGGCAATATATGAGTGCTCCAACGTCACCATCATCGTGATCAAACATACTACCGAAAACCCCAAGCCCTGAAGGCTCGCTGTATAGTGTGCAATTGGAACGCAAAGCGCACCAAAGGCGGCATGTACCTGTCTCATAAACCTTAAGTTTAACATTTTAGGGTACTCCGTGCCGGCTTCAAACAAAAAATCACCAGTAAAGCCCGTTAACCACCCGCTTAGTGCAATAATCATTTTCCCAAGAGGAGGATGAATATCATAATAAAACTCATGGCGCAAATACTGTGCTCCAAACTTCCCAAAGTGCGCTTCATCCCACACCACCGTACGGTTACTTTCAATATTCAGGTTTCGGAGGTAAAACCCTAGAACTGTAAAAAAAAGTGGCACCCAAACCCTTCTAAACCTCCTACTGGAGGGAATACTCCTAAATTTACTATCTTTTTGCACATCCATAAGCCGTGTATCTTTATCAGAATCCTTGGAGCTTACATATTTGTGTGTATTGGCTGCGTCTTTTCTGTTCCGTAATTCGTACTCAGGCACCGCTGATACAAACACATCATGCTGCTTCTCTTTGCTCATTAAAATACACCCTCTTAAGGTCCCTGCCTATCTCTCAGATTCCTGTTCCGGACGGTTTTGACTGTCAGTTGAAAGATGAATAAACACCAAAACCGTAATTCACTATTTCGGTACTTTCTCCTCTACTCAGGTAAGCGACACATATTAACGTCTTGCCTTTTTTTGGTATTGTTATAATTTACCCGTAAAAGTGAAGCTGACGAACCATATTTGAAAGACGCAATTACCAATATTGGCACTTCAGTCATAGTAATGCGCAGTAGGTTTAAGTGGTAGATCACTATATCTGAACTTAGGTATATGATCAAACCCATACATGTGCCCTTAGTTCCTGCTAATTTATCCTTGGTACGCTGCTACAAAGTCTTGATTTAGTGTTCTAGTCATTACTCCACACTTTAGAGCACGCGAAGACTTTTCAGAGTATGTTGTAGTAGAGAGATTATCAACGGTCATCATTCACTTTTTTGAGTAGCAACTCCACTAATAGTGTGACGGTGACAGCCAATGTCATAAGTACCTATAAATAGACTATAGAAAGGCTATATTTTGAACCTGTGTATCAGGAACTCTGCACTCGGCGACTTGTAATTGAAATTACTGTATACTCGAGCAGCTGTTTCTACTGTAGCTGTCCTCGTTTGTTACTTACGGAAAAGCGCGTTGAAGCACTTGCCTGTGGTGTATGGGGTAGCGCTCGTAGCATTCAAATAATGGCGCGCAGTATTCTTCATAGTAGTGTCAGTACCAAATGAATAGGATCTTCAGAAATACAGAAAATGTTGACTTTGGAAATGAGAGCCGATGGTAGTAAACGGTGCGCATGAAGGTCGACCGATATTGTTAGTTTTGTTGGTTTTTCTTACTAGTACTCTGAAGTACTCTGTGGAGGTCGTCTGCCATTAAGTATGTTCTGAGATGAGGAATTCCCATCAATTAGAAGTCAGTTGAAAATATGTACTTTATTTGAATGAGATTCTCAAAAAAAGAAAATTATGCGTGCAAATGTGGAAGGTTAAAGCAGGTTACTAGCAGGTTGCGCTACGTGTATTACTAGCCAGATGTATCTTTCTGGACAGGAATGGGAATACTGTTGATTCGATGTTGCTTAAAGCAAAACGCTAGTTGAGAAGAGAAAACGGCACACCATACACACAGTCCAGTGCGGGTGGGGCTTAGTAAGGGAGGTTAATCAACTAAGTTCGTTTTCTGTTTACAGTTGAACTCCGCCCTTTCTTAGGTTGCCTTACGGTGAGATGCCAGTTGAGACAATGGGATTGCACGGAAATAGGCGACAGGGCCAAGTGGTTGGAGCAGGAACCATTTTGAAGTGTTAGCAGCTCCAACAATTTTTTAATTGATTGAAGATATTCATTGATGAGTTCAATTTGCTTTATATACTTAGCTGTTTTACCTGGTGAAAGTATATAAACGTGAGGAACCGTACTCTTGCGGAAAGGCTCTGTTCTTGGTGCTGGGGTGATTCCAAGTAAAGTCATCAGTTTAATATTGGCGTTTAAGAGACCTTTAATCATGCTATCAGCTGTTTTCTTAATTTTTGCCCTTCTGGCGTCGGCGCATGGATTTTCCGATGAGCTTTTCCAGTCCCTCGAATACACTTCTTACCTGGCGAATAATTGCTACTGTCTGGGCTCATATCTATTAACTGACCCCTTCCATAACGGCAGGTACTATATGGAACGAAATGGTCTGGATGTGGCCCTGTCTTTTACACCGAACTATATTAACAACCAAATTTCTGGCACTGGATATGTCGCAGTAGACAGGCATAAGAAACAAATTGTCGTTGCATTTAGAGGATCTGTAACCCCACAGGATTGGATAGTCGATTTTAGCTTTAGAGCCACCAAGTATGTACCGCTAAGCGGAGTTGCAGCATGCCCAGGTGATTGCAGAGTGCACGAAGGTGTGTACCAAAATTTTAAACAAAGTTATAAAAGCATATTGAATTCTGTTAAAACTCTGAAACAAAAACATCCAGATTATCCAGTTGTTGTCACGGGCCACTCTTTAGGTGGCGGATATGCATACCTGATGGGGATTGAGTTGCAGTTGTTGGGGTTCGAACCGTTACTAATAACTTATGGTGCTTTACGAATGGGTAACCAAGACACAGACAGATGGGTAGACCAGATATTTAAAAGCGACGAAGTACTTCATCGCTTAACTAATAACGAAACACCAAAAAGTGCCTTCTATAGAGTCGTGCAAGCCTTTGATATCGTTCCTCTGGTACCTCCGGGCCCGGTATATGGCCATGCCGGTCTACAGTTTACCATCATCAATAACTCCACACTATTTCCATCTAAGTTTGATGTTCGTTTTGACGGAATCAGGCCAAAGCTGCTGGAATTGCTTGCGGATGTTTTCCTAAGTGGAAGAATCTTGGCTCTGATGCGTGTACTGGACCACGTTAAGTACTTCAGAAGAATGGCCATCCCATGTCTAGCGGACAGTGTCTCCATTTCTGGAAGAATATAAAAAATGTGCAAGGCTGCCTTCCTAGAGTATATGAACTTTGAACTTTATTGTTTCCATTACTCTGGACTATTTTACCAAACTAGTAGGTTTGTTTGTCTCTTCACTAGCTGTAAAACTGGCTCACGGATGCTATGTGTTCCATTTCGAAGACATGACAGACAAGGCATAATGTATTTCGCGCTATGAGATGCGCTAAACGCATGGAATGATTGATAAGTGGAAATATGCTTCATTTTCATCTTTAACTCAAGTGACCAGACCTTATGCCAAGCATGTGGTTAAGTTCAATGAAAGTTATTCGACATCTCCCGCATAAGAGTAGCACCAGCTAGCAGATACTGTCTTCCAATCAGCATTGTGGGCTGCTAAATAAAGCGACTGCATGTTTTACAGAACATATTGAAGACAAGTATGATGCTAGAGGGTCTTGGCACAAGGAAGTATCCTCTAAAGCGATTTCGAAAATCTTTAGTCCTCCAATTTTGGGATGACTTTCCATCATGAACTTAATACCTCCCCATTTAGTTGTAAAATCTTGAAAATCCTGTTACACATTTCTTTGGTCATTGATAAAAACACTTCTTTGGAAGTCAAACTAGATATATGTTCGTTTCAAACAGGTTTATTTACATAATAACTTTCTATCGAAAAGTAGGCAAGATAAGCTACGTAACTAACAACATTAATATTAAACTGCGTCACTCAGTTGCATGTGTCTTAGGAATGAGACATTATAAACCGTTTTCATATACGTACTCTTGCCAATTAACCATGTGAGTATTGCTGCTCATAATTACTACCTATATAGCGAATAATATCAATAAAATTTTAGAAGCCCTNTATTAAACTTTCATTCCTTACATAACCAGTTGAAGTTAAATATCTACAAGCGCCTTTGTAACCGTATCAGCAAGTTAGCTCAGTATTACACCTTCAGAAACATGTGACTTCGAGCTATGGCCAACTGCTTGAGTTAATAGCCATCTCCACTTCGCTAGCTAGAATTTTTCCTTTCTCCCAGGAACATTTACATACAATTTCAGGTACCCTAATATAATTCTCAGAACGTCTTGGAGTTACAGGTACCAAATATTATTCCTCTATTTAAGCGATAACCTGAAGACAACAAGTGAGATATTGGTAGGTTCTAGTACACTAGGTTCACAAGGATCTGGATAATGACCATTTCAGTAATCCTTCATTTAGTGTTGTCATCTGTCACCAAAAATTGCTCTATAGGCACCTGTATTATGTGACAGGTGCGTTCCAAAGCCAAATTGGCAGCAGTGATATTATACAGCAATGTAATTAAGATAATTCTATAAAAGCATTCGGTCCTAATCTCCAGCCGTTCCCATGATTGGAGATAGCGTACTATGACTCGTTTGTGTTCATAGTCTAATTTATATTTCTGTGTATGCCTATGTAGCGTTTTAGGGCGCAAGGCAAGTGCCGACAACTGAGACATGAGATACATATTAGAGGAATTAGAGAGCGTACTATTCTACAAGTTTGCTCAGAACTATTTCTCACTGATTTACCTTCAGTATCTATTGACAATGTAGCGAACTGTATAAAGATAATCGACACAGAACAAAGGGTGAAGTTTATAAGGGAACGATGCCGAAAAAGCTAATGTTTACACCTACTTTCGACTAATTAGGTACCGAAATGATAATACAAAGGATCCGGATAGAGTATAAGCACCAACGACTCGCATTGTGGACAATGCGAGTCAATTCATAAAGCCAGCAGCCAAAGAGTCCCCCCTTACACTGTCATGGGTAGGGCATCACTGCTCAGCTATAATAGGAAAGCAAAAATGCACAGGGTATAACTGCATTACAATCTTAAAAATTGAGGCCTTCATAAACAGCAGCAACCATCTTGTTAAGGGAGGAATGGATATGACAGGGAGACCCACGGGGAATCATGCCTGAGATACTACCTCCCCAAAGTTCCAAATTGCACTTCATTTCATTTTACCGTGCAGATATTCCTAATATTCAAAACTTGGAGGTAAAATCGTAAAACTGTGACCAACAATAGACTATAATACTTTCCAGTTTCCTGTTGGAGGAAACGCTTTTAATCTCATTGCTCCCCGCAGCTGCAAGGTAAACATCCATACCAGAGCTTCCAAGCATTTACTCACTTCTTAATTATAATATTGCCATTATATTGCTTCAGAGGGCGGGTCTTGCAGCAGTAGCTGCACACTCTGAGTTTGCACCATTTTGCGAATAACTTCGCACTTTTTCACTTTGTATCGTTATACAAGTTATTCAAGAGCGGCGCTTAAAAGCATTCGAAGGTCGGAAAGCGAATACTATTAACTTTTAAGTTTATGAGTCCTACCTTGCCTTGCTCCATATAATGGGCAATGGAAGTTTTCGTACTGTTTTGCAAGTCGAAGATTCTGTAATATCTATGGCCTAAACAAAAACTTAGAGTGCCGTAAGAATTTCTAATACCGGCAGTTCAGTTCAAACCTGTTTGGCAGCCTCCTGATAGCAATGTCTACACTTGCTTACAAGAACAAATATTAATATGTATAGAGCAATACTTACTAGCCAGATAGGGTAAGCTGACGCCTGCTGTTCTACAGTAAGCACGTGAGTACGCAACTGAAGTGTTCTCGAGGACTGAGACAAAAAAAGTACAGACGACGACAGCCAGGTAAAGCGGTTGCTCGTCAGATATCCTTCGGGGTGATGAGAATAAACTTCGGATCTCATCCTCCCCATGATTTTGGAAGTTATGGAATTCTTCTGAGGTGCATTGGCCCGCTTAGAAAGCTATAAGTGTTTGGAGGTGGGGAAGCGCAATGAATCAGCGTATGTACTTTCCGTGATATGTGTGGAATAGTGAGTATGCATTTCTAGTAGGACATCAGGGTGAACGGCAACCGGAAGTTGCTCAAAGCAAGCAGTTAAGCTAATAGTAAGATATAATAGATCTATACATAATGCGCTACAGCTTGTTTAAGGGTATGGATGTGATTTTTAAATCGATGCTTGATTTTTGTCTACAATTGAACTCCGCATTTTCTTGGGTTGCCTACCATAAAGCGAGTTGCTACGACCCAAAAAATGCGATTGTGCAGAAAGGTGTCACTGTGGCCACGACCTGCAGCAGGAACTAGTTCGAAGTCGTAGTACCTCCAATATCTAAATTGCATTTATTTACTTTAAACATCTGGGTTTAATCAAGTTTATAGCGTTAGGTTTGTCTGGCACGACTATATAAACGTGCAAGATCATACTTTCAAGGGTGCTCGTCGAATCTTGGATCTCAGTAGCGCATAGTTGCTAACAGGATTCAGCAGCCTTATATTGCTTTTTTAACAGAGTTTCTGCTATGCTATCAACTGCTTTTTTATTTTTTGCCTTACTGGCATCAGTCCGCGGATATTCCGATGAGCTTTTCCAATCTCTCCAATATGGGTCGTACCTTGCAAACAACTGCTACTGTATTGACTTTTTTCTGCTAACTGACCCCTTCCATAATGGTAGATACTATATGGAAAAGAATGGCCTTGATGTTGTGCTGTCGTTCACTCCCGACTATGGTGGAAATCAAATTTCTGGGTCAGGGTATGTCGCTCTGGACAGGTATAAGAAACAGATTGTAGTCGCATATAGAGGATCTACAACTCCACAAGATTGGATTGTTGACTTTAGTTTTGGGGCGGCTAAGTACGTACCCCTAAGCGGAGTTGCAGAATGTCCCGGTGATTGCAGAGTGCACGAAGGTGTGTACTTGAATTTTAAACATGGGTATGAGAGTGTAGTGAACGCCGTCAGAGGATTAGCGCAGCAGTATCCAGACTACCCCATTGTCGTGACAGGCCATTCACTAGGTGGCGGATACGCATATCTGATGGGGATTGAACTACAGCTCTTGGGTTACAACCCATTATTAGTCACGTACGGCCAATTAAGAATGGGAAATCAAGACACCGATACTTGGGTAGATCAACTGTTTAAGTCGGAGGAAGTTATCGAGAAAGTGAAAAACAATGAGTATCCTACTAATGCTTTCTACAGAGTTGTCCAAGCATTTGATATTGTGCCATTGGTACCTCCTGGGCCTGTGTATGGCCACTCTGGTATTCAGTTTACAATTCTCGACAACTCTACTCTATTTCCATCCAAGGATGGCGTTCGCCTAGATGGCTACAAACCAAAGCTTATTGAGTTGCTAGGCGATGTGTTTTTGAGTGGCAGAATAATAACATTGATCCGTGTAGTCGACCATGCCAAATACTTTAGAAGAATGTTCGTCCCATGCCTCCCTGACAGTGTCAGCATTTCCGGTAGGTTTTGAAAAATAAGCATTAACGCTTTATAAAGTTTTACGCTATGAACTTTTAAGCAATTTTAGCTATCAATGCTCAGAACTGTTCTTTATGATTCCGTTAAAAACCAACCCCAAGTTCGTTAGTACGCGCACCTAATTTGATGTTAGAAGTAGGCAACTTGGGGCGAGTATTACAGGAAGTATGACAATTTAGTTTTCTATATCTTTAATGTATTCTAACAATTCGATTAATCACCTTATTAAGCACACTTGCTTGCATGTTAAGAACTGGAGGTGGGGAGGGGATTCTGCAGAAAAAATAATTGTATTAGATCTTCGTCTGCTGCGGAAAACGTTCGTGGTGTCATTTCTATGTTTAAGTAAGTACTTCCATAAAAACCAGTTCATCCAAATTGGGAGACATATCAACAACCAAAATTTCTAGAATGAATGAGTTCTCCTTGGCAACGCCTTTTCAAATCCGCCCTTGACTGATAATGCTTAAATTCAAGCCCCATCTCACTACCCCACGACAGCATGACATGCCAATTTCGCATATCATGGGTGCGGATGGGTATAAAACTTTTATGCTAACGGGCCTAGTAGGCAAAAACAGGTTTAAATTATACGTAGGTGAAACTGAACCCTCCTCGAGCGTGACGTTTCCAGTAGTAGCCATACCTTTGTCTTCTACAGAGTGATGATATTTAAATGTGATGTATGGGTGGATTGCTGGTGCTTAATGATAATGGTTTCGGCATTCCGAAATCAGAATGTCAGTGCCGATTATACACCAGTCGACCTATCGACAGATTCAAAAAATAGTCACGCAAGGGATATACTATGAGTTGATAGTGCTACTGCATCATGTATGCAAACGGCGCGGGGGCCATGAACGTGGGTGTGTTTTAAAATAACTCTTCTAGTGCGCATTTCTTCGAGCGTTGTTGGAAGATGGCGGGAGTTTTACGGCGTTGGAGGACTGTGAGAGTTTACAGCAGTATGAGGGGTAGATTAATGGTGCGTGCATAAATGGAGTTCTACTACGACATACTGGAAGCGGTTTATTTTCTGTTTAGTATTGCGAGATTTATCTTTCTAGGTGCCCGTGAAGATATGAAAAGCGGCACAACATTGCCTAAATCACCATTTTCAAAAACTATATGGAGGCCAACTGACAAGTACAGAGGTGATTCTAGCCAGTTAAAAGAGTGATTGAAGTGCCTAGACCTCAAAATTGGTTATCTACCCACGAGAACATACCAATAAGTTGCTCACGAGGATACGAGCGAGAGAGAAAAGGCCTTGGCAACTATAAGCGGCAGGAACTTTGTTTGTATTAGCACCTCCAACATGCTTGGCTGCAGGTAAGCTTTGGAGATGATGGTTCATATTTGATAACACAGTTTTTAGTCTTGGCGCAAACTATATAAACACCATTTGGCTGGGATATAGTTCTATCACCCTCGGTAAACTAGAAAAGCCGTGAGCATTCACATTGGATTTTAAGAGATCGAAATCCATGCTGCCAGTTTTTGTTTTTCTCTCTGCCTTAGTGGCATGTGTTCAGGGTCTTTCCGATGAGCTTTTCCATACGCTGGACTACACTTCATTCCTTGCAAAGAACTGCTATTGCGTTGCCTCAACTATGATGACTGGCAATCAATATATGTCGCACGTTGGTCTTGACGTTGCTTTGTCTTTCACCCCAAACTATATCAACCAAATTTCTTGCACTGGTTACGTTGCTTTGGACAGAAATAAGAAACAAATTGTTATTGCATTTAGAGGTTCCGTCACTCTACAAGATTGGATAGTCGATTTCAATGCTATGGAGACAAACTATGTACCTTTAAGTGGTAACGGAAGCTGCACTGGCAACTGTAGGGTTCACGGAGGTGTGTACCAGAATTTCAAACAAAGTTATAACAATATTTTGAATGCTGTCAAAGAATTAGCCAAACAACATCCTGATTATCCAGTGGTTGTTACCGGACACTCTCTAGGAGGCGGTTATGCATATTTGATGGGAATTGAGTTGCAATTACTTGGCTTCAAGCCATTGGTGATAACATATGGAGGGTTGAAAGTGGGAAACCAAGACACCAACAACTGGGTTGATGAACTGTTCAAATCCGAAGAAGTGGCACAGAAGGTGAACAACAATGAAACACCCACAAATGCTTACTACAGAGTTGTGCAAACCTACGATATAGTGCCAACGGTACCTGGCGGCCCATTCTTCAGTCACGCTGGTGTATTGTTTACTCTTCTCGATGACGTCTCATTAACCATATCCAAGGATAGTGTTCGTGTTGATGGGTACAAGCCAAAAAATGCCAACTTCGGCAGTGGTGGGCTAGGGGCCTTAACACATATGATGGATCATATGAAATATTTCAGAATAGGAACACCATGCCTAACTGATGCCCCCACTTCCTTTTGAGGGTATCTAAATGAGGTGCTCACAAATTGATTTGCTTTTAACATGAATTTTTTAATCTATAATATGCCTATTACCTGGCGTTATTTAGTCACTTCTGCATATGGAAGTGGCACATAACGTTGGGCTTTGATAATATCTGAATATGGAAATGCTTTTCTCAGTGGAGCTGCCTTAATAAGATGCCCAGCAATAGCAGTAAGCAAGCAACTTATCTTTCGTAGCCTTTAGTATAACTATAATTAATATTTTTTTTGATATTATAAGGTGATATAACATATGGGACAGGCCTGTTACTCAGAATACACAACTGTTGAAGTCACGGATTGGCTCAACGTTTTGAAGCCTTATGCATTGCCACAGCGCATGCTCTAGTCTTTCCGAATCATTATATTCATCATAGACCTTGGAAGCATACCACCATATTTCTGGTGTATGATAACCTTCGATGGATTTTTCTATACAGCTTTCAAGCATCAACTTTAATTGCGCAACTGCTGCCGACCTATCATCCTCATTTGCGAAAGTTGAGGGTAAGGACGCCTCGTTAGTTGTTGCCATGGATGGAAGCTTATGCCTAAAGAACGTTTCTTCGGCATCAGTGTCATCGGGATATACGATCTTTCCAAAACCAACCACAGCATCTACATTGATAGGATCAAAGCCGAGAACATGTTGAAATTCAAGCATAGCTGCGCGAGTATCTTCAGTAAGTGCGAGATAGCCACGGGCTATGTTAATACTGAGATTTGTGAAAATATCTGTAACACGTTTTGCCTCGTCAATGGCTTCTCGCGCATTTGCGAGATCTCTATCTTCAAGAAAGAGCTTGGCCGCAAAAAACCACACAGATTGGAAAAGATATTCCTTTGTTTGCTTATGTTTAGGACCTAAGCGATACTCATCTTTGTCCTTGGGCCCTGTGTTTGGAAACAGTGCAGCATACAGTTGGTAGACCTCAGGGAGCATATCCAATGCATCCTTGACACCTAATGTTTCTTTAACTAGAGTTAACTGAGTGAGCTTCAGATGAATCAGTTGCCATCTGTCTCTGATCGACAGCCTATTTTCCTCAAATGCTTCCGTCATCGCCTTTAGTACCGAGCAAACAATTTTGAGGGAAGTCTCCTTATTTTCCTGTATCGATTCGCATAATGCCAGTAAGTGCCAAGATCTATAATCTTCCGGATTAGACTTTAGAATGCAAGTTTTTAAGAACTTAGTACACATCGCAATTTGCCTCATAGAGGCCAGTACGTATGCATAATGGAATTTCACATCGAGATCCTTGGGGTCAATATACATCTCGTTTGCTAGGTAATAGCAAAGATCCTTTTTCAAAAGATGAGGTAATGAGCTTTTCTCGAACTGATAAAAGAGGTACCATGCTGAAGACAAGATTTTAGATAAGTTAGGGGGTAGAACCAACTGCGGTCTGTTGGCGAACCAATCTAGGCTTTGCTCTCTAGTAATCAGTGGGATTTTGTAGACATGGTAAAACTCCTTCAACAACAGCTTTAATTTTATAAATAACTTCGACTTATTGAATACTTGCCCGATCTCATCCGGAAGGCCATCTCTGCTTAGAATGTATGTGTACGAGTTAATTAGACATAGGACATCCTCGTATTCGCCCCCATTGAGGCCGCGACGCCTTTCAGAGTAGTTGATAAAGTTAACAAAGTTTAGCAAGCCGACCTCTTGTTGACCATTTTTAATGAAGTAGTACATGGCTGCCTTAGCAACGCTACTACTTTGGAATGTGAGTGCCATAGCATCATGTAAGAGCTTAATCCATTCTTGTGAAAGTGACACTGTAGAATTGCTAAAATAATACTGCAACATGGCATGGAATTCCTCCAGTTCAAAATTATTCGTCTCGTGGGCCGATGGAAATTTAGATTGTGTTAAGAGTCTTTTGAGGCACCCTAATAAAGCTGCTTCTTCATAATTGGGATCTTTAATAGCACAAAATAAGTAAGACAACGACCTGTCGCCGAATACTCGTATGAAATCTTCACAATTGTAAGGGAGCATGGCTATAATGTTCTCTAAGTAATACCAGATCAACGTATGCGATTTTTTAGGGATCTTACGCAATTCTCTCAGTTGATGTACATAGTCATTAACACCCAGTTTTAGACTATAGTATAGGTTTTCCAGTCTCAATAAATCCCAAAAGTCTGGATATTCATGAGCAACCCCCTCTATAGAATCCAACAAGCACAACAAGTTGCTGGCTTCTTCCTTGTTCCCAAGGTGATATTGCACCATTGTTCGCAAGTTTATAACTATTGTATGGTGCAGAACACCTACTGCTTCTTCATTAAGTCTCTCTACCTCTTCGGCCAGTTGGCCCCAAGGTGCCAGTTTAGCATTCCCGCCAAACGCATGACATACAACATTATGATGAACAGCCAAAATCGAGTCCAACACACTGTCGCCACTATCAAATGAACCTAACCCAAAAAGCCTAACTTTAAGCGCTCTTTCAATGCCATACATCTCACCTAATCTAAGTAGAATTCTAGCCTATTACCCCTATTAACAGCATTTAGATATCAACCATCGCTAACATACGAAATAAACAGCGAAATTTTAAGAAAACCGCAAGTCACTAGCTACGTGATATAAACGTGTTAGCATTCACTATAATGTAAACTCTATGGATGGACAGTAGTTGGCTTCTTCTTCTTCTTAGCGGCATCTATCTGTTCCACTTTAACGTCCTTTAACCCTCTCTCCTCTAGCAAAGAATGGATATATGCCTCGACTGCATCTGCAATATCACCCTGAACAATCACCTCCTCCTTCTTCTCGGCATTCTTAGATACAGCACAACCTGTTGCAAACTTGGATGCAAATGTCTTCGAAAGTTTCTTCATGTCAATTTCAAAGACTTCAAGACCTGATATTGCTATCGTACACTTCTTTTTTGTCCTTGCTTCCCTTCTTATGATAACCTTGGAAGAAAGCTTTTTCGCCAATTCTCTTTGCTCCTTGGACTCCTCCTTAGCTTGTAGCTTTTGGAGCTTTTTCTCCAATGCTTCCTCTCTCTCATCACCAATGGATGATTTAGCTAGCTTTCCGGCGGTTGCATCAACATCTTCATCCCCAGCTAGCGCTGCTTCACCATAAAGTTTGACAAACAATTCTGGGTGGGTATCTTGTAACCAAGCTTTGCATCGCTTGAATTTACCAGTGAATTCACAAAATTCGGGAGGAAGAGAGCAAACACCACAGTATACTACAGATTTCAAAGACATCTTACGTCGCAGTTTGTGGCTTTATCCGTTTTGCGCTTTCGCAAGCCAATTACTTCAAAAACCAAGAGCATTTTTTTCGTTCATAAATTTAACCCCATTGGGTATCTTGGTCACACTACAAGCCTACATCCCTACGACAGGCTTAATCAGAAAGAGAATATGGCAACGAACACAGCAATACTAACATCGAACACTATCGATGTTACTTCTGAGTCATTCGTGTCAGGGTTTGTTGAGTTTCTAAATACGCATGTTCTTCCAGAGTGCACGATAACCGAAGAACACCCTTTAGAGGTCAGTGTCCTACCGCAGCTGAGAAGGCTAGTCATCGTTTCACCCTCTGTGCAGGTCTCAGAGATTGTGGTAAGAGAGACAGAAGAAAGTTGTATCAACGGCTCGAGTGATTATACGATTGGGTACTCCTTATTCGATACAACAAAAACCAGGGTGTCCCTCGAGCTGCCGCCTGCAAGGACAATACGTTTGATTTCTCCACCACAATCGCCTCCCCCAGAGTTTGATTTCAACAGGACAGAAGAGGACCCTAACCCTCACCCAGGACATACGATGCCTGATGTGGCAACCCTTGTTGACGAAAAAAGAGACGAAGCAGACCCATTTACAGAAGCACAACCATATGTGGTGCTAGAGAACACAGCGGTCGCGAACATCGTTGTGCATCCTTGTGAAACTCATCTGCCAGTTGGACCACCGATCTTCAACTACACCAACACCTCTCTCCCACCTAGAAGCATATTTGATGATTAGTTTAGCCCGCACTTACGGGGGTAGTTGTATTTAATTATATAAGTAACAAATATCAAAAGTCACCATGGACGAACCAATCAGCGCTCTCTTTCACACTCTTATGAGATTGAAAAAAATCTGTCTATAGACGGGATAATTAGGTTTGTTACCCATCTCCTCAAATTCGGTGACTTACTTCCCTGTATATAGAAGTTTGCAGGCGCTAGAGCATTTCAACCAGTCACTAAAGGCGGCAAATACTACACATACACTTACAGCACGAAATGTTATCAAGAACTTTGTTCAGAACCCCTACCGTGAGCAGGGCATTGTTGAGACCTTCTTTGAACGTCGCTGGTGCATGTGCCATGCCAAGATTGACGACACAGCTACACAATATCAGAAAGTACTCTGATCACCACGAAGAAGAGACCTTTGAAGAGTTTACTGCTAGGTACGAGAAGGAATTTGACCAAGCCTACGACTTATTTGAAGTCCAAAGAGTGCTAAATAACTGCTTCTCCTACGACTTGGTTCCTGCTCCTGCTGTCATTGAGAAGGCTTTGAGAGCTGCTAGAAGAGTCAATGACTTGCCTACAGCCATCAGAGTGTTTGAGGCTTTGAAGTACAAGGTTGAAAACGAGGATCAATACAAGGCCTACTTGGAGGAATTGGGCGATGTCAGAAAAGAATTGGGTATTCCTTTGAAGGAGGAATTGTTCCCAGAAGCTACTGCTTGAATGCACTATATTCCTAATAATTTAATACAAATTTCATCCCGCGCCATATATTTGAGCGTTTACGGCGTGTCATTGCGTCCAAATATTTACAACTGCCATTTTATCTACTTATAACGACTATTTTTGATGTGATTTGGTATCAAGGCAACGGTCTCCGAAGGCGTCAGCTTTGTGGGAGACTGCAACCTAGGTGCTTTGCAAAGTGAGAAATTATTTAGTCATTTCTATAAACACATTCATAACCTTTTTCAATCTAGTTGTGCGCCAGAATAACAACTGTCTTCTCATTACTAGGGCTAACATTACCTCTCACCTCAGCGTACTGATATATAATTATGGACTGTGCCATATACCACACACTAGCTAAAGAATCGCGTTACTCGTCGTCGCTCTCCATTAAGGCATTACGCCCCCTTCTACTCCCTATTTTATCATCCTCTGAGTATTCTTCTTCATCCGAATCAGCGCCATCGTCTGCATGCCCCAAAGGTCTCCTTGAGCTGCCGCCCGGTGCGTCTTCGCCGTCACTGTCACTTTCATAATCGGAATCGCTGTTTTCTTCCTCACTACTGCTCGCTTTTCCTTCATTCACCTCCTCAACCGCATCGAACCAGTCGCTATAAACATCTACCGGTTGTGAAAGCGCATTGATTCTAGTCTGGAATTGTTGTCCACAGACCTTACAAGATAGAGAGCCTATACTGTTTTTCTTATCCAGCGTACACGTGATAGATTTTTCGTGATTGCAAAACAGACAATTAAAGGCATTATCTAGCTTTAGAGTTATCCTTTTGACTGGAGTTCTTGACGACTTCTTCCTTTTACCCATGCTCGTTTAGACTCTAAATAGTCGAGTGCACTTCACTTATTTAGTTGTTAGCTCTGTATTGTTGAGCGCTAAGCTTAAAATGAATATCTTTCAGTTGGCTTCAATTAATAAAACTTCAATCGTTCACTTTGAAATATCACTATCAACGAACACAACGGCAGACGAACCTGACGGTTAAGCAGAACAGCAGATAGCTCTCATAACAGGTAATAGGGGCTAATCTCCCTGGGTACTAGGATGTTAATCATACTAGTGTACTTTAAGTGAGTAGCGGGTTGGAACATAGATATCATACTTAACGGATAAGTTTCTTTTTTTCCTTTTTTTTCATTCTGGTTTCCCGCTAAAATTTTCTAACTCATCTCATCTTGTTAAGAAGTGAGAAGATTATATAGACAGACGCTTAGTACCAGCTTTTATTAAGACCATTGGCTTTGTGTAAAATGCCTAAGAATACTCCTGTGAAAGCCAATAAGCGCAGTGGGGCAAATACCTCTAGAAAGGTGACCCCTCAATCTGCATCAAAGAAGAATTCAAAGAAAGCATCGAAGCAGTCTTCTCAGAACACACCAACTAAAACCACCACCAAAGGCGCCAAGCCTTCTATGAAGACAAAAAATTCTGCATCAACTGTTATTCCAGGAGAGAGAGTGAATAATGCCATTACGCAATTGTCGCTGTTTTTTTCAAAAAAAGAACAATCAGAATCCACTCTTATCGATGACGACGAACTCAACGCACAGGTACATCTTGTCGCTACCAATGCCAAGTCGTACCGCAGCACCAAAAACTTCAAGCCATCTTTGCTTCCAGTCAAGCACTCGATCTTTGCTGCTTGGAAAAAAGCTAGCGTCACATCTGTCAAAGACTTTAAAATTCTTTTGATACTTAAGGACCAAGACAAGGAAAAATTGAGCGAGGATGACCTATATGAGTTGTTAGAGAAGCCACATGGCATTAAGGTTGACACCGTGATCGACTGCGGTAGCCTGAAAACCACCTATCACGCATTTGAGAAAAGACGTGCATTGCTTTCTGAGCACTCATTAATATTGTCAGATGATTCCGTTGTCACTACTCTACCAAAGCTGTTGGGTGGCAAAGCTTACGAAAAAATAAGCACTACTCCAATTCCAATAAGAACTGGGAAAGCAGGCAACTTCAGCAAGACTACGGTGGTTAACTCCATCAAGAACATCTTTGAGAGCAAACTGCCAGTACTGTTCCCCCGTGGTAACACACTTAACGTCCATTTAGGAAACTTGGAATGGTTTACCCCCGCCCAACTGCAAGATAACATTATCTCGGTATCTGAGCAATTAATAAAGGACTACGATATCAGATCTATTTTTGTTAAGTCAAACGATTCCCCTGTCCTGCCTCTATATTACAACCAAACTGTTCTGGATGAAGTTGCCCAATTGAAGAAGGATTCCAACGAGCCAGCTTCCAGCACTGCTGACCAAAAGATCGCTATCGATGGTGTGGAAGTCGAGCTTTCATCCTTTGAAAAGGCTTTGTTGGAAGTTGCAGACCCTTCAAAAGCTTCCGAGCTTTTCTCTAAACAAATTAACAAGGCCAAGAGAGTCTTAGTCGACGGCGCTTCCGCTGACACACCGGTCTCAGCCAAAAAACAGAAGGTTGAATGACCTCGCCTGCAAACGACCGTTTGAAGGCTATAAAAAGAAGATTTGGATTCTTTATTGTGTATAATATTATTAATAGCAATTAGTTGGTATTATTCCCTGCTTAATCCTGAAGCAACAGTTTGTACGGTGTGCCTGACGTCAAGATGTCACTAGATTTGTTTTATGTTCTCAATTAGAAAATCCGGGTAACAGAATAAACGTCGTTTTTGCGTCACCACTTCAGCGGATAGACTACATTTCGGAGCTCACGAACCACAAAGATACGTCCCAGTATTCTACCTAGCACCATTCCAATGAGAGTTTTCATAGCCTGGCAATATAGGCTACCCACATAACTACCCACTTACATATATATATATATTTATATATATAACATAATATATATATACACATATATATATAATAGATAGATACGTATATATATATATGTATATATATATATCTATATCTACTATAGTGTATATGTATAGTGGTCAGAAAGGGACTAAGTCTATTAGAGGGTGACAAGTTTCAGATCGTCAATTCCATTTCAGTATTGTAGAAGTACGTTAGGTTGCTCTTCTAAATATCGGCAAGGCATATACAAGTCTACATTTACCCAGTCTACACCGCAATGGATATGAACTTAGATGATATAATAGAATCATTCAAATCTAGAGTGAATAGGTTGTCTCAAGATTGGGATACTCTAATATCCACAAGTTTAAACACTCCTGAAGAGGAATTGAAACTTATGAAAGCCAAGTTGGATCTAGTACAAGAACAGAACTCTGCGATAATAGTTGACCTTGATCAAATCAAGAAGGTTTTAAATTTGGATGATGATGCTTCTAACAATGTCTTTACTCTTTTAAACACAGCAGGGGATGGATTGAGCGATGCGGCAACTAGCGCGCTTGCCGCAAATGAAATGGTAGCAGTGGCGATAAACGAACACCACGGGCAAGTACATCACCACCACCACCACCACCACCACCACCAGCCACCTAATACTCCACAGAGTGAAACATCCTCTAACTCAAACCATGCCCCAGCAGGATTAGATATTGTTACTTTGGCGTTTGATCAAGATATTCAAGCCTTGAAAAGACGAAGAACGTCCTCAGACTGTAGCGCGGGAGTAGCGATCACAAAGGTAGGAATCGAAGAGGATGAAGAGGAGCTCACATTGCAAAAGGATCGGGACCCTGTGTTAGCGCATTTGCAACAGCGGCAACCACATAGACATATCTCCACGCGCCGCGCTCTACCAGCTTCCCACCTACAAGAGATCGAAGACTACGAATTGCAAATGATTGATTCTCCCAAGGACGTCAATGAATTATATCGTGAGTTTGACACTAGTTTAAAATTACAGATAATGGAATTCGAGAAAAGGTACGGCAAGGGGCAACTTTCTAGAATACCAAAAATAAGAACCTATCAAAGGCGGCGTGCTTTGGTTAGCGAAATTGATAGATACGCAAGATTCACAAATAAGTCAACTGAAGAAGCAATTCAGTTCTTTGACGACATCAGGGTGGAAAAAAATAAAACCGTGGCCTGGTTGTATAATAATTTGGGCAAAATCTTGGCTGAATATAATATAGTATAAAGCTAAGCAAGAGCAATGAACATAAAAAGTTTTGGGTCATAATATTTGGATTCATTAGGTCCCCGCAATTATTTTACCTTTTTTTTTGTTTTATTTTTTTTTTTTTAACTTGGCCTTTTAATCCTTTATTCTTCATTCGTCATTTATCCATCCAGCATTAACCTTCATTCAGTGGTCAATTTATCTACTCACTCACTCATTTCTACATTTACTTCATATATTCATTCATTCATCCATTAATGTAGTTGTTATTGTTGTTGTTATTGTTGTTGTTGTTGTTGTTATTAATAACTTAGTCTTCTATCACAATGAACCCTGACGTTTTCTAAATCACCACCTTCACGATGATGACAACATACATACAAAACCAAACCTAATCTATTGCATATTTCTAATATAAATATTAACAAGCAAAAAGTTCTATCATGAATGTTCTATTTGCTTAAAGCGTCGAAGTTGCAACAATAAATTATTAAGAGAAGCGGAGTACATTAGTATATAGTATTATAATGACAGGCTATAGGTTATATCAAGACGTTAATTGCATAAGTAGGAGATAGGAGTCCACTAGAAAATAGAATACAGTAAGAGATTAGCAAAGTACCTCGACAGGAACAAAAGGAAACTATAGGAGCTCTGGTAAGTTTATTTTTATTTCTGTGCATTACATATTTCGCTCAGGGTGTTAATCACTCTCTTAAGCTGCGGCCAAATAACTTCTCATAGACTAATTGTGACTCCAAAGTTAGAGCTGCAAGAATTTTTATTAAAAAGGAGAAATGTTTTCTATGAACTTGTCCGCTGAATGCCAAGAGCTTTGGTAAATATTCATGATAATATAATTATACATATATGCCCAGATCTACACGCTATTCTAGCCTTTACGAGAAATAAATAATATTTTGAATTGCCAAGAGCACTCTTAAAATGCTACAATGGAGGAATCCAGTGTTGCCTTGTTACTATTGATTTTATTTAAGGACTCAATAGATCAAGCAGTAGATCAAGGTATATCGGTAATTCGAGGATTTTGAAATTCAGATGGAGGGGACATTAAATACTTCTCAAGAACCCAGCATATTTTAGGCACTCTGCTAACATAAATCCATAGTTTATTAAAGCGTCATAACCGCCATTTGAGAATACCACTTCATGAAGCTTCTACTTTTGTCATGCGTTTTTATTTAGAGGAGAGTCGTACGATACCTCAGACAGCGAAACACTGAATCTGCAAGAAAAAAAGACTAAAGCTGACTGCCAAATAAGACAAGGCAGTATGGACCCTTCTGCTTCGTTAGATTGCAATCAAACTCCTATCAGAAACTCACGAAATGTAAACCTAGACCAGCTTTTTCTTCTATAGTTAAAAGGCGCTCCATCAAGGGTACAACGGTGAAAAAAATGACGAAGTAATCTACAATTGCTAGAATGCAGGAGGGCATGATAGAATCCGTTGGCCACCAGAAATCGAGCAATATTATTTAAATATGCATTACACTTCCGTTACTATATCTATCATATACCACGTGAGAATCACGTGGGAATCAACAAAAGACGCGCCAAATTTGGGAATCTTGTAAAAAATACACGCTATGCCATTAGGTAGATAACATTGTAGTTTAGCTAGTTTAAAGCATCTTGAATATTCTTCTGCGAAGCATGGCATCAGGAGCCAATAAGCGCAGTATAAAGAATATTAGCAATGGGCATGGGATGGTACAAAAGGCGAAGTTGAAGCAGAGTACGTTGGGCTTTTTATATAAAGCGAAGACAAAACCAGAGGGAAAAAGTATACACAATAGCGCCAGTAATGCTGAAGTGGGAACATCTACCACGCCTAACTCGAGGAAACCAACAAGCATACACCAGTCTTTGCTGAGGAGCTCTTTATTGGTAGGACAAGGTTCTTTTGACGATGACACAAATGATGATTATATCAGCTCTGTGCTTAAAGAAAAGCCTGTGCAGAACTTCAAGACTCTCTCTAGGAATACCAGCTCCCTAAGCAGTGATAGGTTATCTACATTGCCTGCTGGAGAGTTCAAAAGTCAAGAAGAGAACCCCTACAGGACCAATCAACCAGTGCGTGTGTCACCAACCAACGCGGAAATACAGGCAGAACAGGTCACCAGTGCTCTGGCGACTACAAAACGTAAACTTGTAGGTTCTGCCTTTGCACAGTCGATGCCTGCAACATCAAATAGCTTAGGATTATCCAGTCTACCATTTTCAATGTATACTGCCAAGAGACTTAAACCAATGGCCAAGAAACAGAGCTCAGTGTCATCTACCACTAACAGTGCGCTCAAATTAAGTAAAGAGCAAATGAGCGTTAAGGAGCTGATAGTGGAAGGAAGAATGAATGTTTTCTATACAGGCAGCGCAGGCACGGGTAAATCTGTTCTGTTACGCGATCTTATTCAAACATTACGGAATAAGTACGGGTCTAATGCTGTAGCAGTGACAGCATCAACAGGGTTAGCAGCTGTAAACATTGGGGGCACAACAATTAATCGTTTCTCTGGAATAGGTATTGGCGCAGGCTCTGCAGAGCAGCTGTTTTCACGTGTAAAGCGAAAGAAAGAAGTCTTGGAGCGCTGGAAGCGCACACAAGTACTAATTGTGGATGAAATCTCAATGATAGACGGTCGGTTTCTAGAAAAGCTCGACTATGTAGCACGCAATGTTAAAAATAATGCCGATAAACCTTTTGGAGGAATACAGGTGGTGTTCACCGGCGACTTTTTCCAGCTGCCCCCAGTTCCTGACCGCAGTCCTAATGCACCTAAGCCTTTGTTCTGCTTTGAGTCTAAGGCTTGGCAACAAGCAATTGATAAAACTGTTTGCCTGAACCAAGTATTTCGGCAGAAAGACAACGATCTTATTGAGCTGCTCAATGCAATCCGGTTTGGGGAAGCGACCGCACACATAGCAGAGTTAGTAAAACGATTTGAACGTGAAATCGACTGTTCAGACGGCATACAGCCTACAGAACTTTTCCCTACAAGAAAGGAAGTGGAACTCGCTAACCGCAGGCGTCTAGAACGGCTTCCCGGTTTTGAAATGCGCTACCAGGCTGTTGACAGCGGCATGGTGGACAAGAAGTTCGCCTCCTACTTTGATGCTGTCATGGCCGAAAAAGAGCTTGTACTCAAGGAAGATACACAAGTTATGATGATAAAGAATAAAGACGATTCACTTGTTAATGGCTCCGTCGGAAAGGTCCTTTTTTTTACTACCCCCAACCTTTGGTCTATAATAGAATCAGATTATTTCAGACATCTTGATGACAGCGATTTTGTTCGGGATATGCGCCTACTTTGTAGAACAATCGGCGTTCCTGGATCGGCAAGGCCACCCGAACTAGCAAAGGAAATAGACAATCGCATGTCTGCAGCTGGTACATACTTGCAATACTTCCTTTCAAAAGCTCTTTTCGAAAGGCGCGAATCCCTTCTACCTGTTGTCAGATTCACAGCTGCAAAGGGCCGTTATCGCTACGAGCTTATCCAGCACGAAGATTTCCCCGTCGAGCTTTCCATCAGTTCCCAGGGCGCTGGAGATGGAAACAGATCCCAGATCCCCCTTCTTCCTTGCTGGGCTCTCTCTATCCACAAAGCTCAAGGTCAGACCATTCCAAGGCTTCGAGTCGATCTCAAGCGCACATTTGAAGCCGGCCAAGTCTACGTCGCTCTTTCTCGTGCCGTCTCTAAAGACCAACTACAAATAGTAAATTTCAACCCGAGGTGCATTAAAGCAAATCCCAAAGTTAAGGCATTCTACGAACAGCTTAAACTCCTTTGACACTAGTACTTTTCAAGTTTTTATTATATGCTTATTTTTCTGTTTGTAAATTGCCCGACAAAACGGCCACTTTTCTATTTTTAGAAATCACGGCCTCATCTCTCTCCACGCACTCTGATCTTCATGAACTCAAACCCTCCGCCTTATTACAACTTATGGGGTTGCCGCCATGCTCGAACTTCCGTTACTGTAGTCTTTACGTCACGAACCAGCGTACTCGAACCCTGCGTAGTATAATGAGCTTCAGTTCCTTCTGCATAAAAAATTCTGCGGTAGCAGCATGATCAGCTAGGTACCATCCTAACGGTGCCCTAAAATAAATCACTACGCCTCGCAATAATATGTACTTATATTTAACTCAATCTTCTAAAATTTATTTTTAGCATACTATTGAATCTGTACATAACTTCCCTGTTAGTAAAGTAATGCTTGGTAAAACAGGACGATTTCATTTCCAATCGCTACATTAATAGTAATTTTCTGCACTCGCGCTTTCGTTGATTATACATGGCATATATAGATATACACTATAGACATTAATATCAAGGCAGGCCAGAAGTTTTTTCACTCTCATTTGTTATAAACTTGGTGATCTCTTAGAGCAGTTGGCTTTTCTGTTGTATGGTAAGTGGTAGTTAAAGAAATTTCTTCTAGTGCATACGTAGTATAACAAACAAGACGCTGCTAGCTGTGAAAAAGAACATAGTCCAATTAAGACTGAAGGTGTTGCTATAGGTAAACAGCCAAACACAGAGGGAAAGTACCAGCTTGAGGACTTGGAGCTCGTTATAGAAGAAAGATTTCTCACTTTGTCATCTTGGGATTTTATTCACCTCACTTCTAGGCAAGAATTGGTATCACTTAAAAAGGCTTAGCGGCTGTGATAAAATAAGTAGGCTAGGTTTGGTGGGACTGGAAATTTTTAATACTCGATAGTGGACCTATATTATAGGAGCTAGCGACTCTGGCTTTTCTTTGATCTTTAACAAACGGTTGGTGATGGCTGATAACATTGAAAGACACACCTTCAAGGTGTTTAACCAAGAATTCACTGTTGACCGGAGATTCCAGTTAATAAAGGAGATAGGTTATGGAGCCTATGGGATAGTTTGCTCCGCGAGATTTATGGACTCGGTGGAGGAGACGACTGTTGCTATCAAGAAGGTTACAAATGTGTTTTCCAAGACCTTGCTATGTAAACGGTCACTCCGTGAGTTGAAACTACTTAGACATTTCAGGGGGCATAAGAATATTACATGCTTGTATGATATGGATATTGTTGTTCATCCAGATGGGACATTTAATGGCTTATATCTTTATGAAGAGTTGATGGAATGTGATATGCATCAAATTATAAAGTCTGGTCAACCACTTACAGATGCACATTATCAAAGCTTTGTATACCAGATTCTGTGTGGGCTGAAGTATATACATTCTGCAGATGTTTTACACAGAGACCTAAAGCCTGGCAATCTGTTGGTGAACGCTGACTGCCAGCTGAAGATATGCGACTTTGGTTTAGCACGGGGCTACAGTGAGAACCCCGTTGAGAACAATCAATTTCTCACAGAGTACGTGGCCACACGCTGGTACCGTGCACCGGAGATCATGTTGAGCTACCAAGGGTACACTAAAGCGATAGATGTATGGTCTTGTGGCTGCATCCTAGCTGAGCTACTTGGGGGGAAGCCTATATTCAAGGGAAAAGATTATGTTGACCAATTAAACAGGATACTACAAGTCTTAGGTACACCTCCGGAGGAAACATTAAGACGGATTGGATCAAAAAATGTGCAAGATTACATCCATCAGCTGGGCTTTATTCCAAATGTTCCGTTTAGTAAATTATTTCCTGATGCAAATCCTCAAGCGACTGACATATTGGAACGTATGTTAGCGTTCGATCCTAAGACCAGAATTACAGTAGACGAAGCACTTGAACACCCATATCTAGCGATTTGGCACGATCCTAGCGATGAACCTGTGTGCTATGAGAAATTTGATTTTGGTTTCGAAGTCATAAATGATTTAGAACAGTTGAAACCAATGATTATCCAAGAAGTTAACGAGTTCAGGCAGTTTGTGAGACAGCCTATCCTATATAACGACCAAGCATCTGTCAAACAGCAGGATGACATTCAGCAAATGCAGCAACGACAAACAGAAGCAAGTACCTCCAGCAATAATAGGCTATACGATGACAATGACCTAGCACAACAACTAATCTCTTCCCAATCACCCACCCTTATGCAGGAATCTTTCATAGGAATCCATTCAGAAAACCTACCTGAACATAACACTGATTTCCCGCCAAGGCCACAGGAAAATACGCTTGCATCACCACTAGGATTTGGTATTAGCGGCAGCAGTAGCAACGCGGAACTTAATGATTTCTTAGGCCTAGAACGAGAACTTGAGTTTGGACTGGATAGAAAATTTTAATTGAAGCTCAGAAATATTCCTATGCTTGTTTCTATTTGTAGTTCTTTAATAGCATTATGTTTTTGAACATTGCATGTCCCTACTTATATTAACGCTAAAAACTTAGTTGTTGGCTGCCGTTGTCTGGGGTACTCCAGCGGCTTTGCTTAAGTGACATTTACTTAGTTCCTCTGCTTCAACTTCGTCAATAAGGTCGAATACTATATCGTCGGCAACTTGCTGCTGGTGTAGTTCGTCTAAGGTACGTACTTCCTCATCCAGTTGTGAGACAACCATATCCCAGTAAGCTAGCTCAGATTTCATCGTTATTATACGCGCAATGCCTCCGTTGAAACAGCTGACGGTGGGATAATAGCCAAGCTTGCCATTATTCGTAAACTTGTTCTTTAAGATACCATGTCCTGACTTCCTGTTTCCTGAAGTAGAATCGATGTAGTTCTTCCAATGGTTCATATAGAATTTTTCGTTGTAATTCAATTCACTAAACGGTGGTAAGAAAGGTTGCAAGTTTTCGAAGGCATTACCAAGTTCAACTCCATTGCGAAATACTTTCAAGTATGATCCTTCTAGTACGAGATGCTCTTCACTCTCCTTTGCTTCGGCTTTCGTATATTCTACTTTCTTCTTGACATAGTCCGTGGATTCGAAGAATAATTGGTTTTTATAACGAATGGCAATCTGATCACGTACAATATTCTTTGGATCGTGTGCTCTCAGTAACGCTTTTTGGAATTCTATGTTCATGTTTTTCACTCTCTTTTTAGAGTGTTCTTCAGGTCCAGTCAATGTGGATAGGGATTGGATCTCTTTCTGAGTAAAATCCATCGCTTGTTGATACTGTTTTTGAAAGCTAGGGAGCTTTAACAGCAAACCTATACGGTCACCAGCTTGTAGTTCTATAATGGGGAGAAGCTGTTCAAGCTTTCCATTGTGTATACATTCCAAAGTGGCATCTCTAATACCATAGCCGTAAACATCACATCCTACTGGTGTCTCTAAAGAAGCCTCTCGCCTGCAAATACCTACTCTAACGTGCGGCAGTGAGCTTAATGTGCTCTGGTAATTCTTATTATCACAATTATCTGTACTTGACTCATTGGACCCCACATTACAGCCCTGTATGATCTCAACCTCCCAGTACGCACTACCTTCCTTAATGCATGTATCTGCCCTCCCTGTTCTCCAACCGTATTCTGATGGTACGCTAACCGTATTATTACTATCCTTCAAGAGCGCCAAACAGTCGGAACGATCCATTATATTTATGCCCGCTGCAGAATAATTATATTCGCTAGTGGCATACTTGAGATGTTTATACAGCGGATTAGGGCAACAGGGTTGGTATATGAAATGTCGCCTATTCAATGGAATATCCTCTGTAATGATAAATTTACTACCCGGCACTGAATGCGAAGTGACAAATACGGGCCAGCTAGGGCGTAAAGATTTCTCCCCATTGCGTACTAAGTCGGTATCCTGATATGGAATCGACGGTGCAGTCATTATTCCTTTCAACCATTTGCTCTTTAATATTGTATAAACCTAATATTGTATAAACCAACTATATATTCGTTGGTATAAAGACTATCAGAGTGTAATAGGCACACCGTTACAAACGTTCCGTATAATTGCGTTTTACTGCTCTAAAATTCAATAGAGGCAACATGGCCGAGCGGTTAAGGCGAAAGATTAGAAATCTTTTGGGCTATGCCCGCGCAGGTTCGAGTCCTGCTGTTGTCGTTATTTTTTTATTTCTTCTCCAAGCGTACGATTTCTTGATGGTACACATATATGTGAATGCGAAGTCGCATTGGATGAAAGGGTTAAATGTATATATACATATATGCTGAATGTGTACGTATGGATTATTAAGCCATTAATATTTTCGAAATCATCAGTTAGTTAACCGTCATTAAAACTTTGTCAAGTAGCCAATCTCCTCATGGGTTAGTGCACTGATGTAGACACACTTACTTAAAAGCTCTTGATTTGGCTGGATATCATAAAACTTAGCCCACTGAACTCTCTGTATAAAATTCTTCACAATTTGTACATTGGTGTCAAATTTGTTATAGTTAACAACTTTCTTTGGAACTATCCAATCCCTTTTCTCGGAATTAAGAGCCAAATCTGATAAATAAACAACCAAGAAAGGGATACATCCCTTAATTGGATCAATATTGTTTAGCATATTCCTAACCTTTTGGTAGTTACGATCAAGACTCGGAATAGTCCTTAGTTCCTCCCATGTAAGCAGGTCGCCCGGTTCGATTAGTCGCCAAGAATCTGTGAACTTTTGAACGACCACTGAATTCAGTGCGAGAACAATCTCCATTACGCTGTTAAAATTCTGGTAACACCTACAATGCTCAGCCACATGTATGAAGCGTTGTATCACATTTCTTCGTAACTTTGTATCAGTGGTCATAACAATTTCAGATATTATCCAATCGACAGTTAGGTTAAACCGCGCTATAGCCAAATCAATGCCGCTAAGGTCTTCATTGTGGAGAAGTAACTGAAGCCAACTGGTGGCCTTGGGTAAGGATTTCCTCATATTTAAGTCCATTAGGTCCTTCCAATCAATTTCATTCATTACCTCACGTTCAATCAAAGTCAACTGCTGCGCTATAGACACTGAGCCATACATTAGAATAAATGGTACATGTTGTTCAACATTAGCAACGTTCAAACGATGGTCTTTCGGTTTGTAATCTTTCAAGATCTCACGTATTTGACGGTCTGAGGCAATATTTTTGAATGGTCTACTCTTAGCGGAACCTGAGGGGGTGCAAGTGATTGTCCTTCGCCTTTGAATAAACATAGATTGCCTCTTATTAGCTCCTCCGGAAGGAAGTTTCCAGCTACTTATATCCAACTTTTCAACCTCCCGAGCGAGAGCGCTGCTGTTCACGCTGCTTACAGAAGAGCTATTATCGTTACCGGAATTGTTGCCCTTTGAAAATTTCCCTTCTAGTTTCAGTAATGCCATTGCAATTGGATCAGATGAGGATGTTAGACCTTCAACAGCTTCTTCATGTGTAAGTTCTTCATCAGTAGGATTTTTGATATCGAGCACATCTGGTTGGGTTGAGCTGAGGTCTCCCAGTGGAGATAACACATTAGAGGATACCGGACTGTTTGCTAGTTCCGTGGCATCATTCTGAGCCATGAATTTCGTTGTCAAGTATTCCATATCCCTTTTAGGCGAAATCTCTTCCTCTAATTCAACATCCGGAGTAAAGAGGTAATTATTTCCACTTTCTGGGTTATATGCGAGGAGAGATTCTTGCTCGCTGATCATTTTAGACTGGTCTGCCTCCTTCAGCAGAATATTGGCAGTCTCAGATGGATTCCATGATGCCGTGTAATCCATGCAAACTGACGATTCAAGTGAAATGTTACTAGCCACTGTTTGTATACTGGGTGTATAAGAAAGGTTCATTATCTTAGACTGTGACATGTCCGTACTCTCCTCCTCTGATATGTGACCATGCATAATCATTCCCTTTTCCGGACTTCCACGAGCAGAAGCGAAGAGGATATTTGTTGCGATGCTCGATTCAGTCTCTGATTTAATTATTGTTTCATTATCTGAGCTAGCTACCGTCGTATCATTGGCAATTGATGTTAGAACAGCTGCATGTTTTGCAAAAACTCTGTCACGTTCCAGAAAACTAGGACTTCTTGCTACTGATGGTGATTTAGTAACGGATGCAGATTTCATAATTGGGGCAGACTTTCTAATAATACTTATCCTACCACTTGCTGGGCTTACTGACGGGTTATTGATAGTGGGAATAGGTGAGATTGTAATTGGAGATGGTACACAACTGCGCACAAGTTTTCTCGTGTTAGTTCGCTCGAGCATGACGGAATTTCCAAAGCCTTCTCCCTCTTCCAACGCATCCAAATATTTGGCGCTTGTCTGTTGAACCATGACTTCAGAGTCTAAGGAACACAAACTCTCCTCATCGTCGGAACTAAATCCACCCGGGTGCTCATTTTGTTCTAACGATGGGAGGTCAGCAGTAGGCTTCCTTTTCGAACTATCAGGCCTTGACTCAAACATAAACTCCCGCAGGTTTGAATGATGTTTTTTTCTGTTAACGGTAGCATATTGGAAGGTGGGATTGCAACTGTTCAACTCGCTTGTATCATGTATCTGTTCTTCCGGTTCATCGATATATAGATCTGAGTCGTAAGTTACAGTCGAGTGTGCAGAGATTGAATCCCTATCAACTTCCTTCGAAGCAGTAGAGCGATTATTGTAGTCGTTTAGATGAGGGGCGGTACGGACCCCCACGCTGTCCGACTTTGTAGAATACCTTTTACTACCAGTACCATCATTTACTTTGTTAGGGGACACATTACTTCTCATCCTTTTGTCGTAAAATACTAGTTTCTTGGGGACATCATCATGGCTCTGTTGTGCCGATAAAAGGTCCTCTACAAGAGGATCAGTGTACAATGGTCTATGATTAAACCGAAGAGCGGAGGCGGAGTAAGGCCGCCTTCTTCCTAGAACAGCCACTGAAAGAGAGTTAGCATTCCTTTGCTGTCTACTTGTGACCGTCCTTGAAAGCGATAAAACAGAGGTAGCTATATTGCTAACTGTCTTATAAAGGTTTAGATTGTCAATCAAATTGCATTCTCGTAGTTCAATGTCCTGGGAAGGGGTGTCTCCAGCTTCTTCTTCAGCACTTGAAGACAAATCAACTGTATGCTCTCCCAATTTCTGCAACAGTTCGTTTCCTACAGAAACGAGGTGCGCAACTTCTTCAATAGTACGCGCACTTAATATATCAAATTTGGGCGGGACTGTATCAACTATCTCACGAACATCTTCCTTGGTATAATCCAAAGAAGTGATTGAAAAAACGTATTTGATCAATCTGTTCATTTCTGGCTCGATGTTCATGGTTTTACCCTTTTCATGTCTTGAAAGATGATTTTGTTTCCACTTGGAAAGCAACCCTGTTATGCTACGGCTTCCTGTCCTGCACCTTGCCATGCTATATCCTGTGGTTTTGTTGCTCATGTCGTAACTTTGCCGGTATGGCATATAGGAGGAATTTAAAATGAATTCCAGCTTTCGTGAAGGAGTAGGTGGTATAACAGACTCCACCACTGGAGAATGTGGATATGCCACTTCTTTAATGGTTTTGGAGATAAGGCTTGCTTGACCGTCATATTTTTCTGATGATAGCTTTGTTTCGCAATCATGACTAACCGATCGCTGTGCTGCATAGGTGACACTCAAGTTATCATGAGGATATAGAAACATTGATGCAGTTCGGTCACGGTTACGTGCAGATTGTCTTTGACTGAATGCAACCCCCCCTGAGGGAAGCTTGTATTCGTCCTTCGACTTATACAACGACAGGATGGTTTCATTTCGAAAACTAGGGTCTGTACTACTCTGTAGCGCATAAAAGCTCAGCCTACTCTGTCTTACATTGCCATCAGAGGTTCGCATCTGTGTCACATCCATCACTTCAAAATGCAGCCAATCATCGTGTGTATGTAGAGCATATTCACGCTCAAGGTCTAACTCATCCCACATCATCTTCACAGTGCATGCCCATGTCTTTTTAAGGTTCACAATAATATTTTTCACCATTTTCATCCCGCTGATGTTAAGTTTGCCAAAGTGCTCTGGCTTGATAAAGTCTAAAAACCTCCGCCGCAATGCAACATTATGCAGAAAGTCTTGGGCAAAGTAGTTGATAATCCAATGTCTAAGCAAAACAAATGTTCGTACAAGAGTTATCTCACCTATTCTCTTACCTTCCACAGATTCATTGAAAAATATCTCTCGGAGAGACCAGTCGAAGCGAGATACCAACAGATGGAGTAACTCAACAGGTTTCAAGAATCTCCTATACACAAGAAAAAAGCCTGCAAAAAGCCCGTAATCCACATCATCAACCGGTGATGTCAGGCTGACTATCAGGGCATGTATTTCTGCTGTTAATATCTGTCGTCCACTGTGGGTTTTCACCTTGGAAGATGCATACGTAATGATACTTGGTGATGGCGTTGGATAGTAATCCTCTTCACTAAAGATACTGATATCTTCTTGTTCTCCAAATTCCATTACGTTCGAGCAACCTATGCAATCTGTACCACGTATTTAGCCTGAAAGAACTCTGGAAGGCCTTCCACTTCTCAAGTTGTTGTTGGAAGTCTTATACTGCACCTAATACTAATTAGCTGTGTTAGGGGCAATTATTTCTCACTTGCTAGCCAATATCTAAACCACACCCTCCCCCTGTTAATGAAATATGATTAATAGCACAAAAGAATAGATCACAAATAGTCCTAATACAATCTACTAGCAGTTATAGAATCCCTCATCAGCGTTCCTCTTGGGAACTAGATCTTATGAATCTTGTTGTGAAACAGGAATTCGCTTGTATTCAAAAAAAAAATAAAAAGGCTTTACGCAGAAAATGCTCGAGGACCTGCGGGTACGGCCTCATCTCTGATTAGCTGTTTTCGCGTTTGAATATAAACATACAATGAACATTTATGTATGTATATACATCCGTATATCTGCATCTGTTGCCACTTATATGGAATTGTATGTTTACAAATGCATTAGAACTATGGCGAGGTCTAACAGGGGTCTTGGGAAGAAGTGTATACCAGGTGCCAACGGGGCCCGCACTAGCTGATGGAGATAATGGTGGAGTATTCACGCTGCCGTGATCTGGAACGTGTAATCCATATCTCTAGTAAAACAAAGGTGACTGTGGCCTGCAGGCTCACATGCAGATCGAAGTCAATTGTCATTTGTAGGCGCGGCATGGAAGGTGCAAGTTGTATGTGGGACGTACCATAAACTTGGCCAACAGAGATTTGCGGGCAGGAGAATCATGGTAATAGTCGTTTTCGCAACCCTACGGCTGCGTGCAAATGAGGAGAAAGTAGGAAGGTGTCGCGAGAGGGGGCACCAACTAGAATATCCGACAAGTACTTGCTAAGGGAGGTGCCGATCAACCTTTGAAAGTTGTGTATGTTGCTGCATGCATCCCACCTGTGCACCGAGGTCTTCCGGCTGGAAGATACAAACATTTGCGCAACATACAGTTCCCGGTGGATAACAAAGTAGAACGGCCCTATTTCCTATCAAAAGGGCCATACAGGCGACTTCTGGCGTACGAACTGAGTCCAGCCTAGCAACCCCAGCCAAATAAAACCCACCATACAATAGAAGTCGTAGTTTTCCTTTTTATAATTCAGTGCCCATCTAGCGGACGGTGATGCACAATCTGTGGATAACCAGCGTTGCTGCTAGGCTACGGAAAGCCGAGCTACCTAAAAGTAATCTCAAATGGGAAGAATATTGCAAGGACGTCAGCGTACACTTGATGAAATTCCGCATTCTTTTGTAGCAGCAACTGCACTTAACAGTAAAGGCGAATAGTTCGGGAGTTTGTAAGTATGATAGACCAGACTTGGTGAGAAAACTCCGGAAGGTACCGTAGGTAGTAACGTTAAATAGGCTGTACAGGAGAGGCATCACTAACATATGCCATTCTTCTAAAACATTGGGCTCGTACTCTTAAGCTTGTATGCATGTTGTACTATAGATTGAAAAGAAAAGAATTATAAAATCGTTGTTTATTGCCACTCCCATCTCAAGAAAACAGGAAACAAAAGTAACCGACAAAGAATAAGCAGGGCTATAAACAAGTATAGCATAGTAGGAGTGTCATGGGATTTCCGATATTTGGCGGTATTGCTAGGTTTGGTGCTGATAGCAAGGCGGATAGCCCGGGATCGGGAGGCAACAAGCAACAGCCTGTGGAGCTTGCAATCAAAATTGAGTCACCACCATGTGTGTTATTTGGCTCTGCTACAGACTCGAGTGGTGCGTTATTAAACGGTTGTCTAATACTTATCTTTAAGGAGCAGCAAAAACTGGCTGTTGTAGCGTCGCAGAGTGTACACAGTGTGCCATCTACGTTTGCTGCAACTTCAAGTCATCCGACAGTTCCTACGAACTTATCACACCCAACCTTGCTGTATCCTGCCTCTAGTAAGTCTTCTCTAGCGAAATTACCGTCCAGGACGAAAGATATTACCCTTTTGAATGTTACTTTAAAGTTAGTTCAACGTGTGACTTATGGTAAACCGTTTATACATACCGTCCATTCTTGTACGGCTTGCACAACTAAGCTAACAGAGCTAGCATCATGGGATGTTTTGAAGTCCCCCAGAGATATCAGTGTTGGAACGCACACATACCCATTTTCTCATATTTTGCCAGGACACCTGCCGTCAACATGTGCTTTAGGATCAACCTCAGCTACGCAAATAAGGTATGAACTTATTGCAAAGGCGACATACAGAAAGTCGAATGGCACCGAAGAGACGCGCTTGCAGCTAATCATGCCTATTCCTGTCACTCGTAGTATAATACGAGGGCCAGATCGGAATTCACTAAGAGTTTTTCCCCCAACAGACGTTACAGCGACAGCAGTTCTTCCGAATGTAATATACCCAACATCCACTGTTCCTTTGGAGCTAACATTAAATGGCGTGTCTAGTGCAGGAAGAAGGTGGAGAATGCGCCGGTTGTCTTGGAGGATTGATGAAAAGGTGCGAGTTACCTCAAATGCTTGCGCACAGCATATGAGCAGGCTCAATGCTCTAGAAGAAGAGATAAAGCAAAAACAAGCAAGAACTTTGAAAAAAGCTACGAAACCAATAAAGCGTACGCCTGATATGGGGCCTCAAGTAACAGTCAATATTACTTCTACCGACTATTCGTCTTCTAATAATATGATATCGCCTACTCAAACACCGGTACCTGTAACGTTGGAAGAAGAAGCGGCAGCGGATGCTGCACCTGATGTTTTTATACATCCAAGCGATCATGCTCTAAGACAGCAACTACATGAGCAACAGGAGCGACTACGGCGCCAGCAAATGGAGGAGGAAAGAAAACAAGAGAGCTCTGTGTATGCTGAAGAGGTCAGAACACTTGTCGGCGATGACGTGAATAGTGGCTGGAAGAGTGACTTTACTGGCTCCGGGAAAATAGAAGTAGTTCTTGAAATCGATTGCATGAAGCTGAAGTCAGGTGTTTCCAATCCTGTGCATTTTGTTTCCAACTCGCGGCCTTACAAACAACCTAAATCCCCAATAAATGTAGCATGTGATATTGAAGACCCAACATTGGGTATTTCAGTTACTCACTTGCTGGTAGTGGAAGCTATAGTTGCTGAGGAGATCCTTCAGTATGCTAATGGACAACCACTCCAGGTGGATGAAGAAGGGACAGAAGCAGTCGCACGAACTGCTGTTGCAAATATATCTAGTAGCGCAGACCAAAGATTGGCTGAATTATCACCTATGTTTGCTAGTCGGAATGTCAATTACCAAAGGCAAATATCCACAGATGATGATTATCCAGTTGAAGAAGAAAATGGAGGCGGTCCCTCATTGAAATCTAACTCCCGTATTGTTGGTATACCAACAGGTGCAGCCAGGGTTCTTAGAATGCAGTTTAGGGTAATTATGACGGAACGTTCAGGGTTAGGAGTTTCATGGGATGACGAAGTTCCTCCCACTTATCAAGACGTTAAACATGAAACACCACCAAGCTATATTGATATAACTTCTTCTTATGATGAAACTGCCCTCCGACCCCCATCCAGTGTGGCCACTTCTTCAACGGCTTCAGGAAGCACAAGCACACAGCTTTCTAGCAATGCGTTGCAGAGCGATATTGGGATATCTACAGCACTACTAGAGCAGCTTGAATTAGGTGGAAGCGCATTTTCTGCTGTTATTCATGATAATGCTACTAGTACAGGTGAGGCGCCATCTTCAGTTAGAAGCATTAATGTTCAAAATCTCTCGGAACTACTAGACACTACAAGAATGGCGCAATAAAACTATTAATCCACAGTATTTATAAGGTATATAATTCTTCCTCTCAATGAGTTAATTTTGTACACGGAAATAAATGTTTATTCATTTATTATGTATCTTTGATTAAGGTGATAGTTTCAGCTAGGCATAATATCAACTTTTACTTCCAGTTTGTAATAACCTGAGATCAAGCAATGGTCCAGGTCTTCAACCAGTTTAAGTGATTATAATCAGTTGAAGGGCCCACCATACCTGCAGAAATTGGAAAGAAAAGGTAAAAGCCATAGATAACGACCCCGCAGTATAGGGTGTATAAAGCGTATCTCACCAAGCCACCCATCTTATATTTAGTTAGCGGTTGTGTGCCAGCTTCAAACAAGTAGGCAAGTACTAGCAAAGCAAAGTACAATGCGGGCAAATAATGGTGTACGTAGGTAACTCTACCCATTACAACAAATGGAAGGAAATGCAAAGCCCATCCAAGTAGAGGATAGAAGGCACCCATCAAGAACAGGTCACTGTCATGAGTGGTTTTAAATACAACACACTGTCTTTGCCATCTAAGAAGGTAGTAGATAACAAGAGCAACAATTACTACCATGCCAGCGGTGGAAGGCCAAGTCGAAGCAGGAGATCCCATTAAAAAGTACTTTACAGAATCATCGCCCCATCCACATAATCTTATACCTACATTTAGGGTAGGCCATTGCCAAGCAGAAGAAGCCAAATGATCTAGCTTATCTGGATCTGGAATTAATGCATTGTTGGTAGCCATCATTGCCAAATTCAAATGGATGAAATCCTTGATGAAACTGGTTTTTGGGTATTTAAATTCTTCTGGCCTTGGAGGAAGTTTGTCATTTTCGTGTGTTTCGATATTCCACCACGTTCTCTTGTCTCTTCTAAATGGCGTTCGTAAACAGGCTACTTCTTGCTGCCTAAATCCCCATTCTGGCAAATGGTTACCAGTTTGTGCTAAGTAACAGCCCAATTCCACATTTTTTATACGGAACGATGTCGATAACGTATGCAAAACATTCTTGTCCTCATCGCCTGGTTGGCTTACAAATTCTATGAGCCAGTTGTCCTTTAGGTCGCCAACATCGCTGCTACCATAACCAGAAACTTCCCAAGCATTTCCAGTGATAGGTGCACGTACATTATGCGAATGCAAATTTCTCCCCGTGTTAACATGAACTAACCTGTAAACTTCGCCATCAGTAATAAATTCATGGTCAGTTTCTGTAGTTGCGTTCCAGTTTGCCAATTCTCTTCTTCTATCAAATCTCCAGTAGTTATTAGAGTCCTTGTGACCATAACACGTGACTTGCTGTTGGTTTGAACCCTCTGGGTAAACTTGAATGTGAGAGTGTAACAATGCACCGCCCAATGCTTGATTCTTAATTGAAACAGTGGACGAGCCCAAGGCGACATCACGAGGGCCCTGGCCAACATCTGAACCAATCAATCTGGCTTGGAATAACGAAGGCATGTTGGCATCACCAGTTCCAGTACAAGTCAATAAATCAAAATGCATCTTGAAGCACATCAGGAAAACGGCAAATGGAACAGCAATCAAACACAATGCGCGCGCTCCAAAATGAGCAGAAAAGCTCTTCACAGTGGTTCTTTCGTCACCAATTTTGTTCCACAAATCAACAACAGTGTAAATGCCTACAAGGGCAATGACGAACAAACCAACCATCTTCACAGAGATCGTGCATCCCAGCGAAAAACCGGTCAATAACAACCATTTCCACCACTTCCTACTAAACGGTGAATGTCTCTCTCTATGGAACCTCACAAAAGTAAAAAAAGATGCTACAGTGAAAAACAACAACATCGAATCTAATAGGATAAATCTCCCCAAAGTTGCATATGAGTTTTCAAATAAGACCAAGATGGTGAATAGCCACACTGTGGGTAACGAAAAACCAATAGCCTTACCAGTGAAGTATGCAAGCGGCACGCATAATGCGGAAAAGGTAGCATTGAATATACGCATCTTCACATAATCGATGTATTCTGGGTATTCTTGCCCAGATGGAAAGTCCCACGACCCATTATACCCTGCTATGTACCCAGAAAGGCCCACCAACATCTTACCTAAAGGTGGATGTACGTCATGGTAAAACTCGTGTCTTAAATAGTACGACCCAAACTTCCCAAAGTGAGCTTCGTCCCATACAACATGGTTATTCAAACCAATCTTATACATTCTCGTAAAAACTGCCACTGCAGTAAATAAGATCGGCATCCCAATTGCCTCTAGTTTTCTTAGAGGATTGCTATCCTTGGACTTAACATCCTTCTTCCACCCTTCTTCCTCCTCTACCCCTGCTTGGCCGGCAATCTTAGGTTCATGGGATCCTAAATCTTCCCGCCCTCGATTTGTTATGCTCTCTGCTTGAGCTCTTTTATACCCAGAAGCTGACATTTCTCCACAGCACTACTTTGAGTATATGAAGTAACTGTCTACTAATTGATAAGGGCCCAGATGTCCGCAGTTATTCAGCGAATATCTATCAAAGTCTGACTTGGTGTAATTAACCCGTAACATAGAAACCTTTTTTTCATTATTCTAATAATGCGACATACGTGTCGAAAATTTCGTTCTACTATTTAAAACGATAACTTGGTACGAGCATTTAAATATCACCTCAAAACATTACTGCATTATTAACTTAATTAAACCGTCTATTTTACAAGAGTACAGAAGTAGCCGAATAAATAACTGATCACACTACCTGTTGTCAACCCTGTCGATAGGAAGATAGTGACCATTCCTGTAGCAGCTTTTCTTTCTGTGTCTGTAGAAAAACACCCTCCGACCTTCATGAAACACAAGGTGACTATAGCACCATTCGTGAGGCCAAAGAGGAATTGCCAAAGCATATAGAATATGTCCAAGGCAACGTTAGGGCTCCTGGCATCGTTGATGTTGAAGGCGAAAAAAACAGGGATCATCAAAATACGCACTAGAGCGAATATGAAGATCCTCTTCGGAGTGATGTGACGTGACTGGAAGATGCTCCAACTAGGCAAGAACCGACCAGCAAGATCACCCGCATTCCATAAAGTCATTACCAATGGGACATACTTGTTGAGTGACAAAGGAATGACACTGGCATGCGTGTTGGAAGCAAAGACTGGGAAGACTAGAGAAGCTGCAAAAGAGGTGAAAATACCTAACACCAGGAATTTCAAGTTCTTGAAAAGAATCTTGAATGGAACATAGGGTATCTTTTGGGCAGCTTCTTGCTCGCTAGAAAACGAGCTGGCAATGCCACTGGACTTGTACAGCAGCAGAGCCAATCCAGGTATCAAGGTACTGCTCACGAAGTAGGCCAAGGCCAACCATTTCTGCTTCTCATCACTTTCCCCGCCAATGACAGAAACGACGAAGAGAAAAGCAGAAGGCATCACACCTGCAATAGCCTGTCCTATCATCAAAGCCTGACTGAATTCACTTCCGAATGCGTTTGCCAACGCATAGATCCCGTTTTGGGTGGTGGACGTGCACATCGCACTGCAGAATACAACCAACATAACCAAAACGAAAGACAACCAAATGGGGAACTTATTGTGCACCAGCATTAGCACAATAAGGGCGCAAAAAACAAACACTTGCCATAGAGTACCTCTTGCTACCCTCGAAGCATAACCCCGCTGCCTCCTTGCTAGGAACACAATGAAAGAAACACTAGCGACAGAACTTGTCACCATGGTAGTACTAGCAAAGACCTTAGCAAACCCGGTTGTCTCCTTGAAGAAATACTTCTGGAAGTAGACAGTAGCACTGAGGAAACAGTTCCATGGCCATAGGATGGAGATACCCACTGCTATAAAGGTGCAATAAGTGACAGAGTGCAGACTCTGGAAGAAGGATGTGGGCTTTTTGTCGCCCGACCCTGCCTCCACGTCCAGGACTACGGCCTCCGTATCTGATTGCACTGAATGCTTAGAATCCATAAAAACGAGCTTTTCGGATGGTACTTAAAGTTGACTGCTATCGGGGAGTGGTATAAACAGTAGAGGCAGGAAAGAGACTTTAGAGTTCAAGAATACCAAGCCTATCTTATTTATCTTCGAGAGAGGGCAGCTTTTTCTTTTTTTTTACTTGTGAACTTTTCAAATAAATTAGACATTTAAGATATCAGGAAGTGACCTACGAGGACTTATAAGAAAAAAAGTAAAGGCAAAATTCAGAAAATAACTTCTTATAATGTACAGACAAGACAGAAGAAGATAGTCAAAAAAAGTTTTTTTTTAACTCTTCCCCCACCTTATGAAGAGCGTTTAATATTAACAATTGCAAAGAAGCACGAGATTCTTTACATGATGTACGAGGGAGTGTCATTTTAGGATAGACGATGACGACTGGAAAGGAGAAATGAGATAATGTAGTACCTTCACGCTTATTATGATTCATACATTTTTTGTGCTAGCACTGTTCGCGCCGGAGCCTGAAGTTTTTGTGAATTCAAAGCGGGAAAGTAATGGGATGTGATCGCTGGGGATCTTATCGTTTGGTAATCCGATAAACTTGGAAGCGTAGTTCTTATCTATCTCGCCTAAGACACCGCGTACCCGTAGGGCTTGAGTGGAATACCATATATAATCGATAACATCCGTGAAGGATGGAGATAGGTTGGTAAATGGAAGCTCGCCAATAACCTCATAACTTGACTTCAAGGATAAGCTATGAGAGTAATTTTTTTGAGACATGTAACCAAAGTCGCGCCCCTCGATGTCTTTGTGACTTTTAACAGATCCCGTATTGAAGAGTTCCACCACCGCGGAGTCTAGTTGGGAATTAAAATCACCACATATGACTAGCGGTACTTTTTTCTTATCTTGCGAGTTGCCAATCCCATTCTGTTGTTTTAGTAGTTTTTCAATGTAGTCAAGTAGGACACTAACTTGGAAGGTCTTAACGTCATTGAAGTGGGGGTCCCAGTGTAAGTGAGTGGTGACGACCCAGACGTGCTCGCCGGTATGTTGATGTTTCAATTTGACGATTAAGGCAACATTATCCTTGTTCATAGCGCGGTTCAAATAGTCTTCAGTGCGTTGAAATTTCTTGTGCTTCATCCAGACGCTGCTGAAGTCGATGCTATCCGTAAAGACGGAGGTAAACTCCGAGTTCTTATAGAATATGCAGCAACCGTCCACCTTTTTTGCATCTTTTGACTGCATGGTTCTCGCTCTGGTCTTAGCGTGGAAAATACCGGAATAACCCTGCTTCTCCAACATAGGAAGCCAGAACTCCTCGTACGTCTTGCTTTCAACTTCTTGTAAACATATGATGTCTGTTTGGTATGTAAGAACTTCCTCCTTCAACTTCTCACGCCTGTAGTCCCAGTTAAGGGCCCAGAAGGGAACGAAGCGATACATCTTTGGTGTGGCATAATGTTGACATAAAGTATTGTATGACAACAACGTGAAAGATTTCTTTAAGATATCTTGGCTTAACTGGCTTGTCGATTCCTCCAGGGACTTGTAACTTTCAACAGATTCACCATCAGCATTTATTTCGATAAAACGACGTGGTTCGGGTAGTGGTACTTCTGGCGCATTATCTCTCAAATAAAAGATTAGCCCAGTTACAGATTTTTCAGCCAATATTTTCAAAAGTTGTTTGTCTAGCGGGTTTCCCTCGCAGCCCAAGAATTGCAAGTTGAACAAATTCCCAAATTCCCAAGGCAAAGTTGACACCATGTTGTCAAAAAAATATAGGTATTTTAGTTGATAGCACATGCCTAGTTCGGGTGGTAGCTCTGTTAATCTGTTATGTGAAATGTCTAAGACTCGCATGTTCTGTAATTTCCTTATTGATACCGGAATATGAGTTAGATTATTACCATTCAAATATAATCGGGTCAAAAAGTCGTACCTAAATAAGTTCTCATTCAAATTGTATACGGATAAATTTGACAAATCAATAGTATGCCACAATTGCTCATCATATTTCGTGTTTACAGGTGCTACCATCCTATGCTCCACCTCATCGTCTTCATCAATGTTAAATTGGGAGAGCTTCTTCTGCTGCTGTTGTAGTAGAACAGATGGCGCTGCTTGTGTACTATTAGCTAGTTCCGCCTTGGGTGTACTTGGAGTGGATACAGGTGTTCCATGCGGTCTTTGGGCTTGCTGTCCGGACGCAGAGTTATTTCCTGGGTTAGGAACGGCTGGGTCGCCCGCCATTTCCAAAAGGTACTGCTTTGTGAAATCCACTAGAGACTTAGCCATATCGGAAGGTTGTTGCTGTTGGTTCAAATTCGATTGATTTTTCAGATATTTCTTCATCGCATTCTGTCTTGCATATACATTTTCCTGCCCTACTGACTGTCTAGAGATCGCCGCGAGTTGAAGCTGGAGTTTCCAGATAGGATTATTTACCAAAGATGGGTCACTCTGATGAGGATGATAAAGAGGATTAGGAGGGTTAGAATTGTTAGGAACCCCAGACTGACTGAGTTGGCTAAGTAGCTGTTGTGAGTTGTTATTCATCAATCCTGGCGGTTGTTGCAGTAGTTGCTGTGGCTGTTGCTGATGTAATGGCTGTGCTAAAGCCTGAGGAGTACCAAGCAGTTGTGGCACAGTAGCGCCTGCTGAAGGTTGATAGCCCATCATCGGAGGTGGGTTATTCATGGCTCTAAGGTTCTTCTGAGGTCGAATTCCTTCTCAGGGGTCTCAGTAGCTTCTATTTATTTAATTTATCTCCTAGTGCTATTTTGCCACCACTAGACAGTTCTTATGTTTTCTTTAGCCAGTTGAGATTCTGTCCTTTTCGTATCCAATGAGAAATGCACACAGCGGTACTTATATACAAAGTATCTAAAAACCGTCCAATTCAAAGAGCTCTGCCAGCATAAGAAGGTCATATCCGTAGTATTGAAAGCGCTTCCCACAACGTTTGCGTCCTGCTCTCCGTTATCGCTGCGTTGATCTTCTCTATGTTATAACGCCAAGCAAATTGGTTGTCCGGGTAATAAGTTGAAAATTTTTCTTCAAAAAACATTATAGGTAATCTTTAACACACATATATAAATCGTTAATCTATTAGCAATATTTAAACATCTTCCGTAAATTGTTTGTCCATTTTTTTAAAAAACTAAAGAAAAGCGGGTCTCCGAGGTAGCTAGCGTTTTCATGCTCTGGCTATCTTTTGGGGTTCTCTTTCTTTTAAGAGGTGTCAAAAGAAATGGCGAGAATGCAAACCTACCTTCTCTTCACGATACGCATCTCGTAGAGCAAAAATCAAGAAGTCTTTACATATTTTCCATGTGAGCCGCCCATTGTAAATCAACGATGGGTAGTTGTATATTATCTATACGTCGGCGTTCTTATGAACCTGGGAAAGGTACTTCTTAACATTTGGTGCATATCCATGATGTAGCGCAACCCCCTTGCAACCATATAATTTTCTCATTTGTTTCTAGCACGCAGTTTAGAGGACTGACTATATTACTTTTATCGTTAAAAGGAGAGGTGTCCTCTAGAAACTTGCTTGACGGGCCACAATTTCCATGTTCGCCCCAGCCCCAACAGAAAACACGTCCATCAGATAATGACATTATTCCATGTTCACTACCTGTTGTAAAATGTGTCATGTTAGGAGGCCGATCCCATGTAAACATCTGGCCGTAATTGCCATTTCCATATGAAAAAATGTCACCCTTAGTCCAAATGTGTAGGGATGACCACATCGCAGCTATCTTTATGATCTCTTCGGAGGAGATGTCGCGTATAATGTCATTAATACGCTCCTTCATAGTCCCTGAAATAACAAGTTTACCTGCATCGACGATAGCGATGAAGTCCTTGCCCATCGAAACTTGAGATATATCCTTTCCTTCATAAATTAGTCGTGGTGTGTCGTAGCCCTTACTCTTTGGTTCTTTTAGCTGACCTTTACGGTTGGGCCCCCATCCATAAAGCTTGTTTCCATCCCTTAAGACAACGTTTTGGAAAGATGAGTATACTGCCCTAACAGGATTTAAACATGTTGTGACGCGTCTCCATGACGAGCTACACTTTATATGTCCCAACCCTAACTCACCGTTTAACCCGGCTCCGCATGTCAATACGTTTCCATGAATATCGATTACAACTGAATAATCCCATCCGCATGCAACATCTTGGAACGTGCCTGGGATTTGCACCCAGTTGAATAGACATTTTGCATCTTTCATTGCAAACTGGCCCTGCCTCCCATCTCCGGATGCCCATAACTGGCCATCCTCCATCAATACTAGCGAGTGGTTTCCCCCGCACGATACCTTGATAGGTTTCATCGCGCACTCAAACGTCAAATGGGGGACCATTACATCTTTATAGTGGCCGATGCCTAAGTTGACCGCTGCCGTTGGATCCTAGTGCGTAAATCTTGTACATGTTGTCTTTCGTTTTGTTATTGCTGGTTTGTCGCTTTTGTGCTATTACCACAGTTTTTAATCTAGTTGTTAGCGCAGATACAAGTTCAAAATGTTTAGGCTTTACATATAGTACCTCTCTTAGTCTTCTATAGACGTCAATGACAAAAAATGCCTGACGCACACTAAACACAAAAATGAGTTTTGTTAGCTGACGTTATTTAGCAAAGTCCGTCAGAGCTAATGGCTGGATTTCACCTCCAGTCCTACGGTGGTCTTACCAACAGTAGGCGTTTGTTCGGACCTATTGCGTTAAGTACTACGTCCCTGTTTTCAGAATAGTGAAGGTCAACAAGCGCGAGAAAAGAAAAATTTCAGTAGGAGCATTAAAATGAAAAGATGATGCTTTGCTATAGAAACATGTATTAAAGCACTAAACCGGCGGAAATTATAGGATTTAGTGACGCATAATGGAACCAGAGACACCAGATAATGGCCAGAGGCGCTTCGAACGTAACGTTCAAGTTCAGGTTCCAGAATCGTCCCCCTCGACGGGCAGACAGGAATCGTCACCACTGAAAACATACACTCCTCCGGCTAGAGAAACGCATTCTAACGGCATAAGCCAATTACAACAAAAGTTTACTTACAGGCCCAATGTTGGAATAGATGGGATGAGAAATACTGAGGGGGTAGTAAATGGAGTAGATATGCAATTGCGAGAGATCAGGGAACATTATTCTGACTTTTCCGACACCCTTATCAGAGCCGTGTTTAAGTCGAACTCATTTAGTATTCCCCTGACAATCAATAAGTTGAATGAGCTGCGAGAGAAGAAGATTTCAAAATCTTGGGCAATGCCAGCTAAAAAGATTGGGCCTGGATCTGGTACAGTGACATCACGATTGCCATCCTTAAGAATGGGTAGTGCAGGGTCCCACGGGCCGGTATATGAAACAGCAGCTTCAATAATGGCAGCTTCGGCGGCAGGGCGACAAATGGGTCAGAATGTAATTGTAGCATCGCCTGAAAAGTCATCAAAGATTATCTTGGAGAAACAGAAGAAGTCCATCTTTGACCGTTATTCTCATGTGATGCATCGCGGGAAGGCGGGCGGGTTCGAAGCAATGCCAACTCGCATGGTTTGGGAGCCGGAAGCCTCAGAAACTAAGAAACGGAAGTTGGTAAGAGCGGATAATATGGCAGCTATACCAAAGAAATCTAAAAAGGGGCGTGTCTCGTTGAGCGATGAGGAAGAGGATGAAATCAGTGCGGCGGAAGCTACGGAGGATGAATTCAGCGGAGATGAATACGAAGAGCAAACACCCGATGTTGATATTGATGACCAATTATTAGTCTTCCTAAACGAGGCCCCGGCGAACGACCTTGCAGACCTTGCAGAAATAGCGATTGACAAGGCGCAGTTGGTGATAGAGAAGAGGCCGTTTAAATCGTTAGGAAGCTTCAGTATGATGGACTTTGCTGCCGAAGAAAGTGATATCAACGATAAAGGTAGGGGTAATAGAAGACGGGGTCAACTAAAGAAAGACGGTGTAAAAATATTAGAAAAAATAACCCAGTCTATGAAGGGATATAATGCTATTGAGTCGCTGATTAAAAAATGTTCTTCATATGGTACATTAATTGCCAACCAAATTAACAAGTGGGGTGTCCAAGTGGATGATAATAGCGATGGAGAGCTTAATTTTCTAGACGTCAGCCCAAATGAGGACAAGTCTGCTCTCGATGAGGGCAATAGGGACAGCGGCGATGAAGCGATGCATAATAATCCTAGTGAGACAAATGGGAATGGTAGTAATAATAATAGTAACAAGAATGGGAACGGTGAAATTGTAAATAACGTTGACCACAAGGCTGAAGCTAGTGATGCGGAGTTCAGTGATGCGGATGATGAAGAATTCGATGATGCTTACGAGGATAGCGAGGATGAAGATTTTGGTAAAATGCATCGCAGACATGGCCGTAATAACGCTCGTGGTAGACCAGCAACGAAGAACGTTGCATTTTTCAAAAAAAAACCCAAACTTCTGGCCCCGGATGTTACTCTTAAAGACTATCAGCAGTCTGGAATTAACTGGTTGAATTTATTATACCAAAATAACCTGTCTTGCATCTTGGCAGATGAAATGGGACTGGGGAAAACCTGCCAAGTTATTTCCTTCTTGGCACACCTAAAAGGGACTAAGCAGCCTGGTCCCCACTTGATTGTTGTGCCTTCTTCCACTTTAGAGAACTGGTTGCGTGAATTCAAAAAGTTCTGCCCTCAGTTAAAAATCGAACCGTATTATGGCTCCCAGCAGGAGCGCGCCGAACTTCGTGATATCCTAGAAGAAAACGAAGGTCAGTACGATGCTATCGTTACAACATACAACCTGGCATCCGGTAATAAGTCAGATGTGTCTTTCCTCAAGAATAGAAACTTTAATGTGGTTGTATACGACGAAGGGCATATGCTGAAGAATTCCATGTCGGAGCGTTTCAGCAAATTAATGAAGATACATGCTAACTTCCGTTTACTTCTGACTGGAACACCATTACAAAACAATTTGCGCGAATTGATGTCATTGCTGGAGTTTATCATGCCTTCTCTGTTTGTTTCTAAGAAGGAAGAATTGGCGGCTGTCTTCAAACAGCGCGCTCGTACCTCGGACTCCAATAAAGACTACAACCCCCTTCTGGCGCAAGAAGCAATCGAACGTGCAAAAACGATGATGAAGCCCTTCATTCTGCGTAGACGTAAAGATCAAGTGTTGAAACACCTGCCTGCAAAACACAGCCGTATAGAATACTGTGACATGAATAGCTCCCAGGAAACTATTTATAACACCGAGATTCGTCTCGTCATGGAACACAAACGAATGCTACGCGAAGGTGTTCTCCCAGATGACGCAAAGGACAGAGCCATCGTCACCCAATCATCATCTAAAAACCTTATCATGGCCCTTCGAAAGGCCTCGATACATCCTCTTCTGTTCCGCCACATCTACACAGATAAGATCATAAACAAAATGAGTGACGCCATCCTCGATGAGCCTGAATATGCAGAAAACGGCAATATTGAGTACATTCGTGAAGATATGAGCTACATGAGCGATTTCGAGCTCCACAATCTCTGTTGTAAATTTCCCAACACCCTTTCTAAATTCCAACTCAAGAACAACGAATGGATGCAATCTGGAAAGGTCGAGAAGCTCGTGTCCTTATTAAAGGAAGTAATCGCCCGCAAGGAGAAGGTCCTTGTGTTTTCCCTATTTACTCAGGTGCTTGGCATCCTCGAAATGGTTTTATCTACCATGAATATCAAATTCCTCCGACTAGATGGCTCGACTCAGGTTAACGACAGACAAGCCCTCATTGATAAATTTTACGAGGATGATTCAATCCCTGTCTTTATTTTGTCTACCAAGGCAGGCGGTTTTGGCATCAACCTGGTCTGCGCGAATAACGTCATCATTTTCGATCAAAGTTTTAATCCCCACGATGACAAACAGGCCGCAGACAGGGCCCACAGAGTTGGACAGACAAAGGAAGTCAACGTAACAACTCTGATTTCCCGGAACTCGATAGAAGAAAAGATTCTTCAACTTGCAAAAAACAAACTAGCACTTGACTCCTCTATAAGTGCGGACAGCAAAAAGAAAGAAGAACATTTTGAAACAAAGGTGTCTGATCTATTGGAAGATATTATTTACGTCGAAAATTCCAAAGCGCCTAAATAATGCGCTGCTGCCATATAAACAGCCAAAATATATCCCAACTTAACTACATATATATCTATATATGTTTATATCAACTATATCGGTACTCTTTTTTCTCCTCTTGAGGACACCATAAGTGCAAATCATATTATCACCCTACTTCCAGATCACGTAAATCTATGTAACTAGGCAACCACTTTTCAAAACTGCTGCTATCTTTACTTGGCGGATTCACGTAGGATCAGTCGCAGGACAACTGAGTTTCCTCGAGCCCCGCAGCCATTTCATTCACCCCGCCGTAATCGGGTCCATTACAACCTCATATAATACGTCCGTATACCACGACTAGATGCCTCTCTTCCATTCCCTGAAAGTCATGCCCTGACAACAAGAGAAGGCAAATAAAAACAAAAGCCGGCGAGAATTTAGAGCTATTGGCTGTACGGAAAAAGTGGCAGACAGAATCAAAAATCGGAGGGTTTGAGAAACTAAAGATATCTCCTTAAACACTAACATAAGTACTATTAGGTGTATACCGAGTACAGAGTAAGAAAAGGTTAGCAAGGTAAAGGTTTGGAGAAAGTAGTAATATTATAATAATAGTTGATAGTTGTTAAGGTTGCAGAAGGTTTTGTGGTATTGGTACAAGACAGACAGAAATACTTAGGCAGGGTTTTCAGGGAGACGAAGCAGCCCTTCAACGCAGATTGTAAAAGCAAGAGAGGATTCGACGTAGAGCATAAGTAATCAGAGACAGAAGTTTCTAATTCTCGAGAATTGTAGAATTTTTAAGTTTTGTTTTTTGTTCTTTTTTTGCAGTCGATCCAACAGGAGTTTGAGGACGACAAGGACGAAGAGTTTTTTAAGTATACCAAGAGGAGGAAACCAACTCGAGTTAGCTTAGACCAAGCAGGAATAATTGAGCTGAGTAGACAGAGTGAAGTTTTCACGGGGGGAGATAGGATAGTAATAAAGTTGAATCTGGCACCGTTTTTTTTTCTTGCCTTTCTTTTGGTTTGTGTGCTTGTTGGCTTGTTTCACAGCGGGGAAAAGGATCAAAGCGACATATCCTTGACAAAGTCGTGATAACAAAGAAGGAAAACGGCACGCGAAAGGAGACTTGATAAGTTGAAATTAATAAGAATCAAGCATTTCAGGTTGTTAACGTTATAGCACAAGGATGGATCTAGATTGGCGGAGTACGTTATCTAACCAGGAGAGATCTAAATATATAACGGAGCTGGCCCAAATATTGGCTGATATCAGTCAAATTAACGGGGGGAACCGCGCGAACTTTGATTTGGAGAAGTTGAAAAAGACGGCAGAACAGTTTGAGACGAGTCTATACGCGAGTAGCAGCTCTAAGGAGTTTTACCTGCATGCGATGCATAAACGAATTGCAGCGATGGACGCAGCCAAGAAGAAGACGTTAGCTAATCAGAAACAAAAGGCAGCACATGCGGTTGCTGCGGCCCAAGCCTCACATCAACAACGTAAAGGGGCCATTTCAACGGCAACGACAGCATTCAACTCTGGGCTAGCTAATAGTATTGATCCTAATATGAACTCACAAATGTTCTTGAACCAGCAGGCGCAGGCCCGTCAACAGGCAGCGAGGCCCATGAGACCTAACGGAATGAATGGTGGGTTGCAGGGAGCAGGTGCGGCAGGTTCGACTCAAGCTCAAATGTTGATGTTGCAACAACAACAACAGCAACAGCAACAGCAGCACCAGCAGTCTCATCAGGGTATGTCTTCAAACTTTGCAGCCGCAGTGCAAGCAAAAAGGACACAACTTTCACTTCAACAACACCAGTTGATTAATGAAATGAAAGTTGCGGAGATACCTAGGGAATTACTACAGAGGATCCCCAATATCCCTCCAGGTGTTACTACCTGGCAACAAGTGACTGAATTAGCACAACAGAAACGCTTAACCCAAACAGATTTACAGATTGCCAAGCAGGTTTATCAGATGCATCAACAGTTGCTTATCAAGTCGAAAATGCAGCAGGCCAGTGTAAATCAGATGAATGCTCAGCAGCAACAGCAGCAGCAGCAGCAGCAGCAGCAACAACAACAACAACAGCAGCAGCAGCAGCAGCAGCAGCAGCAACAACAACAACAACAACAACAGCAACAGCAAAGTGCGTACCAGCAAAAAGCTATGATGGCACAACAGGCAGCTGTGGTTGCGCAACAGCAGCAGCAATCCCAGCAGCAGGAACCTCAACAGCCTCAGCAGCAGCAATCCCAGCAGCACCCTCAGCAGGCCCATTCTCAACCTCAACAACAGCAGATGCACGGTACTCCCCAGCAACCTCAGGAGGTTCCAAATGTTTTGAACAAGTTGAATCAGGTTTTCTCTCCTGCTGAACAGAAAGCATTGTATGAGAATGGTAAAAAGCTTGTTCAAGATCTTCAGCTAGCTGGAAAGCTGCCTGCTAGCTTGACCCAACAGCAACAGATATTATACATCAAAAAGTATATCAATCAGATGGTGTTGAAGAAGTTGCAACAGAATATGCGGTTAGCTCAGCAAATGGGTGTATCGAATGCTCAGCAGCAACATCTTAATACTGGTCATGTAGGAGCACGAATGACCCCTAATATGTCTCAGTTGGGTCAATTTCAGCAGCAGCAGCAGCAGCAGCAACAGCAGCAGCAACAACAACAACAACAACAACAGCAACAGCAACAGCAACAGCAACGTCAGCAGCAGCAGCAGCAGCAGCAGCAACAACAACAACAGTCGGTTAATAATATGGCTCAGAGACAGTATTCGAATCACGGCTTGGCTAAGGCTGCTGTCAATAGTGCTGTCCCACAACCGGTTGTTCAACAGCAGCAGCAGCAGTATACTCAGCAGCAGCAGCAGAAAATACGCCAAAACGCTCCGCAGCAAGTTCCAGTGCCAAAAATTACACTTCCAAGACCTACAGAACATGATATGATGATCTTGAAGAGAATTAGTACTGAAGTCTCGAAATCGCCATTAAGGTTGTCCAACATTACAAATCAGTTATCATTAGAACAGAAGCAATCCATCAAGAACAAGTTGCAAGCTAATCAGCAGTTGTTGTCTAACGTTGACAACTTCATCCCAACACTCTATCTAATAACTAGGAATGAAGAAAATGTTCGACAGTTGTTGCAAATACGGATGTTGGCTAAAGAAATTATGGACCACGCTTCAAAAGGCGTGTTTATTGTTCCCCCAGATGTAGTGGATAAAGTTATCTTCAGGTATCAAAAATACTATGAGTTTATCAAGGAGCAGCTTCTAAGAAGACACCAACAAATGGTAAGTAGTCGACAACAACAACAACAACAACAACAACAACAACAGCAACAACAGCAGCAGCAACAGCAACAGCAACAGGTAGCTGCTACGCAGACTTCCCAACAGCAGCAGCCTTTGCAGATGAAGTCGACACCTGTTTCTGTGTCAGCACAACCCACCCCTACAGCTACCACAACAGATCTTCCATTGCAACAGCAACGCGCGCAGAGTTCTTTCCAACAGGTCCAGCAGCAGCTCAGACAGCAGCAGTCTAAACAGCAGATCCACCAGCAGATCCAACAGCAGCAACCGCAGCAGTCCAACTCACAGATACCTCAAAATGTTCAATTGAACAATTCTACTGCTCGCGTATTGTCAAATGGTGTTCTTCCGCCTTCTCAAGTTGCTGCGGCTGTTCCATCCAACCCAGGTGTTGTTAAGACTGTGCCAGAGCCCTCAAAGAACTTAAGTGTCTTCACACCGAATTCGGGATCACTAGAATCAACCAGCCTGTCTCCAATGGGCAAACAAGCATTTTCATCCACGGCAACGTCTCAACTTCAAAAGACTTCCTTGAAACCTACGACTGCCCAGACATCCCCATCAGAAAACCCTTACAGAAATGACGAATTAAAGATAAAAGACTTAGCTGTGAAGAAATCTGAGATGGTATCGAGATTTAAGCATCGTCAAGAAGTACTTGGAAATTCTCCAATTGATTTATTCTTGTGTACATTAGCAGATTGTCTTGGGGTTAAAGATGAATCTGTTGAGCTAGTTTCTACGATCTCTCCGGTCGTAGTGAACCATATAAATGGGACTGGTAAGAAAAAGCTTACAAAGGCCCAACAGCGTGTCAGAGATCATGATTCAGTTGACTGTTATATCAAAGAGAATAAGTTGATCATGCCTAGCAAGTATTCACCTGTTAGTCGTAATTATTCGATACCCGAAAAAGAGTTGGGTTTTTGTTTTAAAGATGTTTATGGCCCTACTGATTCTATGGATTTAATCGTTGATAATTCTAATAATGAGGATAAGAACGACCCCAAAAACAAGAAGAGGTCGCACGATTCATTAGAAATCAGCCCTGCTGAGTCTGATTCCTCACTACTAAACGACTCCAAGAAGATAAAGGTTGACTCACCGGACGACCTCTTCATGCATTCTAATGGTGTACTCGACAACAAGGAATCAGTTCCAATCGGCTTAGGTTTGGGTGTTAACTTAAGTGACGCTGGGCCGAATATCTGGAATTGGAATTACTGGGAATCTCTATAAAAGAGATAATGAGCTTCTCTGCGAAAGCCGTCCATTGAGTCGACAGTTTACCTTCTTCGTAATAGCAACAAGGCGTTTACAGGAGATTACAAATTTCGATTCTACATACATCGTTATTTGATTCTATTTTATATTAATATATCGCAACTTATCTTCTTTAATTACACATAGGTAATTTTTTGTAGATTAATATGGTGCAGCATGATTGAGCTATTCTCCTTCCCCCTCTGTTGCACATGCCGTATGGGCTTCAATCGAGACGTCTACTATTACGTCTCTAGTTCGTTTTATTTCAACTCAACATTTACCGTTCCTTATGATATTAATAAGCGTTATTTTGAATTAAGAAAGTCTACCTCGAAGAAACAGGAAGGTTAACAAATACACCAAGCAGGGCTAGAGGGTTATATAACGTTTCACTTAAGCTTTTGAGATAGCTAGTTGCTAATTTACTAGTCCTTAAGCAATGCAATCAGTTTACCCATTATTCCCAAAAGTAGATGATGAAACAATTGAGCAAACGTTGATTCCTGAATTAACACAAAGTGCGTTGGCTTCTGGAGCTATAATATACCCTAAAAACTTTTCATTGAGTACGCCTACAACTATTCCAATGACTTTATTCCCCACCCCATTGCCACGTAAATGCTTCCAAGCTGCTATTGATGTCCAGCAAGCCTATAATAGGCTGTACGCTAAAATTTCTCAGAATAGTGAAGGATGGTTGGCAACTGAATGTGAGCAACTAGCGAAGTTTGATTCTGAATTTACTGGTAAACTTTGGGAGCTTTATCTACAGGCAAAAGCAGAAGGTATTGTGCAAAAGGTTGGTGCAGGCCTATTTAGATCTGATTATTTGATTGATCAAATCAGCAATGAGATAAAACAGGTGGAGTTCAATACCGTTAGTGTCTCATTTGCGGGGTTGTCAAGCAAAGTAAGTGAGCTTCATGAGCTCTTTAATGCAGCAGGTAAGTATACAAAGGAGGGTAGAAAGTTCTACGATCTTGAAGTTCCTATTTCTGACTCAGCAACACAATTCGCTAAAGGGCTTTCGACCACAATAAAGAGATATAACAGTATAGCAAATGCTGAAAGCTCAATTGTTCTCATGATCGTTCAGAAAGGCGAAAGGAATGTATTTGACCAGCGTATCTTGGAATATTCTTTGTTCAATAATCATGGTATTCAAACGAAGCGATTGACTATACATGAGTTACATGAGAAGACGAGAATGGACCCGAAGACTAGAAAGTTGTACTTCCTTCCTTCTGATCAAGAAATTGGTCTAGTATATTTCAGGGCGGGTTATACGCCTTCTGACTTTACTACTAAACAAGACTGGGATAACAGGTTAACATTAGAGATCAGTCTTGCTATTAAGGCACCAAATTTACTTACCCAACTTTCTGGTACTAAGAAAATACAACAACTGTTGACACGCAAAGATACACTGACTCAATTTGTTACTGTTCAGGACGCTGACAGTATCCTACCGACTTTTGTAAAAATGTATCCTCTTGACGACTCGGAGCTAGGGCGTGAAGGTAAAAGACTAGCCTTCAAAGCTCCTACCAATTATGTTTTGAAGCCGCAAAGAGAGGGCGGTGGTAATAATGTATACAAAGAAGAAATACCTGACTTTCTGTCTTCCTTGCCTGAAAAAGACTGGAATGGGTATATTCTGATGGAACTGATTAAACCTCGTACTACCGATGACAATATCATAATCAACAACGGTGGTTCAATTAGAGAACCACTAATGAGCGAATTAGGTATATATGGTTTTGTCCTGTTTGATGACGCACAAATTTACAATAACGAATTGGCTGGTTGGCTTCTAAGATCTAAACTCTCCACATCTAACGAGGGTGGTGTCGCAGCAGGCTTTGGATGTGTAGACAGTCCTGTTTTATATTAGGTTTCACTCTCTACACCAAGTGACCTATGTATGCAATGGTTTTGTACTTACATGCAAATGTATATGGTAGAATTATAAATGTTACATTAATCAGTTACGACTAGTGAAGCATTGCTTGCGCCCCACATACTGACACCTAAAGGATAGCAAACAGTAGCCCATACAGAGACAATTGGCAACAAACTTGCCACAGCCTCAGATCCACCATAGTAGACAAACTGAATAAGATGTTGGTAGTAAAAATCCCTCCTCTTAACTGTGGGGACTCCGCGTAGAATAAGGTATCGTTCAAAATTGTCAAAGGAAACTTTGATACTCATCAAAAATGTTAGAATAAGTGGCCCGGCTACAGGAATTGCAACTAAAAGTACCAACACCATTGCCATAATAATCATCCGAATAATTGATAGAACATCATTGGCGTCGACTTCCCTCGGCTCTATGAAATTAGTCTTCATGGTTCTCCTAGGAATTGGTAACCCCAAAACGGAAGAAAGAACATGATCAAACAAAGGTGTTGCAAGATGCGAATTTAAAATCATAGTTGTGATGAGCTGAGTATTCGTATACAACGTTAGTAAGTATGCTAGTGGGCCTGCTGGTCCAAAAATAACTGAAATTGGCAAAAATACTGGCGTCCATAAGAAGATGAGAAGGGTGAATATTGTGACAAAAGTTATAACATAAACGACAATCAAACTAATTGCTTGTATCCAGATCTGAGGATGGAAAATGCCGATAATCATTGACTTTTGTAAATGTTAATAAAAGCTCCTTGGTTTTTAGTTCAAGGTCATAAAGTATTTCAAATAAAACTTACCATCCATGGTAACAAGATAATATGCACTTTGAACACATCATACACTGAGCTCCGAAAGAATAGGCTTATTCTGTGGGCAACTATATGCCACATCCTCCCCAATAAACCAAACGTCATATTTGCTAGTTTTTGATGCTCTAGTTTGTGATAGCTAATTCAATGGAATGACTCCTTTTTTATTATTATTATAACTTTGCCGCTAATGTGACGTTGTCAATGATAATAGTAACCATAATAATAATAATAAAGGAAAGATCAAAAAATACCAGACGCAATTACGCAAAAGCTAATCAGATATAGGTACTAATATAATACATATCCCTTTGATATCCAACTAACAACCCCAAAGACTTCGAGAAACTAAATGCCATCGCGTGCTCCTAGTTATGAATTAGTTGGTGGGCGAGAAAAGCCATCGGACCAGCAACTAGCTCACGGCAGAGGGCAGGGTTCGATTCGTTCCCCAAACCGAGAAAGTACACAAGATTCCAATAGAGCAGCAAGTGTATGGGCTAGAGATAGTATTAAAGTGCATGGGAAGGCCGACGGTTATGGTTCAGACCTCAATTTAAGTGATCAAACAAAAGTATATGAGATACGAGGAAGGGCACAGTCTAGAAGCGTACCAGCATCCCGCAGCTTACCCGCGACGCGAAGTCATCCTAATTCCAAAAGCCACGCTGACTCACAAATCCCGGCTGATTCACAAATCGCAGCTGATACAGCAAGTCCAAGAAGTAACCGTGCTCACTCTAAGTCAGCAGGTTCTGCTGGATCTCAAGTGCATACAGAATATCGTAAACGATCATCTTCCGCAGGACAAGCCATCTCGCGGGCAGCTTCACGTAAAAGATCAGATTCCCGAGAAAGCGCTAAATCTGGGACCCGTTCGAACTCTCGTAAAAGATCACTATCAAGGGGTCGTCCTACTTCACGCCAGGCGCAGAGTCGCGCAATTCCGCCGGGAATGTCGAGACCTACTTCACGGAGTAGACCAACATCGTTAAGTCATGCATCAACACGGAGCAGAGGTTCCATTGTTACCAACGACTCAGATCCAGAAAACCAAAGATCGATCCTATCTGACTACCTCCACAGCCACGAGTATAGAGTCAATCTATCTCGTCTCTATGGCAGACTAAGATTTCGCAGATCTGGTCGGCCCAACAATGCAGCCGAGACAGCAACAGCGGTAGCAACAGCGGTGGCAACTCACGAACTCCCAATAGCAGCGACTTCCGAAGATTCTAGCGAGGTTTTTGAACAAACAACCCTAGGTCCAGATTCTTTAGGTCCAGATACACTAGGACAACAGCAGAGTACTGCAGCTAGATCCCAGGCAGCAGAAGTTTCCGTGACTTTCAATACACAGTTCTTACCTATAACCGTATGTTTTATTCCAGAGCATATCTTCCAACTTGAGAGCATTAATACTAACATCAATAGCCTTGGCGGCAACCGCCATCGCATCAGTTTTGCAGATTCTTATGGAAAACATATTCAAACCACAGTATTATTTCACATTCTTTTGCAATATATGTGTTCATTCCTTTACCCAAGTTGCGTCGGCCATTATCTTCGTAACGTTTTGGATGACAACAGTGGGTATCGCGTTTCCTCCTATGTTACCGGTTGTCCTTCCACACGCGTTAATACAGTCTGCGATTGTTGCTGCAATTTGCTGCAGAAGTTACGTATTGGAATTCATGGAATCTTATGTCGCAAACCTACTATGGTCAGAGAGAGGGTTCCTTTTCTCCAGTCGTGCGGCATTCTCTTGGATATATTGGTTCTGGGATATGCCTGTTTTCCTATGGAAGTATTTTACTCTTTGGGCATTCTACATTACATTAATTTTACTCACTTTTATTCCTTATTTAGGACCACTAATAGTCCTTTTGATAAACGCCAGGGCAACTGGAGTAATATACTACTCGAAGGGTCAGGAATCTGAAATGACCCGCGACCAAATTAAGGGCAAGAAGCTGGACTTATTCATGTTTGGTGGTACGGCCTTCCTTTTAGAATGGTTCCCAATAATTGGAGGTATTTCATACAGCACAAACCTAGCAGCTGCACGCAAGATGGTAAAAAGCGACTTAGGCCTCGAGGAAATGCCTAATTTCACAGCTATTAGTACAGCTCAATAACATGCTAGCTCTCATAAAAGCCTCAGCCCATCAGCTCCACATACTGAAGGTTTTGCTATGCAACCGCCTGCTCATCAGAGGTTCTCGTATCATTGTGTTTATACGCTATATACACATGTATGTGTATATATAATATATATATATATAGCTGTGTGCAAATATTCTTCACGTGCAGCGATAATTCCCTAAATGAGTGTGGGACTAGCTGTCTACCCTTGGTAAAATCGGGTTTAAACAATAGGCTGCTGGCTGGCTACCTTTTTTTCTGTCTCTTCGATAGCGTTTTTCAACAGACTGACGAATGCTCATTTTCAAATATTTTCTTTTCTGGATTTCTACTCTATGTTATCATATCGACGCTGGTAACGTCATAACCAAGTAGCAATCAGAAACAAGCACCAACACAGCACGAGTTATAGTGAAAAGCTACACTCGAGGAAATCTCAAAAGACTACAAAACGTCCTCTATTTCTGGATAAGCTATTGGCGGTATTGAAAGACAAGGACTGCAGATATCTAATTTGTATTTGTTAAGAGCATATCTGTCTCGGTTAAGTTGTATGTTGTGACAAAGTCGACCTGAGGTATTTTTAGACTACATAGTTGATAGTTTGTCATTATCAGCACACAACTCATTACGAATTTAGTTATTTGGTGTTTTGGAGAAAGCGTCCGAGTTCAGGTTGATATATAGAGTACTACACCTACCAGGACATTAGACGCATTGAACCTCAAAAAAACAGTATGCCATTTATTGGTGCGTCTGGAACGTCTGACAGTGTGTTCAAGAGCTTGAAGGAGAAGCACTCCATTGGAAATGAGCCTGCAGCAGTGACAGCCGGGGCGTTATCCACTACGGTACCCTTGGTGGCAACTACGTCAGCAATATCCTCCGAGAAAACTAACCGAGTAGGAACTCCTGTGGGCTGTCCTCCGTGCTCCGATGATAGCAGTTATTGTAAAGAACTCCTGGGGGCGAGAGGCAAGGAATGGCGCGATAAGGCCTTAACGGAGACGCGAGAAGTACCTAAGGTGCGAGCTGTTTCAGCATCGTCTACTGCTAGTCAAGCCCAAGAACTAGACATGCAGGAGTTGCTTAGGTTCCCTAACGAGTCTACTCACGCGTATTCTTATAACCCGCTTTCTCCTAATTCATTGACGGTCCGTCTCTCTCTTTTGAAGCGTTCGTTAGAAATTATGATCAAGAATCCCACACTCCTTAGGGATTCGGCAAGTGAAGATGAGGTTACGCCACTATTCTCTATCATGTCGCGCTATGGAATGGATAGAGGATATCCCCCATCTATGAAGCATTTGTCCCTGGATGTTCCCAAACAACAGCTAAGAAATGCATCATCTGCAGCACTTTCCGCCTTTTTTAACGGAACCATGAAGACCGATTCTACAACTTCAGGTGTGTGTCCAGAAGGACAGCCGCTGCCAACTATGACGCCTATGCTGAGCAGTCTACAAGTCCGCGCGGCAGCTCACGGTACAATTACGAAAGCAGCCCCTGTTGATCAACTACCCATTACGTGGGAAATTGGAAGTGCCTCTTCGGGAAGTCCGGAGCCAAGTTCCGAAGTGGAAACAAGTGCGCTTTCTCCTTCCTTACCATCACAGCAACAGCAATCGCCAAAACTACAAAATGCCCTGGATGAGCTAGAGCAAGAGGGAAACGATCAACTACAATCGCATTTGGAGAGCACCTCATATCAAGAACAGCAGCAGACGCCGCGGAAACAGCAACAAGAAGCAAATGACCACGAGGCCTCTGCACATTGTAGCACAGAGTTCATTAGTGAGAAGAAAAAGAGATTGGAGGGGCTACTAGATTTGTTAGATAGCACCTTGCAGGACAAAGACAGTGGAAAGGTATCCGATCTACTTATGATTTCTTTGCTGAATATCAATAAGTTATCACTTTCCGTAGATGACGCTAAGGAATGCGAAGATTCTGACGAGAAGCAAAAATATGAACTGGAATTGAAGAAGCATCTTTTGGATAGTTTAGCGCAACCATTCCATGAAGGTTATCATGATAGTACTAATAACCACAGTAATAGTATTAATGACATTAGCATTGCGCAGGGAGATATAATTTTCTGTCCGGATGGTGATGAGGGGGCGTCAATGCCCGATCCCTCAGAATACAACAAACCATATGAAATGCCACGTATCCTGCATTCCTTTGTTTCGCGGAAATATACTGCTCCACAAGCCATCTTCACCTGTTCACAAACTCATCCTTGGCAATTCAGAGCAGCGAACGACTTGGCATGTTTGATATTTGGCATTTCAAAGGTAGCATTTAGAGCACTGACGCTGTTGGACCTAATCCATACAGAAAGTAGGAACTTTGTTGTCAACAAGGTGATGACCACGGAAGGCCAAGAACAGGTATTCACGGGAGAACTCGTGGGTATTATACAACCTGGGGCCAGTTCACTACCGTCCTTGGGGTCCGCTGCTTCCGCTAGCTGTACTGGTCAAAACTTCATCTGGACATCAATGTGGGCGAAACGTAAAAACGGCATGATAGTATGTGTATTTGAGAAAGTACCTTGTGATTACGTGAATGTTATGCTAAATTTAACTGATTTTGCTGTGAGAGATATTTCGGGCGGTGAGGGCCTTCGCTTGCAGCGCGGAAAAAGCCCTTTGCCCGCTCCGTCTCCTCCTTTTGACCAGAATATTGCAGCCCCCAAAGTGAAGTCGGTCAAATTCCCAAATGAGATCAACGATGTCAGTAGCATCAGTAAGTCTCTTGCTGATTTAATAGAAAGGGTAAAAGTGGGTGAAATAGGAAGTGGGCATGAGCAATTGCTCCCATTACCCCTGCGTGTGACAGAGAATATCAATAAGATAAGATACTTCACCTTGAACCATTTATCCTACAATATACCCTGTGCTGTAACGTCATCTATTTTGGAGGATGATTTAAAGCTTCAAATCCACAGTTTACCATATCAAGCTGGGATTTTTATCTTGGAATCAAAAGCTTTGGAATTAGTGAGCTTTAACAGGTCTATTTCTAAGAATATGTTTGGCTTGCATCATGCAGAGTTAGTAAATCAGCCAGTAACTACAATTATTCCTTCATTCCCCGATATGATTGACTATCATAATAAAAACTATCCTCTGCTGAATATTTACTCAAGGAAGAATAAGGGTCTTGTGCTAACAGAGCATTACTTTCGAAGACTACAGAGTCAAATGCAAGAGGATTTGGGGGGCTTTTACAGTTCCATAGGTATTGACGCAGTTCACAGGGACGGTTGTATTATTAAGGTTGACATTCAGCTACGCGTGCTCAACACTTCTTACATTCTATTATGGATTACGCATTCAAGAGATGTTTTTTCAAAAGAATACAGTATGAATCCATCTCAACTAAAGATTTTAGATGAAAAGGATATCATAACTGTCAGCAGTGGCACCAGTTCAGTGGCTTCAGCCAAACAACCTACAGATAAAATGAAGCTGGACGAACTGAAAAAGCTGAACTCAGAGCTTCAAACACTAAAGTTGCAAACGTCAAGTAATAAAAATGAGTCTACGAGCATTGGGATAAATAAAGCAGATTACTTACTGCCGGATGATTTATCAACTGCAGTAACAGACGAAATTGAAACTAATACCAGTACTAGTAGTGTCAGTCTGAAAGGGTCAGACCTGCTGTCTCCAGACATGAATTTGAAGTGGGAAATGGCGAAGAAGTACACTCAAGATAAGACACAATTTGTAAGTGACGATAATTTCAAAGTGGACGAAAACTTGATCCTTCATACAGTACCCTCGGTGAAGGTAGAGTCCACAGGCCTAGCTAAGTTGCCTAACAATCGGTTCTCCCTTTCCTCCTTAACCACCTCCCCTGAACATGAAATTGGCGCCTTAAAGCATGTAAAGAAGTTTTCAGATTTCATAATATTGCAGAAAATGGGCGAGGGTGCATATGGTAAGGTTAATCTGTGTTATAATAAAGCGGAAAGGTATGTTGTTGTCATCAAGCTTATTTTCAAGGAAAGGATTCTAGTAGATACATGGGTAAGGGATAGAAAGTTAGGAACCATCCCTTCTGAAATTCAAATTATGGCGACTCTAAACAAGAAACCACACAAAAACATCCTAAGTCTGTTCGATTTCTTCGAAGACAATCAATACTACTATATTGAGTCACCAATGCATGGTGAAACAGGTTCAATTGATTTATTCGACCTAATTGAGCTGAAAACCGATATGACAGAGCATGAAGCCAAGTTGTTGTTTAAACAGGTTGCTGCCGGCTTGAAGCATCTCCATGACAATGGCATAGTACACAGGGACATTAAAGATGAAAATGTCATTGTGGATAATAAAGGGCGTGTTAAACTAATAGATTTTGGCTCTGCAGCTTATGTTAAGAGAGGGCCGTTTGATGTCTTTGTTGGAACGATAGACTATGCCGCTCCGGAGGTCTTGGGTGGAGATCCTTATGAAGGGAAGCCGCAGGATGTCTGGGCCGTTGGTGTCCTATTGTACACCATAATTTACAAAGAAAATCCATTCTATAATATTGACGAAATTTTAGATGGTGATTTACGAATAACTCCAGGAGTGCTTGTTAGTGATGAATGCGTCGCTCTCATAACGAGAATCCTAAACAGATCAGTCCCTAAGAGGCCAACTATTGACAATATTTGTACCGATAAGTGGTTGGGAGTTTAGTTAATTGCTTGTAATGATACTGTTACCACGTGAAGTGAAACATTTTTTCCTATCCATAACTAGGCGTAACACTCATTATTTATGAATATGGTTATTCTCTTCTGTTTGAACTCTTATCCCGCGTGCTGAAATGGCAGCACAACTAGTCATGTAGCTGTCCTTTTATTAAGACATCGTCTTTACAAGGTGAAGAAGATCATATATCTTCTAATTATATCTACTATTTTGGGATTCATAGCATTAGCATATAGAAGGAACCTCTATTCCAGCAGCTGTTATGTGATTTTCGCTCTGGAATTACTCTTTCAGTAACTAAAATGAGTATCAAACAATAACTTTAATTTTGAGCTGAAGATACAACACTCGTAATAGAGAATTGAAATAGATAAACACACACACACACACACACACACACACACACACTGTACCTCACATAAACGCACTATACCATCCTCATTTAAATATCTATCGTCTGCTCATTTAATATGGTATTGTAAATTGGACCATCCAAAAGGCCCTGATTCATTTAGCTGTCACTGAAAACGGTATGTCTCAGGTGATTCCCCGCTTTTTAGTTTTTCAAAACTCTGTGATTTAAAACTGTCGTTTTAGCACGATCACAACTCAACACTACTAATGCCGGTGTGTTGCAATCGCTACCTGTGTCACTGTATCACACCGTTCGAATGGTAATGTCCCAAATGTCAAGGAAACAGCATGCTGTGACGCTGGATTCGTTGCTGCAGGATGAGACCTTCCATGCTGCACAGACGAAGACATCATTGAGAGACTGGAGGCTTCGGGAGTGCAGGGATTTGTACCTAAAAGCCCAATTTCCTATCCTCATTTCTAAGATATACCATTACAAATTGCTGGGGCATTCCGGGTTTGAGGATTATGCAGATGATTTATGGAACTGGTTTTTAACAGCTGTTGGTGGACTTCGGCATTTGGACGAATTGACACCTGCTGTACGGAAGCATGTGAGACAGGAGCTAGGTAGAAATGGGGGAGGTATCTTCTCTGTGACAGAAAAAATGCGTGTTTTGTGCAGGGAAAAGTTGCTATTAAACTATTTTAAGGCTGGCATTCGATTTGGTAGCTTGGATACTGATCAATACACAGAATTCTTACAAGATTTGAACAGTACAATGATATCCCAAATAGGCAAACTAGTGCTTGAGGTGCATAGCGAGCAAGAGATCAAGCTCCTAGTGAAGATGATTGAAACCAACTTATTCGAGCTACAGGTACGATGCTTGCACAAAAAGCTCGACAAAGCCCTTTATTGGTCGCTCTGTCGAAAGTTCCCACTGTTGAGCAGCACACTATCTGGCATCTCTTTACAAAACGGCCCTCATTCTTGCACAGTAGAAGAAAGTATCTTACTGCAGTTAGAACCCAAGAAAACGTTGTCGAACTCAGTCAGTCCAGAAAGCACCAGTAATGCGCATTTGAAGTTCCCTACTGATTTGTCGACCGCTCGAGCGCCAGACACGACCATACCTCCTATATATCATAATGAAGAAAACAAAGATCTAAGAGGCCAAACAAAATCGTCACTATCCCTTTATTCCATTTCAAAATATCTCCCCATTTGGCTAACAGACTTGAAGGATACAAGATCGATGGCTGTTCTGATAATGGTGGTGCTTATCCTCAGAAAAGTCCGCTGGGTAAGGGCACTGGCAAGCTACGGCCTTCTGTCAATGAAAGACATAGTAGAACCATTGTTTAATAACTAAAAGCCATGTAATTCATAAACACACCTTCGTTCTTCGAATTGTAATGCACCATATAGTAGTACATCTCTAGCGCTTGTAAAGGTCCGTGGTTAAATCATGGATAACGGCGTTTGTTACCCTGTCTTGATATCCGGGTAACAAAATATGTGGCAAAACTGCTCGGGCCTCCTTCCCCTCTGTAATGCTTCGCGAAGTCCCTCAAAATGGGCCAACAAATCCAACCCCCCACCCTCAGGTAACACTATAGTCATGAATACAGCCCTTGTCTGAAGTGTTAAACAGATAAAGACAGACTAGCAAAAGTGAAGTATAGCTGCCTCGAAGGATTGATAGTTAGCAAGATAAGAGTCAATTATTCAAACAGAAGATTTTGGTTTTTATCTATTAGTATCTGAGGGGCTTTGCTTTGTTTTTGAACATAAGTATTGGTAACGTACGGTTAAACACCCCTAGAACTAGGCCGACGAGGGGAGTTTATAGTATTCTCGATTGAAAGTAGGTTCGGATTATTATATTCAGGATGTCAGAAAAGAGTGAGGATTTGTATCCGTTGGCGTTGCTTATGGATGAATTGAAGCACGATGATATTGCAAATAGGGTTGAGGCAATGAAAAAACTAGATACAATTGCATTAGCATTGGGCCCTCAAAGGACGCGTGATGAATTGATACCCTTTTTGACAGAAGTCGCTCAAGATGACCAGGATGAGGTGTTTGCGTTTCTAGCGAAGCAATTGGGCAAGTTTGTTCCATATGTTGGTGGTAGTAAATATGCTACTCTTCTATTGCCTGCATTGGAGATTTTGGCCTCCACTGAGGAAACTTTGGTAAGGGATAAAGCAGTTGACTCATTGAATGATATTGCTCAGGAGTTATCACAGGAACAGCTTTTCCGTGATTTCATTCCATTGATCGAGAATTTGGCAACGAATGAATGGTTTTCTTCGAAGGTGTCGGCTTGCGGTTTGTTCAAAGCTGTCTTGGTAAGAGTAAAGGATGATAAATTCAGGAAGGAGTTACTTGCCCTATTCTTACAGTTGACCCAAGACGATACTCCAATGGTTAGAAGGGCTGCCGGCAGGAACTTGCCAACCTTAATAGACCTTTTGGCGCAGAATATTGACTTATCAACAAATGAAGATTGGGACTATATATCAAACATGTTCCAAAGGCTTGTTGGCGATAGCCAGGATTCCGTTAAATTTTTAGCTGTTGAAACATTGATTTCTATTTTGAAGTTCTTTAACAAGAAGAACGATTCCACTCACAAAAGGGGCTTATTGCATTCAGCAATCCAATTAATTGGCGATGAAGCGTGGAGGGTTCGTTATATGGCTGCTGATAGGTTTGAGGACTTAGCTTCTCAATTTTCATCAGAGCCATCATACATTGACGAATTGATTCAGCCTTTCCTAAACCTTTGCGAAGACAATGAAAGTGATGTTAGGAAGGCAATTGCAAAGCAGCTACCTGGCTTTGCAAGACTCCTACCTAATTCGCAAGTTGTTCTTAAAAAAATACTCCCCGTCGTTCAAACATTGTGTATGGACGAGAGTGAGGCTGTTAGAGCGTCCTTGGCTTCGGAAGTTACAGGCTTAGCACCATTACTTAGTAAGCAAGAAGCTATTGACAATTTAATACCTATACTATTAAACATGCTCAAAGATGAGTTTCCTGAGGTTCGGTTAAACATTATTGCCAAATTGAAGGTGGTAAATGAAGTCACCGGAATAGATTTCCTCTCTGAGAATTTATTACCAGCCATAACAGAGCTTGCAAAAGACGACAACTGGAGAGTCAGAATGGCTATTATAGAGTATATTCCTCTATTAGCGGAACAACTAGGGGTCGAGTTTTTCGACCAACAATTGGCTGACTTGTGCCTTTCCTGGCTATGGGATACTGTGTATTCCATTCGCTATGCCGCTGTCGTTAATTTGAAAAAGCTGACAGAGATCTTTGGCTCCAACTGGTCTCGCGAGCAAATCATATCTTGCTTGTTAAAATCGGATTCCCAAGTTTTAGAAAATTTTGTTTACAGGATCACTTTGCTTTCTGCATTAACTGAACTAATTCCTGTAGTTTCTCCTGATGTTATCACTGAAAAGATCCTACCATTTATCAATCATTTAGCGTCTGACAACGTCCCAAATATCCGTTTTAACGCTGCAAAGTCATACGCGGTTATTGCAGAGGCGTTGGACAAGGAACACGCAAGTCTGATCAAAGACACTGTAATTATAGCTTTGGAGAAATTATGTCAAGACATTGATGTTGACGTAAGATATTTTGCGGGCCGGAGTTTGGAAAAGTGCAAGTCCATCTTGGGTTAAAAATAATAATGAAATAGTACAAAGCATAGGTTATTTCCGATAGAAAAGGCCAAAATTTTTTATGTTTTGTATATTATGTAGAAAATGAACCTAGTAATAGTACAAAGCCCATTTCAAAGTCTTTTCTCCTGTATGCAATATGTTAGGAAGCCTCCCTCTCCTCCTGCAAATGCGTCAGCAGCTCTTTGTAGTTACCTCTTTTACTAACTTCATCCATATTAAAGCTAGCGGTTTTAACCAGCTTCTTATCCACATTGGGACATAGGCGGTTCGCCAAGCATAAGTCACATCTTCTACCACGAGCTGGACATATGACCTGCCCAAAACCAACCAGCACTGGGTTGAATTCATACCACAAGTCTTTTGGAAGCCATGATTCTAGTGCTTTTCGTGTGTGCTCTGGGGTTTTGCACTTCTTCACATCTACCCACTTCCACATCTTTGAAAGGCGATCTACATGAACATCTACACCTACACCGCCGACTATGCCCCATGATTTTTGCAACGCAAGGTAACCCATCTTAGGCCCTACTCCTGGTAGAGAAATGAAGCCTTCTATAGAGGTTGGAACATCGCCTTCGAACTGCTCTGTTAGCCTCTGAGCAGCTTTCTTAATATATATAGTTTTCTTCTTGTGGAATCCTACAATTTTAATTAAAGAGCCCAATGTTACTTCGTCTATTTCCATTAACGCCTCTAGTGTTAACCCCTCTTTTACCTTCATGGTTTCTATAAAATATTCCATTAAATTGTACATTGCCTTTGCATTAGTCTCATCTTTAGTTTGAGATGACATCATTAGTGCTACCAATAGCTGAAGTCTATAGTTTCTAGGAAGTATGTCATATTTCTTGATCCCAAACTTTTCATTTATCGTAATAGGCATCATCGCACATCCTACTGTGTCAACCGGAGTCACTATTTTCGAGCGCATAAACCTAACTTTTGAATAGATTGAAAGAAAATTACTTGGTAATGCTTGATCGTCGTATATCTTCATGGGTTCGCTAAGATCGTCTGATGTTTTCCCTTCGATGAAAGTAAAGAAATCCTTAGCCCCCATGGCTTTAACTCTCCGTACATCAACGTCCTTTAGATGTTCCAAAGGCCGAAGTGCAACATCAGAGGGCTCCTTCTTAAAGTATTTAGATACAACCTCAATTTCTACATCTACCCTAGTCCTCTTAAGCCGGTTTATACCACTCATAACGGTTTTTATTGGGCTGTAAGCTATTCACTAATTGAGGCACTAGGTTGGTTGCTCCTTTAGTTTATTCCATCTAGAAAAAGATTAAGCTCATACCCCCGCCAAGCTACGCTTTCAATAGTTGGACAGGAAAGAAAGAAGTTGACCAGAAAAAGAACTCTGGTCCATAATATTGCTGAGTTATTCTGTCATACAGCTGCAAGTTTTGCAGCACTACTCGGGTTAGTGTTGTATTTGTTGTCAATTTTCATACTTCTCCTGCTGAGAATCAAACTACTTCCTGTATCAAGTATTGACAGGGCTTTGCCACCAACAGTGATGATCAACCGACGGTTCCTACCTGTTATTAGGAGAGCTAATACCTGCCCAAAGATGGCTGGTACGTTTGAGAGATGCAGCAAGAACTCACGAATAAAATTGTTATCCTATAATTTGCTGTCACCCCATTACATGTGGCCACAGGTGTACACATATGTACCCCCTCTGTTCAAAGATTGGAGCTATCGTCACAAACTTCTAGAATATGAATTATTTCACAAATATTTCGCTGATATCGTATGCTTACAGGAACTGACTACCAATGACTACAATAATTTCTGGAAAATAGAGATGAAGCAACGCTTGAATTATGGTTCCAACTTTGCGCCCAAGACCCCTCCCAGCTACTGGACCAAGAGCATAGATGAAATGGATGGCGTAGGAATTTTTTATAACAGCAGGAAGTTCGAATATCTTTCATCCTCCGTAATATACTTAAGTGACTTACTGGGGATTTTTAGCGTTTCAGAATTAAAATGGATGGCGAACAAGCAGATTAACCTAACAAACGGTGCAGGTGACAGCATCGGCCAGGATAGTCTACTTAATTTGCTTTATTCTAGGAATCAGGTTTGCCTATTTGTTTGCTTGCGACATAAGGCTACAAACTCCATGATAGTGGTAATAAATACTCATCTATACTGGAAGTATGATGAAGTTAAACTTTCGCAATGTTTGACTATAATGCGGAAGCTGCATCGGGTGATCAAGAAGTTATTATTGCGTCAACCTGGATCCAGGTACTCACAGATAAAAATTCTTTTTAGCGGTGACCTTAACTCCACGAGAGATTCTTTAGTGGTGAGGTTTCTAAATGGTGAAATTATAAGGCATGGGGATTTAAATTTGCAAAACCCAATGCGCCCATACCTAAATCGAAATCTTTATGATGTATTACCGGATGACTTATTTGACAATACGTGCTACTCGGGCAAGTTGAAGGGTATATTTGACTATGTATGGTACCACGAAAGAGACTTCAGTCTAGTCAAGATTCTGAGCGGTAAAGAAGTGTCAAGAGAATTATCGTTGACTGGTCAAGTAGGCCTACCGAATGCGATACATCCTAGTGACCATATACCTATCCTCGCAGAATTTGAAGTTCTTTAAAACTGCTGCATTAGTGCGTCACGGTTTCCACACCCTAAAACGCGTTAGGATTGTCGCTTGTTCAGTCACTGCTCATTCGTTTCCTTGTCGCAATATGCCCGAGCTTCTGAAAAACTTTGTGTTCTTCAAATATTCTCGTAGACAAACTCATCTTGTAATAACTAGCATCTGTACTTACACTTAGAAGCACTCTTACATGAAAGGGACTCATAGATTAGTATGATTTCTCAGGTTTCCAGTGGCAATAGTGCGTCTGGTGCAGGTCAAATGAGTCGTTATCATCAAGAACAGCAGATGGCTTCCACTGTTTGTCTAGTCTCAACGCATCAAGATCCCAGCCGACAAGCTCGTGCAAGGCTAAGCTATATGAAATCATTTATGGATGACCACATTTTCTTTATGGACCCATATTACGTCTCAGCTTCTTCATTAATGTACAATCAGCTTAATATGGCCAGTCCAAGCCCTGGCCTCTCTCCGAGCAGCGCTGAGCATGCACTTCTCTATTCAACAAGCACCCTTTCCGCCTTTCAGCAAAAACAGATACAACAGCAGTATGTGAAACAATTACAGCAGAATGGAGGTGCCAATCTTCCTGCTACTACAGCCTATAATAGACAACGTTATCTGCAAAGACAGTCGGCGAATCAATCGTACAACCCTAGCCAATATAGTCAAGGTAACCCATACATTAACGCACATAATCTAGGAAATGGGCAATGCCATACTAATCGCAGCTGGTAATACGTTATAGTCTATTTCTGGCTAGAATGAAATAACACAATTTACATCACTTTTTCGGATCTGCGTTCCATGGTGCTGACTGTCATGAAAATTTCTGTTGTTCCTCTTCAGAAGTGTGTGTGCCAGCACTCAGCTGGCATCGTTATCTAGTACAGCTGCAGGTGGACGCTATCAGTCATTTTGGTTTATTAACTTTTGGGTATTATTCATGAAGACAATAATTTCATTTTGGAATCCTTAGCATTGTTTTATTTTCAATTAAAGAACCTTCCACAACGGTATGTTCTATTCTGTTGGCTTTTACGACTATCAAGGATATTTATTAGAGATTGTATATATATACTTACTTGTTCCATATTTATTTCATGCATTTATGACATTTAATCAGTTATATGTTGATCTTAAGCATTATAATACAACAATCAAAAACATGAGTAAAAGCGTTAAAAAACATATTATAATACAAGGTCGATCATTTTTCGTTGCTTCTCGGAACATTTGAAGCCTTTGTTTGGCTTTATCTAACCTACGAGCAGTGTCTCCAAGCATACTGTCAAGATCTTGCAACACGCCTGTATTTTGTTCTGTGATTTCTCGGTTTATATCAACTGAAAGGCCGTGACTCCGCCGTATTGAGATGGACAACTGATCTAAGTGTGTTTCCTGCTCTATGAGTTGCTGCCGCTGATCGTAGAAAAGATCGTTGTTTGATAATAGGGGCTGATCGTTAGTATCTGTCTCTGGGAGCCCATTCAGTAACCGTGTTCTATCATCTTCCAAGCTGTCATACGGATTATCAAAGTATGGTTTCATACTCACTGCAGACTCGAAGGAAGCCGAGTGTAGCTGATTCACGGGGTTGTCCTCAAACCGTACTCGCTTAACATCTTGTGGTACTGGCACGGGTTCCAGGGTGATATTCTGCTTGTTCGTATAGCGATAAAGGTTTTTATCAATGAGATCATCAGGGAAGGTTTCCACACAGTTATTGTATTTTTCTGCTAATTCATGCAAGTCACCATAGCTCTCTATATCAGACTCTTTCTCTACTGCTTGTAGCATGTCAAGCACTTTATTCATATATTTTTTCACTTGTAGATTATCATTTTTGGAGGGCTTCATATTGAGGACGTCCAATAGCCTAGTACGCTCTTCCACGAGGTTGAGGAGCTTCTCGAGCTCATATGAAAGCTCTAGTACGCTTACCATTGTTTTCTATCTTGCTGCCTGAAGATTTTATATTACTGTTGCTTAACCACGTTAGGGGTCGTTTTTAATCAAGTGTTTTTTAGCGCTTAGAACGAGGGTCGCACAACGACTGTACTTCAAAATAGGATTCCTAAAATACAGAATTTGAAATCAATATAGATTGTATCACCTATGCAAATGATATTTACCTTACAATAGCCTTTACGGCTAGATATTAATGTACTTATGTATCCTCTATTTTCTTTTGCTCTTCATAGAGGTGTCCTTTGCATTTTTCTTAAATGCTTGCGAACGTTTCGTTACTCTACCTGTTTTAGATCTGGGCTTTTTTCTCTTTAAGGTAGGGACATTATCACCCTTTGAAGCTCTTATACCCTCAATTGTCAATTGTTTGGCTACTGCGACACGGTCGGCCTTTCCAAGTATCTTCTTGGCCTTACCAATCTTTGTCCGTTGCTTATCGGTAAGGTTGGGCAACTTTTGGTTGTGACCATGCATCTTTCTAATATTTTTGCACCTAGTAACACGGAGCTTTCTGCCTTTACCTGTAACCATCTTCTTGTCATTCAGCAGGAGAGCCTTGTTGACAGAAACCAAATCTACGAATTGCACGTAAGCAAAACCTTTTCCAAAGTTAGTCTTCGAATCTCTTATGATCCGTACGTACTCAATTTCTCCGCAAGATTCAAAATGCCTCCATAGATTCTCTTCGGTTTCTTCAAAATCAAGGTTACCTACAAAGACCGATCTCTTGTTGTCGTGAGGAGCAGGATGTGCGACAGAGTCGAACCTTAGATGGTGGTCATGGAAGACTACTCCATTAAGCTTGCAAGCTGCATGTGCGCTCTTCTTTTCCTTGAAGACAACATACGCGTTCAAGGAGTCTCTGGACTTGTGTAGTTTTTGTTGTATAAAAGCAACCTTCCGCGGCAATGGTTCCTCAAATGCAATGGACCTAAATCTGATACTCTCAACAACGAAAGTTTTTGGGTCCTTTGTTTCATCATCTGAAGCTGCGTCGTCTTCATCTACAGCTACTTTCTGATGATGAGAAACGAGTCTTTTAAATTCAGCATACACCTTTTTGTCCTTTAGTATGCTGAATGGTACATTACCCACAAACACTGTTCTCTCTGCCTTCTCCAACTCTGCTTCCTTAAGGTTTGCGACCGACACACGGGCCTCACTAGCCACCTTCATTGGAGTTGGCTTTGATTCCTCATCGGCTTTGTCGTCTGTCCCTTCTTTTTTCTCGGCTTCTACAGGCTTACTTGCATCCTTGGCATCCTCGGACTTCAACAACTTGGAATAGTAAGCCTCTTCTAGATTGTCATCATCATCATGAGCTCTCTTCCTTTTAGTACTCTTCTGTTGCGCCTTATTCTTGACTTCTTCTTTCTCTTCCTGTTCTTCAACTACCGGAGTGAACTCGGGATTCCCTGAAGCGCTACTGTCACCAATCTCGCTCTCGCTGCTTCCACCCTCATCACTACTGCTGGATTCAACTGCTTTAGTTGGAACAATCTCTGGCAGAACTGTTCTTTGTCTACTTTTTACCTCCAACACATCTACCGGCCCGCTAGAGTTCTTAAACAAGTTTGACACGCTATTCTCAAATTTCTTTGTCCTTAGGGAACCAAACAATGAACCCAAGACTGACATAATGTGCTTTGATTCCTATACAGACGATTCTGGGATGCTTATGGTTGCAGAAGTGGTTAAGACCTCTTGAGATGAGCTTGGGTATCACACAAATTTTTCACCAAAAAAGAAACGTTCGTGAAACACGATATTTGATACCGTTTGGTGTGACAAACTTTGTGGTATGCAAACGGCCTCTTTTAAGAATTCATCATTATAATATCGGAGCTTCCCCCCTTTCCCTGCCATAAGAAGTTCAAAGCGTGTAAAAAGCTCAGAGAGACGTGGTAATTATTGTTGCTTGCTTTTGTTGTGTTCTGGTAATTGCAGAGTCTTGAGGTGGCCCCAATCGAAGGTTTGGACTGTATTTATTGAGTCAGGTAAGACGTTTTTGTGTGAATCGGCGGTTTAGGCACTAGAAAAGAAGCACGAAGCTCGCATCAAGGATATAGACACGATCAGAATCAGATGAGTGCTAACTCTAAGACTGAGACCACTTCAAAGAAGAGTAGTGAATATACCACGGATATAAAGCCATATTCTGTCGGCATATCAAAAGCACGCAAAGCGAAGAAAATAGGCAGAGCGAGGGAGCTGACGGAGGAGAACCTTGAACTGATAGAAGATAACAGTAGTGCTGGAGAAGCAGCTAATTCTTTATCTGTGGAGCAAAACTTTAAGCGTCGCACTCCATCACCCGAAGACGACAAATCGAGTATACTATCCAAAGTCACGTCACGGGAGGTAGAGGTGTCTGAACTGTACGTATCATCCGACGCAGAGACTGAGAAAATGAATGTGGAGCAGGAGGACTTAGATGCATTGAGGTTAAACGAATTAGCTGGCGGCGTGAAGCTTGAGAAGGAGGAGGGGAGACTAAAGAAAAGAATGCTTGAGGAGGACACTGATGAAGGAGCTACGAGTCTGAAAAAGGAGATGGCGCAGGATGGGGAGGCAGCTTTAAGTGATGAGCATCAGAAGGCCAAAAAGCCCAAACTCCCTGTTTCACCGTCTCATAGCCAGAGCGGAGCAGGTTCTGCAGTAGGACATGGGACAAGGAACAATACCATGGAGCCCCAACAGCAAGAACATCAAGAAGACATTGAATCTGAGGACAATGAGGACGAGGAAGAAGAAGAGGAAGAAATGGAAGAAGAGTCGAATGCAGCGGTTAGCAGTGGACATGAAAAGCGCGGCAGCCGTGGTAGTAGTAATAAGGATGCGTTCGAACCCTCAAATGACGACAAGGAAAAGCTTAGACAGGACGCCCTGAAGGACATAATAGATATTGAATACGACTTTGCCAAGCTGCGCCAGCGGCTGTATGAAAATGAACTAGCAAAATTGCAGACAGAACTACAGATGTGCCTGGAAGGATCACATCCATCTTTGCAAAACTATTATCAGATGATTGACTCAATTAGGGACTTTAAGTTAAGGAAAGCGTACCAACGCCAAAAATACGAGCTTAATTGCATTGACCAACAGACTAGGGCCGCTAGGACGTTTATTCACCAGAATTTTTATCGCCAGGTTTCCGATATGAAGCATAGGTTGCTCAATGAAACCACACAGAAATGGTACGACATTAACAAGGAGCGCCGTGAAATGGACGTTTTAGTGTCCGAAGTAAACTACCATATACCAGTGAAGATTGCAAACAAAACTTTAAGTTGTATTACAGGGTACGCCGGGCCATCGCAGTTACGGCGCCCCGGGGACCCACTTCCAGAGCATCTCGAGTGCGAAGGTATCAACTTCCGCTTTAAGAACAATCCTGTTGACAAACTAGAAGTCGTTGTAGATCGTATGCGGTTGAATAATGAGCTAAGTGACTTGGAGGGCTTGAAGCGGTTCTTCGGTGGCTTCCCCGGCGCTCCATCCCTTAGCGGCCTGAAGGAATCAGAGGTCTACGAGGACTTCCAAAATCTAGCCTCCAAATAACACACGTCTATCGCTACAAAAAGCATACATAATCCTAGGCGTATTGACATAGCATACTTGTAGGCTTTAGCCAACAATCGTAACTGCATTTAATAAAACCTTATTGTCGTTTAAATTATACAAAGGTATGTATGTTATCGAGATAATTTGCGTCCTCCCGGAATTAAAAGAATCTAACAACCCACTATGCATCTGCGGGAAGCATAATCATTCGCACAAGCTTATCTCAATGGGATGAAACGAGAGGTGGTGGCACCAGCTCTACCGTGTCTAACTGGAGTATAAGTAATGGAGAATTCACCTAGGTAGTGACCAACCATCTCTGGCTTAATTTCAACTTGGTTGAAAACCTTACCGTTGTACACACCAACAACGGAGCCAATCATTTCTGGGACAATGATCATGTTTCTCAAGTGGGTTCTGACAACAGCTGGCTTCTCGTTTGGAGCAGTGGCCAACTTAGCAGCTCTCAACTTCTTCATCAAACCAGCTGGCTTGGAAGACAAACCACGAGCGAATCTTCTTCTAACTCTGGCTGGAGCCAACTTAACGAATTCCTCAGTTGGCATCTCCAACATCTTCTCCAAGTCGACACCCTTGTAGGAGTAGGACTTGAAGGTTCTCTTTCTTTGAGTGGCAGCTTCAGACATCTTGATCTTATTGGCTTCTTATCCTTAACCTGTATAAGGGCTTCCTAAGTCTCTTCTATGTGTTGAATAGCTACATTTAGAATTTCTATATTTTCAAATCATTTTTTCTACCGAAGGGAGATCCGCACAGTTCGGGTTGCGAGCCTAGGGTGGTGTGGCCAGAAGGACCGCTCTGCCTAGCGCTGGTCAGGCCCCGCCTAGGATTTCTGCCTAGCTTCAGCTGCTAAAAAAGATCATAAGCAAATATCTATCTTATGACTGCTAACACCCATACATATAGCACACTCACTGCGGGAGGTTCTGTGCGTTTATTTTTTTAAAAAAAATATCGTACCTTCGCCACCCACGCCGTCTGGCCGCCGGAAGCAGCGACATATTGCGAACTACGTAGGCTCCGTTTACCGCTCGCAGTAGGTTTACTGTATAATAAAATAAGGTATACTTACACTTGAACGCCCGCCTAAGAAGGAAAGCTACACCTATCGATAAAGAAATGAAGTACTTGGCCGCTTACTTGTTGTTGAACGCCGCTGGCAACACTCCAAACTCCGACAATGTTAAGGCTGTCCTAGAGTCCGTTGGTATCGAAGTTGAGGAAGACAAGATCCAAGCTGTCCTATCTGCCTTGGAGGGTAAGTCTGTCGAAGAATTGAAGGCTGAAGGTGCTGAGAAGTTGGCTTCTGTTCCATCCGGTGGTGCTGCTGGCGCTCCAGCTGCTGGCGCTGCTGCTGGCGGTGAGGAGGCTGCTGAGGAAGCCGTTGAGGAGGCCGCTGAGGAATCTGACGACGACATGGGCTTCGGCTTGTTCGACTGATCTGTGTATCAATCCAAATAACGCTTAATATTATATCCAACGTTTAGTCATTACTCGTTACGTACATGGGCTATTCCGCCGTTAATCACGTGACGCATATACACATATATACATCACGTTCTGCTAGTGTAAGATAGTCTAGCTGACTTCGAGAACCGTCTGTTCTGTTAGTAATGAAGTCTTTTAGGCGCTAGGTAGTAGTAGTTAGCGGCTTTGTCAGATTTGCCAAACTGTGGCTGCTATGCCATCAGTTTGATTTTCAGGACAGTGGACCTACAGGATTTTCTGTGCTTTTTTCTTTTGGTGACAATTGGGATATATAAGAAAGTGTATTATTACCATCGAACGGTGAAATCGCAAGGCAATAACAAGATTAAAACCTTAATAATGACATTTCTACCTTCCGACCAATTTGCAACTAAGGCTGTGCACGCTGGGGCACACGTTGACACCCACGGATCTGTGATTGAACCTATTTCCTTGTCGACTACCTTCAAGCAAAGCGAGCCAGCAAAGCCAGTTGGTGAGTACGAGTATTCAAGATCCCAAAATCCTAACAGAAAAAACTTGGAAGATGCCATTGCCACGTTGGAACATGCTAAATACGGTTTAGCTTTCTCTTCCGGTTCTGCTACCACTGCTGTCATCTTCCAAAGTTTGCCACAAGGCTCTCATGCAGTGTCCATTGGCGACGTCTACGGTGGTACCCACAGATATTTCACCCAAGTTGGTAATGCACACGGTGTAGAGACCAGCTTTGCTAACAACATCCTCGAGGAGTTGGAGAGTTTGATCAAGGAGAATACCAAATTGGTATGGATCGAGTCACCAACAAACCCAACATTGAAGGTGACCGATATCGGTGCAGTTGCAGACCGCATCAAGCAGATCAACAAGGATATCATCTTGGTCGTTGACAACACTTTCTTGTCCCCATACTTGTCTAACCCACTCAACCACGGAGCCGACATTGTTATCCATTCTGCCACCAAGTACATCAACGGTCATTCTGATGTTGTTTTGGGCGTTCTAGCAACCAACCGTGAGGATATTTACGAGAGGTTGAAGTTCTTGCAAAACGCCATTGGCGCAATTCCATCTCCTTTTGACGCTTGGTTGACGCATAGAGGTTTGAAGACCTTGCACTTGCGTTGCAGACAGGCCTCCACTTCTGCCCAAAAAATTGCAGAGTTCTTAGAGAAGTCCGATCAGGTTTTGGCAGTCAACTACCCAGGTCTACCAACACATCCTAACCATACTGTTGTTCAAAAGCAACACCGTGACGGCATGGGTGGAGGTATGATTTCTTTCCGTGTCAAAGGTGGCGCAGAGGCTGCTGCCAAATTCTCTTCCCAAACCAGACTATTTACATTGGCCGAATCACTTGGTGGTATTGAGTCTTTGCTAGAGGTCCCTGCTGTTATGACACATGGTGGTATTCCTAAGGAGCAACGTGAGCAATCAGGTGTTTATGATGATCTAGTTCGTTTGTCCGTTGGTATTGAGGATACTGATGACTTGTTGGAGGATATCAAGCAAGCTTTATCATCTCTATAGAGGATAGTTGGTTATTAGAATATCTCTAAATATATATTAATAGAATCATCTGTTGTTTTCTTTTATTCTCTTAATCACGGTGGCACCAAAGTGTAAGGAAGTCAAGTATGACAACTCAAAAGTCTATCGTAAAAAGTTTAAATCTTTGAATAGTGTTATCGCCTCGCGACAGTAAAGTTACGACCGTATGCTTCCAGTACTCTTGCTATTGCTCACAATAACACCTTATGAGTTTGGGTGTATGGCCTCAGAAGACGTGAACAACCGTGTAGCACAACTTTCAAGTTCTATTATTTGCGAAGGCGGCAGTTGCTATCCGAAACATTTCGAAGCCAAACCATACTGGCAAGAGGTAAAGGACTCACAACATCTACCTGCTGGCTTGGATATTCGTCTAAATCTGGAGACAGGTAGGAAAGAAGCTCGAATGGCACAAGCAGACGAAACTTTCGCTGAGCAACTCAGCTTGTCCGACGACAGTACCTTACAATGGACTGACGATACCACTACCTATGAATTCACTGATTCATTTAACAGAGCTAGGGAGCTGCTTTCTGCAGAGCCGCCAGGCTATGAGCCACTTTACTATTTAATGGATGACTTGGTTGAATATGCCTATGATTACCATCAGGGATACAAGATTCTTACCCACGAGTTCACCTTATTGAAACACCTGATTTTAGGGAGGTCCATTCCAGAAAAGATAAAGGATCCGGTATCAAAGATTATAGCAGGATCCTTACGCAATAATGAGCCTTCAATCCAGTTTGTTTCAGATAAACACCCACGGTTTGTCGATCGTTTACTAGAGGAAGCTGCATTCTTCAGCAGGGCGAAGGAGCTAGATACAGATACAGCCACCCTTATAAAGAGGTATCTATCCATTATAGACGTCCTTATTGATCGGTGTCCGCAGGCGCTTGATGAGAACGCTCTTTTGCAGCTTTACAATCTTGAGAATAAGGACATTTCATTAAAGGTATTGCTATTAGTAGCGAAGCTGCATCGGTTTAAGGAAACTAATGAGCGTGTATACAAACGTTTGGTAGATTCACCTAACACAAGTGTTTGGGTTCAAGGCCTATCCTCTGCTGTACAGGAAAAATCCTTAGATGAGTATCACTTCCGCGAATTATTTACTGGTCTCCACTCTTTCAAAGAAGCGTTAGGAGCGAGAGCTAAGGTAGATGCCAATTTCTTGAATTGGTTGGCTAAAGAATGCGAAACTAGGAAGCAGAGTCTAGCACACTCGTATGCGAGAGATGCAGAACAGGATGAATTTGACAAGTTACTAATCGATAGTAGGCATTTGGTATTCGGTAATCCTATGGCACATAGGATGAAGAACTTCCCGGAGGACCACGATGAACTATAAAAAGCAGATGGTTTTAGTTTGCTCTTTCATACTATACATACATATACATACATAATACATACACTCTTCATTTTGCGAATTACAAACTAAAGTGTTTCCTAAGTAGCCGATACTTCATCAAGAAATGCGGCATCGTTTTCAAGACGTTTTTGGAACTTCTCCCACCATGCTTCAAACTTCTTGATAGGTACATTATTGTTCATGTCTACAAACCCTGTTAGGTAATTATAGGCATGCTGGACTATCTTACCTGCTAGTAACTTCGTAATTTTGGGATATATACGCCCCAACTCTCCTGGTGTGGAAACACCATTCTCTATGCCCTTCTTAGTGACTAGAGCACCAGAATTTGCAGACTGTTGACGTTTCCATTCTGCAAGTTTCACTAGTCCTTGTTCACGTGGCTCTATAGATATTCCAATTATCAGTTGGGAGATATTGTGTTGCAAGGCCGCTTCATCATTTTCATCGTCTTGATCCATGTCTATTTCTCCCAAACCTTGATCGGCCATATTATCCTGCGGCGTGGTAGTACTTTGAAGTTTCACTTTGAATATAGCACTTTGCTTCTCTGCACCTAGGTGCCCGAAAAGCCTGAATTCCTCGTTTGGGCTTAGTTTAAAGTAGACAGTAGCTAAAAACTCTGGAGGGAAAGCTACATTGGGTAGGATAAAAAGTGTAATATGTGAATATGTCTTTGCCTTGGTTTCAGACAGTACAATAGTATGTTGTAGACCATTGGTGTTTGGTACTTCAGTGGAGAGCTGTAAGGGGTTACCAGATGCAATAGCAGCAAACATTTTAGACCTTCAAAAGAATTCAAGTTACAGCAGCATGCAATGCAATTCAACTGTTGTTCATCTATGTAGCTACTAATGAGGCGGTCAAGAAACTGCTATTATATGTTCCCTGGTGACAGACAATTTGTTGGTAGGCTCTAGATTATTCTCGTGATATGAATAAATTGTTGTCACATGACTAAAATTAAATATATTATTCGAATATACACAAAGGAAATATGTAACGTCTATTTACAAGAGCAGTGGGCGAGCCTCTGAGAATCTGGATCTTGCCTCATCCACACCAAGTATTGAGATTAGCACAGGGAGTTTCAGCCCTGGAATGGAGCCTGAGAGGGCGAAGCGAAGAGATTCAAATACAACTTTCTTCGGCACCCCTTCTCTTTTCACTGCTTCATCGATTAATGTTTCAATGTTATCTTGCGTTAGATTTTCCTCAAATATAGATAGAATCCGTTGTACGTTATATGATCTGTACTTTTCTTTGAATTCATCGGCATGTTTGTTATCTTCAAAGCATGGCTTTGACAAAAGGTATGAAAAGTTTGATTCTAGGTCCGATAGACGAGAAAGGTAAGGTTTCACAGCACTTAATATCACTTCAATCCTTGAGGAAGTCAAATCTGGATACTTAACACTCAATTTTTCACAAAGCTTTTCAACAGTAGAGGAAAAGTACTCCTTGTCTTCTAATCTTAGGTTTAAATAATGCTTATTGAAGAATGTTAGCTTGCTATCATCAACCTTAGCATTTCCCTTTGTTAAATTATTTAAATCAAACAACTGGATAAGATCTGGAAGCGTAAAACAATCATGCTTTGTGGCCGACAATTCTCTTGGAGCAGACCAACCAAATAGAGCACAGAAATTAACGAGAGCTTCCGGTAAGATTCCACTATCACGAAGGGAGGAAATATTTGTATCACCATTTCTCTTACTTATCTTTTTATCAGCTTTGGTGGTTAAAAGAGGAATATGGACAAAAGCTGGAGGGGCCCAACCGAAGGCCTTGTATAGCGCTAAATGTTTAGGAGTTGAAGGTAGCCACTCTTCACCTCTAATGACGTGAGTAATATGCATGAGGTGATCATCCACAACATTTGCAAAGTGATAAGTAGGAAGACCATCTGATTTCAGCAAAATAGGGTCATCATATCTGATGTGGTTCGCATTAACCTGCGGCTGCATATCGAGATCTCCGTGAAGTAGATCATGTATTGGCTCGTACTTCAAGGGCGACTTAAACCTTATTGTATATGGCACCTTTTTAGCCATTAGCGTTAAAATTTCTTCACTACTCAGTTTGGAGCAGTGGCCGTCATAGCTAGCAGTTGTTGGCGGTTGCAACATCATAGCCGATTTTCGTAATGCATCAAGTCTTTCCTTGGAACAGAAACAGCGGTACGCCTTTCCCGAATTTAGCAGCTTTTCAGAGTAATTAGCATAAATGGAGGTCCTATCGCTTTGGCGATATGGCCCATATACTTCATTAACACCAGGGCCTTCATCAAAATTGAGGCCAGCCCACTTCAATGTATCATATATATTTTGTTCTGCACCTTTGACTAACCTAGTTCTATCGGTATCCTCAAGTCTAAGCAAAAATTGACCGCCAGTATTCTTTGCTAAAAGGTAGTTATAAAGCGCTGTCCTTAGAGAACCTATGTGTAGGAAGCCTGTTGGCGATGGCGCAAATCTTGTTCTAGCTGGAGTTTTTGGGTGAATATTTTTGACCACTTTAGGTTTGACAACCAGCTTTTTGAAGTTAAGAAGGCTCTTATTAGTATTTAAATGCGGAGGCATCTAATGATGATCAGGAACACTAACTATTAAGTGTCTTTCCAGTGTGCTGCGGCTAGCATAAATCTATTTGACATCAATTAAGTTTATGATTCTGATATTACAATGCTATCGTAACTAGTGATTATACATATGTAATAAATGCTTGTTAATAATACAATATTTACAGCTGGTAGCTTGTAACTTCACCAAAGTGCAGCTTTTCTATCTCTTCGCTTGGATCAGGGATCCATGAACCAGCAAATACACAGTGTATTCTCATCTTTTCGTGATATTGTAAACCGGTCAGCAACTTCGGAGTGATCAGAAAATATTGTGAAGTATCCTCTGCACATGCATTTTCGACCATTGCTTTATGAACTATGCGTTCATTTCTTGCATCCATACCCTGGTTAATTTCATCAACTACACGGAATGGAGCCTGAGTAAAATCCTGTAGAGCGATCATGTATAATACTGTCGACACTGCTCTTTCACCGCCTGATTGAGTGTGAGAATCAAGCTTCTTTAGCTCCGCAACATCTCTGAATTTTACTTTGATTTCTATCTTCCATTCGCTATAAATATCTGGCTTGACTAATACAACCTCGCCTGCACTTCCGACGTTTGAAAATAGGATCCTAAATCTTTGAGATATTTTCTTGACTATCTCATCCAACTCTGGTTCTAGATCTTGCAATACAACCGCCATTTCTTGTCTTAATGTCCCCAGTGATTCCACCTGGTTCGGTAGTTTCACCTGTAAGTGTTCAATATCCTTCATTGTTTGTTTCAAGATTGCAATGGCGGATTCATCATGGTTAGTCATCTGTATTTCAGTATCTAGCCTTGCAATGGTTTCAAGCAATGTGTCTAAAGTGAAAGCATTCTCGGCTTCATATTTGGTAGCCCATTCTGATAATTTTGCTCTTTCTTCATCGCTATAGGAACGTATTTCCTGCATCCAGCCTTGAAATTCTGTTGTTTCTTTGACGGCAACATAAGCTGCTTTTGCTTCGTCGTACTTGCCTCGGAGTTCAACCTCTTTTTCATTAAAAAACCCAATGATATCGTTAAGAGACCTTTCTTTATTGCGCAAGTCTATATGTTTTACTCCTAATAGAGTTAATTCCCTCTGGACAACTTGGAATTCCCGCAGATTTTTGACAATTAACCCCAATATTTCTTCTTGTGATCCTAAAAGCACTTGTACATCAGCTTCACATCCAGAAATGGCAGCAGAGACGTCCTTATTCATATCCCTTTTCAAGTCTTCAATTTTCTGGTTGATATTTTCAATTTCACTGCAAGTTCTCGAATGGAGCATCCTTCTGTGATTTAACTCATGAATCTCTTTTTGCAGGTCTTTGAGCTGACTACGGATTGTTTGCAATGGAATATTACACTGCCTCTTCTTTTCCATAGTTTCTTCACTTTGTTTTTGGATATGCAAATATCTTTCACGTAACTCATTTAATTCGTTCAGAACATTTTGCTTAATTGTCTCTGACATACCATGGTCCATATAGAATTGTGCTTTCTTCACGTGAACATCAGAAGAAAAAATCTGCCTGGATCCATACCTAGATCTCCTGAAGTCATAAACATACTCTCCTGCGATGACACGTCTAAACTTTAGCTGTCCTTTGTTGTCCGGCTTCAACAGCTCATCAATAACCCATGCATCCAATTCCTTAGTGGACACAGGTATGGTGTGAATCCTTTGTTGCTCCTTCAGCATTTGTATAACTGTGGCATCACCTTCAATAAAATCAGATAAGTAGCCTTCAAAGCCCAACTGTTTTATGTAATCCAGAGGATATGGATACTGGGTGGGAACATTCGCCAGTTCTCTTAGATTTACTTGAAAACTTTTCAAGATTTTATCGTTAAACTCCCTATAAGCCTGAGAATCAATCATGATCAAAGAAACTGATGTATGCCAGTCAACACATGTTGTCAAATAGGAAGCGACCTTGGCGTTGGGGGCACGAATAGTGACAATTGCAGGCTCAAAAACCTTTCCCTTCATTTCGGGATGTTTTCTCACAAACTCACAAGCCTTGCGTACCTCCTCCAGCCGACCAGTCTGTCCTTTAAGGATATTTAAGTTGTCATTGGAAGCTAATTCATCTTTAAGCCTGCCAATTCGTGATCGAACAGTTATAAGATCTCTGTTTAATGATCTTGATACAGATTCATATTCTTCTATTTGCCTCTCCATTTCGGATTCCTTCTCGTAGAGTTTTACTCGTTTTTGCTCACAAGCATCCATCTCTTCTTGCGAAGGAGAAGAGATGGAAGACAATATACTGTTACGCGACCGTATATCCTCCTCTGCCTTCTCCACTTTTCGCTTGATGTTCTCTCTCCTAGTCCTGTAATAGGTGATCTTTTTCTTTATGTCTTCCACATTATTTCTAGCTTCATGCAATTTTTCAATTAATGACTTATGGGTCTTTGAAAGCTCTTTGTATTGCGCTTCTTTTGCTTCTTTTGCTTCCTCCATTTTCCCACATTCTGAAATTAAGTTATCTCCGGCAAGTTTAAAGGGTTTTCTATCTTTCAAAAACTCTTTCAATTCTTCTTTTGCCAACTCATACTGCTTTTTTAGATCTTTCAGCTGACGTTTGTGGTTTTTTACTCGAACATATGGTAGTAGTTTTTTATGGATGTCCATCTCTTCCTTCTTCCTTTCATATTCCTCTAACGCACGGACCTGTCCTTCCAATGCTTCTTTCTGATGTAGCATCTTCTCTAACTTCTTCTTATTTAGGTCCACATCACGACTAAGATTAATCTCATCCTGTTGGTTGCTTTTCAGTTCGTCCAATTTCGCAACTAGAGATGGATTGATTGAACGAATAGTTTCCTCCAAGAGCTTGTCTGCTTTCAACCTTGCGAACTCTTCAACCCTCTCTTGTGACAAAAACTGGCATAAGTTGTCTAACTGAATGTTTAACGAAGATATCAGTGACCTTACCTGGTTTTCGCTGCAACTCTGTCCATTAACAAAATAAATCGACTTCTTCTTTGTTTTAATGATAACTGTTTTGATAGTAAAAACCTCATCCGAAGGATTAATCATAGAAAATCCACTAGTGGCTGCACAATTCTTGAGTGTGATCTCAATGGTGCTTTGGTCTGTCCCATTCTTGATAAAATCTTCCACTTTTTTAGCTCTACCGATGTATTCAGGCTTACCAGCAAGCCCAAGGCATATTGCACAAACAAAAGTGGATTTTCCAGATCCATTAGGACCAATTATCATATTCAGCGATGGTGATAGATGAAACTCTGTAAGTGTATAGGTTACAAAGTTTGTTACTCGTACCCTAATAATTGCACCTCCTTGGAATTCCGAATAATCTGCACCAGAACGTCGCAGCTTTGTACTAGGTCCATCCTCCATGCTTCCAAGTTCGTCAGATTCGCTCCTGTGATGAATGAGCTCACTTCTATGAGCTTCTGGGGGCATAGTATCGTTTTATTTCGAATGTATCTTTGCGGGCATTATGCAGTTAAGAATAAAACGCCAAAAAACTTTCAAGTTTATTCTCGCTCCACAGTGACCAACCATATAAAGTTTTCGACTTGGTCCAACTATGAGCTCAAATCCACATATTGGCTAGCAGATTCATACGAACTAGCGACAGTAATATATGATTGAGCAAAGCTTACAAAGCTTTCTGCTGAGGGGCTGACGATTCACTGCCATAGCTTTACCTAGGTACATTATATCATATTTGACGAAGGATAGGTAAACAGTTTGGCAAAGCAGCTGTTAACAATATTGAATAGCTCAAAAGACCCAACCATACATTAATAAGACACTGGGATTATGGCACGCCTTCGGCCATCATCTAGAGGAAGTGCATCGGAAAATTCTTCAGGTGCCAGTGTTACAGTGGCTAAAAAGCCTACGTCTGGGAGGAAGCGCTATCAATATGATGATCATGATGTATACGGACTAGTTGATGCAGAAGATACTGGGCGCCCCTTTCAACATATTGAAGGTCTGCCATGCTCAAGTGAGCCACCTAGATATGATGTATTTATGCACGCACTATCCGTGAGGGACTCTGCAGTGCTATACAGCTCTCTTCTCGCGTCGAGACGCACATGGATCAAGGCCGAGATGTTTGAATTATATTGGTCAAAGCAGTATATGAACCAAAAGGAAAGAGAACGTCTGCTGAAGGAAGGGATTGATCCAGATGATATAGATCAATCAGCAGCGAGAGAGAAAATGCACAAACTGTGCGATTGTATTATGACGGGCGGTCCTCACATAATGCCTATCAGACTTTTCATTTTGAAGAATGACGATATTGAGAACAAATGGCAAGAGATGCAGGATTCAAAGAAACGAGAGAAGGAGCTACGACGTAAGCTTGAAGCGGAGGCTAAAGAGAAGCAGAGGGAGGAAAGGAAGAAGACTCAGATGCTAAAGAAGGAAAAGAAACAAAGAGAACTGGAAGAGGCTAAGAAAGAAAGGGAAAGGAGGAAGAAGATGCAGCAGGAGGAGCAAGAGAGGTTAAAAAAGACTAAGAAAGATGGAAAGTCGCGCATTGGCAGTTCTACATCAATGAAACTGTCTGGAAAGTTGAAGTCTAAAACGATTCATGTTGGCCTAACAAAAGCGCAACAACAGGAACTCGAAAATCAAAAAATGATTGCAAACTTAAACATGATGGCACAGAAGGATGTTGGACTGAATAAGCTAATGATCGCCGTTGCAAATGGTGAAGCACCGCCTGCTGACGTTGAGAGATTCAAGACATTTATAGATAAAGCAAGAAGTATGGACCCTCCTGCTAATTGGAGGCCCAAAATAACCCAAACCCCCGCAATAAAGAAACAGACTATGAAGGGTTCTGAAGAGAACGATAAGAATGATTCAACTGTGATTAATGGCTCTAAGGGAATACCCACCACAGAATCTTGCGAACAAGCTGACCAGCGATCGCAAATGTCTTCTCAATCGTCTAGCACCGTTGCTGGTATGGACGCTAACACTTCAACATGCTCTGCAAACGTTGGCAGTGAAAGTCCTATTACTTGCGGAACGCCAGCCAGCGAAGGCATTATAGATAATGACTACGACCGATCAAGATGTGACGAGGATGAAAAATTGGACAAGCAGGCCCGAAGTGAGAATGAAACTTTAGAATCTATTCCAGGTACTGGTAGTAGTATAAAAAAAGAGGATGAAGAAGCTAAGATAGCTCAATCATCAAGCAAAGATGAGGTAAATAGAGTTTCAGAAGGATCCGTTGCGCAGGCGAAAGCAGAAGATTATGGTGTTATAGGAAAACCGAAGACAATTGGAGATGGGGAATTTGGCGCCATTGCCCCCGGAGATGAGAAAGGTGCTCCAAGAACTAACTTGGAGAATACAAGTAACTCTAACGCTGATAATAGTTTGAACGTAAAACCTAAAAGGAAGTATAAAAAACGGAAAGAAGTCGTAGAGGAACAAGATAAATCAATGCAGTTAACAACTTTTCAACAGAAATATCTTGGTGGAGCGGATATTTTGTTTGAGTATCTTGAGAATACTAATATTAGATTCTTATTTCCAAAAGACGCTATTTTGGAGCAGTTACCTGACGAAGAGAGCTATCTTATGTCTTGGATAGTAGTTCATAACAAGAAAGAGATAGAATTATTCAGAGCAAGAAAAATAAAGGAGCAGACAAGTACTAGAAGGCGGCGTGCAGCAACAAACGATGAAGGCTTGGCAGAGGTATCTTCTTGCAATATATACGAAGACTCAAGATGTCCACAACCCTTATACACCCCTATGACTGTGAAGCTCTCTAATATCTCGAAGAAGTTCACACCGATTATGATAAATAGTGTGAACAAGCCAGAGAACGTTAGGGCATCTATGGATCCCATACTGAAGTACGGCCGGCGTCTAAGTGGATATAACTTATGGTTCCAACTGGACGCTTATGATGATAAAGAATTGGCTGAATCTCTGCGCTCTGATCTGAATGACTATGAACAAGGTTTCAAATCCAAGCGGCAAAAGAAGCAGCTGTGAGACATTAAGGGTAATTGTTTTATGTAGAGTATTGTAATTTAATGCCAAATTTTGCTGGACGTAGCCATAAAGGCCTATGAATCGAGGGTATATTCTCTTCAGGAAGTGGAATGGGGTTATCCAATGGTATAGTAGTTAGTTCTGCGCCAGCAGATATCAGTAGACCCTTATACTTACCTTCCCAGAGGACCTTCAAAGTTTTGCTACTAACGCTGGTGCTGAGCTTAAAAACACTGGTGAAGTTTGCCACATCAATCAGTGCTGCAAATTGCTCAATCATTGATTTTTCCTTGGCCAATTGTTTTAGAGGAATAGCAAACTTGGTGTTCATATCGTTAATCGCTTCTTTCTGGCTTTGTGAAGAATTACCTGGAGAAGAATAAACATGGTGCCCTATATTTCCGTTCTTATATCCTTCCATCAGTTGGTTTTCTCCGGCGCCACTTATTTGTACATTACTTTCAAACGATTCTTGCGATGAAATGTCTTGGCTGCTGTTGACAGCAAGTACTTTGCTACTCCGCCAGAATTCACAGCCAAATGATAAATCCGATGAGATAGAGTATATGTTAAAATCATATTTTGTACAAAATGTTGCACTCGGTGTAGGTTTTAAAGAATATGATGATGATATATGACCAAATAAGGGGTTAAGTGAGAGTGTTAGGGTAATCGGTTTGAGGGTATTTGTAGCATGGGTAGAATACCTTAAAGTTGTAGAACAGCCAGGTAGCATGTTCGCAATCCCTAGCCAAAATTCCCCTCCTACTGACAGCATTGAATCATTGTATAATGTAGTAGATCCCATTTTTGTAACATCGTTTGAACAATTATGTAATATCCTGTAACCTAGCAGTGATTCGTTTGTCGAGTAGATGACCTCTTGGCATGTATTGCCAGTATCATGCTGCCAATACATTGTGAGGATATTAGACTGATTCATAGAAGACAGTCCCTTCAACACTAATTGGGAATATGGTGATATCCGTTTACAGTACATTGCTTCCAGCACAGATCCAGGATAATGCATGCGGCCATAGATAAGTGTGTGCTTTTTAAATACAGGGTTATCAGATACAGCATGTGTCGCTGAATTTTGCAGAGTATAGGGCTTTATGAACCTGAATGTGTCGACAGCCGCCTGTAAAGGTATCTTGGCAGATGGTTGGACTAGATCCTTCATATTTTCACAGTCTGTATACAAATATGACAGAGAGCCATTGATGATATTGTAGTTAGATAGCTCAAAGGTTGTAAAAGTATACTGAGTAGATTGATTTGAGATCTGAATGTTGAATGAATCTGGGATCTCGAGTTGCAGCAGGTTATCGCTAGTGGATGCGATATTTTCATAGCTATTATCTCTGTTCCATTTCGTTGATTTTTCAAACTGCTGAAGAATATAACTCATATATTCAATCATCTTGGCACAATATATAGCGGAAATCCGGAATATAGCTCAATAGAACTATGCCTGTTATGTGTTGTCTTCTCTGCTTACCCGTGGGCGTCTCCCCAACATGTCTCGCAGGTTGCGCGAAAACGAACTTTCACTGTATCATATTTCAAAACTTGGGCGTAGTTCCGTCCAATGCAAGATAGAATTATAAACCTTACAAATTTGAGCACCTAGTTGGACACTGACACCTAAGCTTTCAACTCCTTTTCAAGGTGCTATACAATTGTTCATAACAACTATAATTATACACAAGCGAAGCTATTGAATGATGTCTGATGGTGTGTGGGCAAAGGACGAAACCAACGTTATAACAACTGCGGAACAACAAGAAATGTTCTCAAGAGGGATACGCAAGCTTAATAGGGTATCCACGGGTCCCCATTGTCTTACTAGGAGGAGGCGATCTAGTAGCAGAACTTCTAGCAAAAATTTGAAAAGTACAACGGACATATCACCTGCCTCAAAAATCTTCAGAAATCTCTTAATCCTAGAGGATGATTTGAGAAGACAGGCAAAGGAGCAGAAGCTACTGAAATGGCAATTCACGCTCTTTCTCTCAGGCTTAATGGGCGTGGCAGGGTTTGCCTTCTACGAGTTGTACTTTTCTCAGGAAAATATACAAGGTCTTTACAGAATGATGTTACAATTCCTATTTATGTTCATAATGATCACTGTGGTATTATTCCACTTGAGTGGTGAATACCGGAGAACCATTGTTATACCCAGGAAATTCTTTACGAACACCAACAAAGGCATAAGGCAATTCAATGTTAAGCTAGTGAAGGTCAAAAGCTCTTTCAGCGATAGGTTTGCAGATGTCGTCCGCTGTATTAGCAGAAATATCGCTCGTTTCAACATTGGTATCTTAAGGCTTCTTCTTCCAGCTACTTATTTAGAAACCACTTACGCATACCAATTTCTGCACTCCGTTACTATTCGGTCTCAGCCACGCATAGGCGCTGTGGATGTTAAGCTTGTCTTATATCCAAGGGCGTTCAGCGCTGAAATAAGGGAGGGCTGGGAGATATACAGAGATGAATTCTGGGCTAGAGAGGGTGCAAGAAGAAGAAAACTAGTCAACCAGCTGAACCCGAAGAAAGAATAGACAGATTCGCCAATCCGTTGCAACAAACTATATAGGCAGGAATGGGAGTACAGACCTAGAAACTAACAAGTTACCTCAGTGTAGCGGTTCTGATCGTAATGATTGTGTTTCACTCATACTATTGAATAGTCGGTGATAGTATAAACTACTTTTTCATCATTGATAGCTTGTTATTCCCAGCCGGCTTCATTCCACTGTTCCCCCTGCAATACTTCTGTATTGCAACTACAGAGAAACAATTAAACGTTAATTCAGAGATTACAGACTAACTTAATAGAAATGTGCCTCTCCTCTACGCAATATGCACCTCTCAACTGACAAAGGAGCCTTGTAAGAAGGATGTCACCCTCTTGCTGCCTGAACAGCAGGAGAACCTCCATTTATTTGATGTTCTAAGGCCTTTTTATGTCTTACTAATTTTTCATACTTCAAAGTTGCTGGTCAAAAAATTATCCGTCGGTTAGGGCTTCCCGAAATAAGCTAAAATTGGTATATAGCACTGTCAGCGAGATGGCTAAGGATTAGATCCTTAATACTGTAGTATCACTATTATTAACTATTATGCATCCGACTTTTTAATACTCAGCATACAAATATATCGTTGATTGTGTACAGATACAGCCACGGGACTTCTTAAACGCTTTTGTGAGATACCTACAGTCGTTCCAGAATTTCTGAGTTAATAGTTTATAACTTTTGTTCAGACAATAGACCATACAGTACTGGCCGCTAATAATTTTGATTTGCCCCTCCCTTTCATCCTACTGGCACTTTCCAGAGCTTATATACTACCGTTGCTGCGTTTAAACGTCTCTGTTGGTAGAATTCGAGATCTGCTCCAGAATCTCCGTACTTGCCATTGATCTTTCCTTTTGGCAAGTTCAACTAATTTAGAAAATATAGTCATTAGCAGTGGTTCTGAACTTCATTAGCGCAGCTTCAGTGTTGATGCAAATTTGAACAAGCTCATATCAACTCCATAAGCTGCTTACCACTTTACGCATTATCATAATTGTGGTTTGGTGTGTATATTAGTCGTTACCCTACTTTACCATCCCCTTTAACCAAATTCCTTTGGACTAAAAATCAACACAAAATAAAGACTACTGTTAAGTGAAACGTGCAGTGAGTACCAGTATTAACAGCAAACAATCCAAGCCCAATATGATGCGAGGTTTTAAGCAAAAGGTATGTTTTGAATTCTTTTACTCTGCTAGCTTTTGGCAGAAATATTTCATGCATATTACTAACGGTAGTTCCTTTTATGTTTAGTTAATAAAGAAAACCACCGGATCATCTTCTTCCAATCAAAAGAAGAAGGAAAAGGATACCAACAAGAAATCTAGTGGTACCAATGCTTCAATATCGACCACTCAGAGTTTAGCAGGGCCTACACGTTCGTCACTCGAGAAAAAAGATCAAAAACCAGCAAATACGGGATCTTCGAATAGACATTCCAAACACAAGGATTCAAATAGGACGTTACTTATGTCATCTTCTTCAAGCTCATCTATACAGGGACAAGAGAAAGGAAAGCCACTGCCAGGAAGCTCATCAGGGTCACCCACTAACGCAACAATGAAGATGAAGGATGAAGGCGGTAAGTCATATCCTACGTTAATTGCAGCAGCAGTTTCACCAGGAGCTTCCTCTACTGCGCCACACTCACCAAAAGATTCGCATTCTGCTCAAGAAATATCTCAATCTCCAAATGGAATTGATATTCCAAGGTCCTCTCACTCCTTTGAAAGGCTACCTACACCTACGAAGTTAAACCCCGATACAGATTTAGAACTAATTAAAACACCACAACGCCATTCTTCGTCGCGATTTGAGCCTTCAAGGTACACACAGATTACAAAGCTACCAGGCTTCGATGATGTCCCTCCAGAAGAGCAAATTCCGCTATTTATTGCCAAAGTTGACCAGTGCAACATCATGTTTGACTTTAGTGACTTGAGCTTTGATATACATGGGAAGGAAATTAAACGTGTAACCCTGCAAGAATTGATTGAATTCATAGTTACAAACAGGTTCTCTTATACAGAGGAAATGTACAGCCATGTCGTCAACATGTTTAAGATAAATTTGTTCAGACCGATTCCTCCACCTGTTAATCCGATTGGCGATGTTTACGATCCGGATGAGGATGAGCCTGTAAACGAGCTAGCATGGCCTCACATGCAATGTGTTTATGAGTTTTTTCTAAGGTTTGTTGAATCACCTGATTTCAACCATCAAATGGCAAAGCAATATATTGACCAGGAGTTTATACTAAAGCTATTAGAGTTATTTGACAGTGAAGATATAAGGGAAAGAGATTGCCTAAAGACCACATTGCATAGAATCTATGGGAAGTTTTTATCGCTAAGGTCATTTATTCGTCGCTCAATAAACAACATTTTCCTACAATTTGTTTATGAAACTGAACGATTTAATGGAATAGCTGAGCTATTGGAAATATTGGGCTCTATTATTAATGGATTTGCATTGCCGCTCAAAGAAGAACATAAGGTCTTTTTAGTACGCATCTTAATCCCGTTGCACAAAGTTCGTTGTTTATCGTTATACCATCCACAGTTGGCATATTGTATCGTCCAATTTTTGGAAAAGGAACCGATGCTAACAGAAGAAGTAGTAATGGGTTTGCTACGCTATTGGCCAAAAATAAACTCAACCAAAGAAATTATGTTCTTAAATGAAATCGAAGATATCTTTGAGGTACTTGAACCACTGGAATTTATAAAAGTTGAAGTACCATTATTTGTCCAACTTGCAAAATGTATCTCTTCACCACATTTTCAAGTTGCTGAAAAAGTCCTAAGTTATTGGAACAACGAGTATTTCTTGAATTTATGCATCGAAAATGCGGAGGTAATCCTACCGATAATTTTCCCTCCGTTGTATGAACTGACTTCGCAATTGGATCTGGAAACACAGCTGGATGAAGAAGGCAATCGGAATCAGGACCCTTACATGCTAGTTGAGCAAGCCATCAATTCTGGCTCGTGGAACCGTGCCATCCATGCTATGGCCTTTAAAGCCTTGAAAATATTTTTGGAAACTAATCCGATTCTATACGAAAATTGCAATTCCCTATACCTATCAAGTGTGAAAGAATCTCAAAGGCTTAAAGAGCAAAGAGAAGAAAACTGGAGTAAGTTGCAAGAGTATGTCAAAAGCTTAAATATCAGTGGAGTAGATAGTCCCGTTACAACTGGGAACGGTCGAAACGAGGTAGATTAAGATGCTTGTTCCTTGAAAATGTATGTTAAAAGAAAAAGGTGCAACTCATTACTATTATAAGGATTGGAGATAGTACATCATTATGAATTATAAACGCATAATTCAACGCCGGACACGTCTTTTATACTTACTAAACTCCGATTCTAACCTGCGTAGTGTCCAGTGTTAATCGATCAAGTTATCATATTTTACACTAGATGGTGTCATATCCACTTGACATCTTTTTATGTTTACCATTGTTAGAGCACAATGTATTTTTAGTTGGCATAAATATACCCTGAAGTAAGAAATAAGATTTTTACTGCAAATGCTATTGGCTGAATAAGATACAGTCTCTACCGTTTTCATCCATATCTTCTTCGTAAGCCAGCTGCTTGGGCTTCTTTTCGTTACAGTTTCCTCTGTATGGTCTCTGTATGGCTTTTTTTGAAGTAACGGCATCTTCTGTCCTGCCCTCCTTCCCCTCAAAAAAAAAGGAGTGCATGCATAGTATATTTATTATAACTAACTGTCACTCTTCTGAAAACTAAAACTTTCTATGGTCACTGGATTATCCACATATACTTTAGCACCATTTGAATATGTTACCGGTCTATCTACGTCTTTTAACTAAACAGAAGTCTATGGGCAATGGCTTTGTCCAATGCACAAAACGAGCATTCAGCAATAAGCCTGGATTCTTTGGCCCAAACTTTGCAGAGGCAATATCTCTTGCTAAATACCAGTTCAAATGTGTGAAAAGGCCTCTACTCTTTACTGGCTTTGCAGCAACAGGTCTCTACTTACCTATGCTCAAACAGTCAACAATTAGCAACGAATCTATCTTTGGTTCCTTAGACACAAGAATCCCTCAAGCAGAAATCCCGGCCAGAAAGAGTACTGCTGTCACGCGGGAGAGATTTGGTGGTAAACTTAACTATAGACAGCTTTGCCTCGGTTCTGTTGCAGGAGTCGCTCTCGGCATAGTCATCGGGAAAATATCTAATGCCTTGGTAATTATCACAACTCTCAGTCTTTTGGCAATGCAATGGCTACAGAGTCGTGGGTTGATTGATAAAGGAGCTACTAGGGGATTATCTCGCTATGTGCTCAATAGTAGCAAAAATAGAATTGATTTGAATACGCTCATCTGGGAAAGACCTAGCTTTAAGGTATCATTTATACTCACGTTCTTGTTGGCGGCTATGAATGTATAAGAACACAGTGTAAGAGGGTTTTAAATACATAGGAGATGCACCGACTAGATGTGCTTTAATAGGGAACCAGGATACTATATATTCTTCGGCAGAATCGAATAGCGGGACCATCAAGTGCGATACGTATATATAATTGTTATCATTATATACGTATAATTTCCTAGAAATTGATCAGCCGAGATGGTCTTCCATAAAGAATATGTACTATAACTACTTGGTATATGTATAAGCATATCGAAGTAGTATCGTTATAGCAAATCTATAAAATGCCAATAGTACACCCAGATACATCAAACTACCCATTTCGCTTTGCCCCGTTTCTGCGACAAGAGTACTCTTTTTCTCTTGATCCGGACCGCCCAGTTTGCCAGTATTACAACTCTAAAGAAGGACCATCATCCTGTCCAAACGGAAATCTGTGCCCGAACAAACATGTACTCCCCATATTTCAGAATAAGATTGTTTGTAAGCATTGGCTGAGAGGGTTATGTAAAAAGAATGACCAATGTGAATACTTGCATGAGTATAACCTTCGGAAGATGCCTGAATGTGTGTTTTTCACTAAAAACGGTTACTGCACACAGAGCCCAGAGTGCCAATATCTGCATATCGATCCTAACTCAAAAATACAGCAATGTGAAGACTATACCATGGGGTACTGTCCTCTGGGGCCCCTATGTACCAAGAAGCATGTCAAAAAAGTTATTTGTCAGAAGTATGTGACGGGGTTCTGCCCACTAGGTAAGGATTGTGATTGGGAACATCCTAAGTTTATTGTTCCAAATGAACTGAGTAAACTGCGCATTAAGCGCGACGGTGAGATTAATACAAAGAAGTTAGACGAGGAAAAGGAAAGAAGGTTAAATGCCATTATAAATGGGGATTTGATTATATAACATTTCAGAAAGTATGCAAATGTTATTAAAATATATTATATATATATAATGGAATATATGCATTAAAGGTCTGTAGGCTGCAGTTTGGCAAATTGTGATTTGGATTCCTTTATCCAGCTTTCCAAAGATGTTGGGGTAGGTAAGGAAAAGAACCTTTGTAAAAATTGTAACTCTTCTGCCCATATATCATGAAGCTCTTGGTTTAAGACATTGAACTTAATAGGATGTCCCTTTGAGATGGCGTTCATGAGCCATTGTGTTTCATGTAATGAACTCATGACAGCGCTACTGTGAGATTTCAATATTGAAATTTCGCGATACGGTTCAAACCTGGTGATCAAGGTAAGTAAGCATAGGCCTGCAGCGTAGATGTCACTTGAATAGGTTGGTTTGCTTCCTTGTATTAAATCTGGTGAACAATACTGCAAGGTTGTGTCAACCGCATTTTTCGCCTTCGACTGTCCAAGAGAAGCTGAGGTGAAGTCTGCCAAAAACGCATTACCCCCCCGTACGAGAATATTGGCCGTTTTGATGTCACCGTGAATAACCAAACTATCCTGAAGAAACTTCAAAGATATTAGGAGATCTGAGGTGAACTTCCACCATTGCGCTTTTGTTATATCCGTATTTTGATAATATGTTTCAAGAGTATCGTCCATCATTTCTAGAACAAGAGCAGGAACAACCTCGTTGGCGCGAAGGCGTCTGAATTGACGCCTGCTAATTGCTGCTAACCCGTAAAAGTAAACAATATGTTTTTCTTCAAGCTGATATTCTGCTTTACGTGCCAAGTACGAGTAGATGAGCACCTCATGCAATAGCACTCCCGCTTTCGCCTTTGAGAGCGGGACTTTCAACGCGAGGTAACGTTTTCCGTCACTGTCCTTGATTTTAAAGACACTTGACGACGAACCGTTCCCTATTGCACAACCATTCATCTCCCGCGCCAACATACTAAACTCGTTGTGTAGTAATCCCTCCACGTAGGTCTCCATCCCTTGCTGGGTTTCGGCAAGCACTGTATCCAGCAAGGATGTGTCCTGCTTTCTCAGCATCTTAACAAATTCTCGAGCAACCCCCTCCGTGTCCTTACTCACTAGCTCCGCAATGTCCTCATCGCCCCGAGTGTTCTCTTCCATTGAACATTTTGCAGCGGGCGTTTGCAAAGGCAATGCCACTCTTTTACCAGGCCAATCGTGTTTCATTTGTTGTAATCCACTTGTTCTTCCTTCACGCTGATTATTATGCGAGCTCTCCTGCGGCGATGAGGGCGGAGTGCTCCATAGGTATACCTCCATATGTCTCTTACAAACTCCTCAACGCCTAAGTTCTCTATTAGCTTGTGTTTGCTCAATCTCCTACTTGCGCAAATATCGATATAACTACTACTTGACGTTCTTCCGACGCTCGATGGGACCGACCGCTTTTTGACTAGCTACCTTTCCTCTTGCAATATCTCCAAGTTCAGCAAGTTCACGCACACCCAATACACCTTACCAGCCAGGTTAATTGAACTACGCTCTTCCTTATTGTTAGGTGATGAATTGATATTGCCAATTTTTATCAATTTGTTTTCTTTCAGTTACAAAAGTATTTTTGTTTTGTCTATCCTTTGCCTTATTTTTATGTCTCAACTTTTTCCAGACCATCTACTACTGTATACTTACACCTCATCCTTTCTACCGCTTCGTATATATACAATATATCATCTAACAGCTACAGATTTTATGCTAATTAATCGCAATTCTGCCACCGTCGACTGCTTCTACTCGTTAATTGAACACGCAGTATATAGTTAACACTTTTAGTGTTCCAAACTACGAAAAAATCTATTCTGGCGTTTAAAAAACGTTTTCACCAAGGAACAGCAAAGCTCGTCACTTCCCTTAAATTTCTTGAGTCAAAAATAAACAAGAGCGCTCGAGCACATTGCGAGTTTTCTGTGTCACATTGATCATGTAATACGAGGTATGCCGTTGTTTGATGACAAAGAAGTCGCGCCTGTGCGGGGAGCTCTTCGCCCTAGAATCGATCACACATGACTCCGAATGATTATCTGTTCGAGCACTGCAACTGAAATAGTTGCGCCGACAGCCGTGCTTTTCTGTCTGGCTCTCTTGGGTAATATACATAAATTCCCTGTAGGGGGTGTATGCCTAGAATAAGGAACCCTCACCCCGGGTAATGATGTGAGTTCAATTGTCTGTTCACCAAGACGAATACTTAGTATTGGTACCAGCCAAACCTCCCTCCCACATTTAGCTCCTTCAACTGTCTAAAAAAGAAACGTGTAGCTAAGGGTTTTTATGAGAAAAACAACAGAGTATATAAAAGGGAAGGAGGGCAAAAGATATTATTGCTATGATAGTTGAAAGGTTTTCTTGGAGCAAGTCGACACATAGTTTCTCAGTTGTGTATCAAGTTTCCAATACAAACTCGAAAATAGTTTGATTTTGATTTACTAGCGATTTGTTGGTTCGAGACGAACTAGAAAGTAGTTTAGTAATTTTAGGGTTTGAACAGTACGAGAATAATACAGTTTTTAAAGTGATAGCATGCACAGAACATACTCCTTAAGGAACTCGAGGGTTCCGACGGCATCTCAGTTGCAGAACCCACCACCACCTCCTTCTACTACGAAAAACCGGTTTTTTGGGAAAGGGGGGATTGCCAACTCGTTTCGTAAGAACACTGCGGGGGCGTTTGGACCTGAGTTGTCTAGAAAATTGTCACAGTTGGTGAAGATTGAGAAGAATGTGTTGCGTGCAATTGAGGTTGCAGCAAACGAACGTAGAGACGGTGCTAAGCAGTTGTCGCTTTGGGGGTTAGAGAATGACGATGATGTGTCTGATATCACGGATAAACTCGGAGTGTTAATTTACGAAATTTCCGAGCTTGATGATCAGTTTATCGACCGGTACGACCAGTACCGGTTGACTTTGAAGTCCATCCGTGACATAGAAGGCTCTGTGCAGCCTTCGCGTGACCGGAAGGCAAAGATTACAGACAAGATTGCGTACTTGAAGTACAAGGACCCTCTATCGCCCAAGATTGAAATCCTGGAGCAGGAGTTGGTCCGTGCGGAAGCTGAATCCTTGGTTGCGGAAGCGCAGTTATCCAACATCACTCGTTCTAAGTTGCGCGCTGCCTTCAACTACCAGTTTGACTCTTTGATTGAGCACAGCGAGAAGTTGGCATTGATTGCTGGTTACGGAAAGGCGTTGCTAGAGCTCTTGGACGACTCTCCAGTCACTCCAGGTGAGACAAGGCCAGCCTACGACGGCTACGAAGCTTCGAAGCAGATCATCATCGATGCCGAAGCAGCGTTGAACGAATGGACCTTGGACTCCGCTGCAGTGAAACCTTCGTTGTCCATGAGACAGGATGAATACGACGAGGAGGAAGAGGCTGATTATGAAGAAGCAGCAGCAGATGGTGAGGATAACTGGAATGAAGAAGCCGCTGAAGAGCAGGTTGCTGCTACCTAGGTAGCAAGAAGGAAAAAAACAGTAGTGTAGACAGAAACGATAATGCTTAATGGAATATGTTTGTCTCTCGCTACCATGCTTAATGAATACGGAGGCACTACTGCCTTCTTGTTAAAACTTTGTTAGTTCTATCGTTCAGCATACAATTGTAGGGCTCTTTATATATATTTGTTACCACTTCTTTTCTTTGAAATAGCTTTTATTCCCACATAAGGATCTATTATGTTTTATCTTATATCTTTTACTTCCATGGCTCATCAATTGGATGTCGTTCTTCTGCAACCATGTAGAGAATATTGTTCCTTATCTGGTGTATAATTTTATGTGGATGCACTAGTAATATATAATAAGACCTCTCACGACAGAGCAATGGAAGGCTTTCAATACTAATACTTAATGAACAACTCTCTGACCAAGAGCTCCTCCATTCAAGAGACAGTACCAATTAACAGCACTTTTGTTTTACGTGCTCTTTTCAATGTAGTAGGGGTTTTTTTTGTCTGCTTGGGACTTGCTCTTAGGATAAGTTCGAATTTCGTTTTTCGTCTTTGTTTTATAAAGAATAGTAGTAAACGTATTCAAAAGTCTTGAACGAGATAACTCAATTCTAGATCACACAAATCTACTGTCAAAATGGCGGCTAAAAATGGTGCAGAGCAGCTGCAGCACATTGATGTCGATAACTTATCCACGAAGTTGGCACGGTATCGTAATGTAATAAACAATTTCACCACGGTCTCCCAAGTGTCTAAACTTCAAAATGTCATTAGAAAAGATATAAAAGAAACCCAGACAAAGCTTACAATGTTTATCGATGAGAGTCACGTTAAGCATAACCAGGATATTCGTAACCTTGAGCTAAATAGGACGAGTTTGACATCCAATTTGACCAACTTCCATTCTGCTCTAGAACAGTTGTCGATATCTGCCGATACAGCTTCACAGATTTCTACACGGATAAAACAAATCGAACATGAAAGAGAGTTGGTTAGGCAAACTTTATTCTTTATTGAAAAATGTAGATTACTGAAGTCCAATATTTCTATAATTCATAACGCATTGGAGACAAAGAACTACCATACAGCAGCCAATGCCATACATGAAATCCGCCAACTTCCGCCTTACATTATTTCCTCCGAGTTTTCAAACCGTGTCGTACCCTGTGCAGACATACCAGATCTACCAGCGACGTTATTAGAGGGGTGGGCTACGCAGTTATCCAATATATTTCATGATGAATTCACCCGCGCGGCAAAGAACCAAGACGTAAAACTGCTCACTTCGTACTTCCAATTGTTCCCTAAGATCGGTTATGCAAAGATGGGGCTCGACATATATGCTAAGTATGTCTGTGATATGATTGCCGAGCAAGGTAGAAAGATAATGACGGCTCAACCAGAAAAGCCCCATATGTTCTTTTCACAAGCTTTACTACATCTTTTTAAAGTAGTTTCTACCATTATTAACGATCATTCGAAAGTGATTTCTCGCTCTTATGGTGCAGAAAGCATGATACACATTATGTCTAAGGTTCAAAAGGAAGCTGATTTACAGGCTGGATTAATATGGGATACTTTTGTCGATACTCGGGGGGTGAACAAATTAGTTGACTCTCTACTCGCATGGGAAGAGTATCAGCAACAACAGCATAAGACCCACTCCCAACAGAATTTGAAAGCAGAATCTACAGCTCCAGAGCCGACCTGTAGCATTAACGAAATCTCGTTATTGATCAGCGAACTTTCAGCTATTCTACAGAATTGGTCAATGTATCGGAGGTTTTATTCGTTAAAATGGTGTGAATTTTCTAAAAAGGAAGCACATCCCTTGGTTTTATCGCCATCCATTTCTGATGGGAGATTCAATGAAAAGGTAAAGTCTTCCCTAAGCTTATTTGAGACCATGGTAAGATGTCACCTCTATAAATCATTCTCTAGAGCGGTTGAACTAGAGGAACTACCAAGTTTGAATAGCTACCTTACTTCCTCTGCCTACAAACATGAAGATATTTCCAGTTACCCAATCAGTTCGATTTTGGAAGATTTGGTATTGTTTATAAGGACAAACTTGATTGCAAGTGTTAATACTGGTGAAACAATCTTATTGTCTAACTTTCTATCCATGCTGATGCGGTTTATACAATCCGAATACTTAATAAAGATTCTCCAAACAAGGCTTAAGTCTATCCAGCCACGCTTATTGCCTTCACTTTCTCTAAAACCTTATGAACCAGTCAACGAACAGACACCGGTAAATTCAAGATCAGTTTCACCTAGGCCGTCCGGGCAGGACACCAGTAGTAAGCTATCGCATTTTGGTTTTAGCTTTAAAAATACCGCTACTAGTACATTTACCAATCTGCAAACAAATTTACAGTCTGTGTATGCCGATGAGGAGAGCATTTTGAAGCTACACCATTACCTCATTTACATAAACACTCTAGCAGTTGGTGAAGTGCTTTTTGAGAGGCTTCTGATAAAGGAAATCAATGAAGATCAACCAAAGCTATTATCCAATAACTTTCCCTTCGAAGATCATGCAGACAGAATGCGGGAAGGCTTAAGTTCGTTATACAAGAATATAAAAACCCAGAACGGTAAACTGTTACAGTGGGCTCTTGTACAATTATTCGATAATATGATACATGGGAAATTAAAGAAAATAGTAAACCCAGTGTTCACGAATGGTACTGAACAAAACTATATTTGTAACGCTCATGATTTTGAGAATCTTGCTATCCTTAATCAGTTTGTTGTTCAGTGGAAGGCATTAGTTCAACCCTTTTCGAACGTTATGTCCAAGACAGCATATATCGATTTGATTGCAATCATGGTCGACTTTATGTGTGAATTGTTAGAAGAAAAAATATGGGCTATACAATGTAATGAGCTAGGCGCACTTAAATTGGACAGAGAGCTAAGCATCTTCGTAACAACCCTATGTGGACAATACTACTTCCTACGAGACAAATTCACTAGACTTTCACAGATTGTCTTAGTTATGGGATTAGACGATGACGACTTCGATGTGGCTGCAGATGATATCAATGAAGAAACCCTGAATTCCATTAACTGGGTTTTGAATGCACATGAGCGTAACAGAGCTAGGAGCCTGCGAGTAGATAAGCGGAACTGAACTGATAATTACTATACATCTGATTAACCTGTACCTATGTAGTCCGTTGTTAGCAATGATCATATAACATCCTATCACGTGGCAACATATATTACTGATCGTTATTTACGAATTGTCGCTTATTATATGACAGTTTGCTTTTCATGCAAGTAATGGGAGTAAACACGCTGACTGTGTTTAGCTCATCCCAACCTTATACAATTTAACATATTATCAAGTCGCTTCGCTAAAGTAAGAAGCCAGGAGAGTGCGGAGGATATTTCTAGCTTTATCTGTTGTCCCAATCCTTGACTAGATTGGGTTTTTATTCTCAATCGTATAACGAAAGGGAAGATAGAAGGGACGAAAGTAAAACTGCCCCAGAGGGAAGTTTGAATTCAAGAACGAGTGCTAGAGGAGTTGTTATATTCCTTATTCTGAGCTGCTAATTTGGGCTCAGAATGGAAACTGATATGGACGAAGGCTCGCTTTTGCCGAAAACTGGGCCGACTATCTCTGCGAACTTAAGTAGCGGCTATGATGAGAGCAGTAGATTAGTGAGGGAAGGCTCGGATGTAGACGAAGTTAACTCACCCGCAAGTTTGCATATCCAGAAAGTACATGATGATAGTGCAGCGCATCAAGATTCAAAAGGAGAAAATACAGAGCGCATTGATGATACTGCAAACGAAGTAAATATAAACACACCGCGCGTATCTGAAGATATCCAAGAAGTTAGCGATGAGATTCAACCAGGAGAGGGACAGCCTGAGAAAAGCGAGGATTCCATTCAACAGCGATCGCCTTTGATGCAAAATAGCGGACTCCCGCATCAAGATGATCACATTAATAAAGAAAAAATTCATTCAGATAAACCACTAGAGCAGGAAGAAGACAATACAACAACCGTGGATACGACGGGGTTTACTCAAAGTGAGGCTGCAAGCTGTGCTAAGTACGGTGAAGTTGATCCTGTGGAGCGACAGGTTATTAATCAAGACAAGGAGAAGCCTGGACTAAGTGAGACTAAAAGAATAGTGGATGAAGATGAGCAAAAGAAAGAAACAACTAATTCTTCTTTGGATGAATCAAAAACGCATCTAAAGGTGTTATCTGTGAGCGGTTCACTTGCAAAGCATGGCAGTTCAGATCCCGAAGGTGATTATGTACAGCGACACAATGGGGCGGTGGTAAACCAGGAAATGTCGCCGAAGGCAAGATCAATATCATCAACTTTAAAGTCATTTGAGAGACGTCGTTCCTTAGATTTGCCTGATGCACTAATAAATGGTAGCGAATTGAAACTTGAGCTCCCAGTACATTTGGACAATGATGATTTTTCTCGTCTATTTAAATTAGACAGTAAAAACGATGATGAACTTTTCTCTGCTGAAGATCTATTAGTGCATGGTATTGACCCCCATCACCATACCGCACCAACAGATGCAGCAGATGTAGGTGTATCAAAATTGCATATTGCGGAATCTCCAAAGGGCTCTGTTTCTCTTTCGCCTGACGCACTCCGGGATGAGCGTACACATTCAAAAATGGAAGGAATAGAAACAGAACCACAGAGTATATCCCCTAAAAAAACTAATGAGGGTGAACTAAGTTCAAAAGGCCATTCTAAGACTATAGGAGAGGTGATTGTTGGTGACAAGCTCAACCCAAACAAAGACTCTCCTTTCAAAGTGAAGGTAACGCCTCCTATGGAAAATACCCCGGCATCCATTATTCAAGAAAAAAACCATCTCTTCCATGCACGCCGTCATAACTCCTTAACTCCTATGATTTATCAACCCGAAAGTCTATCCAACGCAGAAGTTAGAACTCATTCCCCCACTCCCGAAGTTGCTAATGACAGCCACAAGGCTAGCGAAAAGATCCGAGAAGGCGTCTTTTCTACGGATCACCTTATGTCTGCGAAGGACTCATCAAATCTAACAGACGAACAATCTAAAATTTCCGCCTACGCTTGTCTAGATTTCCAAAACTTCACTTTCTATGTTCAGACTCTACAAGTGATTATTGGTAGACGCTCAGAGAATGATCTAACTCATAAAGTTGACGTAAATCTAGGGCCTTCAAAGTCAATATCAAGAAGGCATGCAAAAATATTTTATAATTTTGGTACGGAACGTTTTGAACTATCCATTATGGGGAAGAATGGGGCCTTTGTGGATGACACCTTTGTTGAGCGTGGGATAACTGTGCCGCTCAAAAACAAAACTAAAATTCAAATAGGCCAGATTCCCTTTCAATTTGTGTTACCAGAACAAGAGGGTAGGGAAAACCTACCTAAACCTAATAAAATCAAAAAGGAAATCTCTGACCAAAAAGCAGATCCAGCAAATGAAGTTAGTCTCTCAAATGATGCCGCTAAAGACTCCGATGCACTTTCTAAAAAGAAACCTAAGAAAGCTTCGAAAGCTTCCAGACCACCAAAAAAGATATACACGTTAGATGAGATACCGCCCGAATATCGTACGAAACCAACGTGCTCATATTCGAACTTAATAACAGCATGCTTAAGGAAATATTCCTCATCAAATGGTATGTCGCTTTCTGAAATATATGCAGGCATCAGGGAATTGTTTCCTTACTATAAGTATTGCCCTGATGGCTGGCAAAGTTCGGTGAGGCACAACCTATCATTGAATAAATCTTTTAGGAAGGTTTCGAAAGAAGGGAAGGGATGGTTATGGGGGTTGGATGAGGAATATATTGCTGAGCGTGAAAAACAGAGGAAGAAGCAGGCCGAAGCACAAGCTGCAAAAGCAAAAGCTGCAGAGCTGAAACAATTACAGTTGCAAGCCAAAAAACAAAGCTTAGCTCCAGCTCTACAGCCTGGTGTGAATAATGGAAGGCAGCCCAACATTTCGCAAACATTAGCCGCCAATCGCTCTGAGAATAGAACTATCCAAGATGATAACCAGAGAACAATGAAATATTTACAGCAACAGTTAATGGATTTGACAAAAAAACGCAGGGGGTTGGATAAACAAGTTATGTCCCAAATTTTAACGCAGGCACTCGCAATGACCATAAATCAAGTAACACAAGCTGCTAAAAACAAGGGAATTACAGGAAATCCGTTAACTGCCCTTATTGATAAGAATCCACAACACCTTAACCTAATTCTTGCGGCCGCAGTGAATGCAGCTACTGTCAAAGTAACAGATGGTAAAGTAAAAAAATTGGTCAATATTCCCCCAGCAGCATCAATGTCCCCCGGAAACAGTTCCACTCTTTCGGACACTAAAGGGCAAGATACTTCGAGATCTTCCCTAGCATTTAGTAAAAGTTCAGTACCGAAACCTCCCACACCAAGTATTGCGAATCCTACAAGCACTTCAACACTACAGGCGGGCGAACCCTTCGATCCGACTTCCTTATCCAAGTTTTTTCAACCAAAACAACCTCCAAGGTTTGGGCCGGGGCCTACCTCATCAATATCTCCAGGTTCTCGTGTAAGTACGGTACCTCAGAAGCGGTCAGCGACTGATACTGAATCAAGTGATGGAGACAGTGATAGCAGTGATGGAAGTGACGTCAGTGACGACACCGACGGTGAAGGTTCAAGCGCGGATAGTACTGACAACTCTAGTGATGAGAGCGGCTCTTCATCGGATTCAAGTGACGATGGTGACGAAAGTAATAGCAGTAGTTCAGCGGATAACGAAGGCAGTGATAGCCAAGGTAGTGATGTAGATGGTGATGAAGAGGACGGCGATGACGGTGCAAAGAAAAGTTAGTTACTAAGCATACTTGTGATGGCGTAGCAGAGCGTTTTTTACTTCGTTATTAATATTAACATATAGACGACCTACACGAATTCAATAATCTTTTTACTCTTTATATATGCAGCGTAGTTATGGTACATTTGTATATCGATATATAACGGAGGAAGAGCCTCCCTATAATTCAACCAACGACGTTGTTAAAGGACTTCTCCTTCTCTTTGACTTCCCAGAAAAGACTACCAACATCATAGTTTCCATCATACTTCCAGCCATCCTCAGCAACATGATACACATTGACAGAACCACCTGAGTACGCATCTCTGTGTGCGGCAGCCAAAATGGAGCGCTTACCCAAATACAACGCTTCTTCAACAGTGAGATCCCATTTGTAGTTCGTGTCCAAAACTCCGTACGCGAACGTTTGTCCAGATCCAACGCAGAATAAATCACCTTTTAACCTTGTTCCATCCGAGTCCACGTAGTAAATCGTTGGCCCCTCTTTCTTTGTATACCCACATATCATCGTACCCATTGATAGACCAGCACCTTTGTATTCGTAAACCAAGTTACTCAATATCTTAGATGCCGCCGCAACAGAGATTCTCTCCTTCTCCTTTAACTCATGTAGACGACATTGGGAACCTAGCCACGTCTCCCAGAACTGGCAATCGGCAGCACCACCAGCCATGGTACCCAATAAAAAAGGATTGATCTCAATGACCTTCTTCACACTTTGAGATGCAATCCACTGTCCTGCAGTAGCTCTGGAATCGACAGCAACAATAATTCCCCCCTGAAATCTAAACGCCAAAGTGGTGGTACCGTGTGCAATTTTGATCTTACAATCTGGGTTCTTTGAGTCATCTGTATGGGCTCTCAAAAACTGCTGTGGTGTTGCAATTGGTGGCACAGCTAGGGAAGGTGTTAACTGCTTGAAGGGCGCTCTACCCACAATAAAGTCGTTGTTCAAATCTTCCTCATCCTTGTGTAACTTATCATCTAACGACGACCTATTCAAGGTGTCTACAATCGACTGCATGTGATCAAAGATTTAGTTGGCGAAGTACACTTATTCAGCCTGTAAGTATGTCAAACAGGGCACTTTGTTTGATGGAGTTGATGAACTACCAGGGCGTTGATTTATTTGCCACCTTGATTATGCTTAAACGGTGTGACTGCAATGTACTTGCACCCATACATTTTGTGTATATATGTATGGGTGTTTATTTTGTTTTTGCATTGAAAAATAACCAAAGTCATGTGACTTGGTCATAATTAACGATATCGTGGGATACGGCTCTTGTTGAAGCTACGGCTTGGGTATGTTGAAAAATTTTATTAGGCTTCATTAACCTACCTGAAGAGCTCTTCTTACAGTTCGATTCTGGGTGTAGTACACGACAAGTCCAATCAAGCATAGCCAAAGATGTCTGCTAAAGCACAAAACCCAATGCGTGAATTGAAGATCGAGAAGTTGGTCCTTAACATCTCGGTCGGTGAATCTGGTGACAGATTGACTAGAGCTTCTAAGGTGTTGGAACAATTGTCTGGTCAAACCCCAGTCCACTCCAAGGCTAGATACACCGTCAGAACTTTCGGTATCAGAAGAAATGAAAAGATTGCTGTCCACGTCACTATCCGTGGTCCAAAGTCTGAGGAAATTTTGGAGAGAGGTTTGAAGGTTAAGGAATACCAATTGAAGTCCAAGAACTTCTCCGCTGCCGGTAACTTCGGTTTCGGTATTCAAGAGCACATTGACTTGGGTATCAAGTATGACCCATCCATTGGTATCTACGGTATGGACTTCTACGTTGTCATGGGTAGACCAGGTGGCAGAGTCTCCAGAAGAAAGAGATGCAGATCTACCGTCGGTAACTCTCACAGAACTTCCAAGGAGGACACCATCGCTTGGTTCAAGCAAAGATACGATGCAGAAGTCTTGGACAAATAACTGTAATTAAGCTACATACATAACTATTAAAGCTGTTTGTCTAATAAATTTTTAAACGTACTGTTGAAAAATCAGAGAGCCCGCTCGATGTTTTTATTTAATCTTTCCTTCCATTTCGCTTCCATGAAGAGGAAGTTGATGTTCTCTCGCTCTTGCACTTCTTTCCTGTACTTGTCGAGGTTGTCTAATTGTTCTTGTTGTGCTTCTACCTGCTGTTCAACCGCGATTCGGGCACGCTCGACATAACTCTTGCTGATTAACCATTGATTTTCAAGTGTTTTAGGCAGCAGTTCTGAGAGAGATAACGCTTGGTGGTGCAGATATGCCTCAACGGTTCCCAAGGAGTTTCTATCCTTTGTATTATTCTCGTACCTGTCCATATCTATTCCTTTACATCGCCTTTTCGCAGCAAAGGACTGGAGATCCTCTGCAGGCCGCTTACCCTCACAAGCTGAATCTTTCCTAGCCTCGATGTAGTTCCTATATTCCTCGTTCCATTTATACTGCCGTTCAGGAAGCAATTCCTCAACCTTAGGATGGAGAGTCTCTTCTGTTGTAGTACCTCTTTCAGCCTCTACAAGCTGTTCTATTGCTGTTTTATATTCATCCTCTATTGCATCAACATAAGGAAGCCATTCCAACGCTCCTTCCATCTCTGCAGCTGCGCTGGCTAAATGAAACAGAATACAGTGCTTTGTTTAAAGGCATCGCGCATAGCAAATATCATATTTGTATCTAATATTTATCTAGTCACGTGACTGTACATACACTAGAAAAATTTTAACTTCCCTGTTAATTGTTCACCTAAGCATACAGTCTAGTGTCAAGAGATACTTGTAGCCTAATCCACGTTCAGCATGTTCACCAGGACATTAGTTAGGAATTCTAGGTTTTCTAAGCCAAAGCTGACAACCTTCCCAGATCTGGTGGAATATGTTAACACACCTTCAGAAATAAGACCATTCATCTATCGTCCTAAGAATGCAAATAGACTCTTGGCAATGGACCTTAAAGATGCTAATGGGAAGCCATTGGAACAACGCCCACCTTTCCTAATGCCCAAAAAATCATCATTTACTAATATGGTACTTGAAACTAAGACAAAAGAAGAATTACACAACTTGTTTCATGAATGGAGTGGTATAACAGTTAGAAAAAGAAGACTATGGAAATATTTCACAGCAGAACACTTGCAAAATGCTTTGATTATATCTACATTTAAATTGGATTGCTTTGGTAAGATGTTGCAACAATTGTATGAATTACTACCACGTTTTGAACAAGCTGCTAATGCCAAAATATACGATTTAGAACATTGGTGTACCACTGGGGTGATGTGCCAGCTACATATGTATGCAAACGAGAATATTTTTAACACTGAGCGTGCGAATCAGAAATGGGAAGCTTTATGGAAAAGCACCAAACATAGGGAATCATCTACCGGCTTGTTGTGGGAACTTGTAATGTGCCTAAACAAACAGCAAAAAACCTCCATTGACCTCCCACAAGAATTCAAACACCCGGTAAACTTACCTACTGATGGATTGCATGCCAAAGCTGGTATTCTTGCAAGGTTTTTGAGTGATTATAAATTTCAATATCTCCAGGCGCGTACTGCATTGGAATTTGGCTCTACCAACAGCGAACTGGAGAAGTTTACTGCAATGTATAGTTTTGCCAGCAAGAAGCTAAATAAAGCTGACATTTACGATGAATATGTTGGTATGTTAAGAAAGACAACGGAGAAAAGTGTTGAGGAGTAGTAGAGAATCTACTAGTTACCTCATCACTTTCCACTGGTACCAGGCATTTATAAAGTAATCTAGTACATAAACTTGTATATACTTAAGACGAATCATTAAACTGATTAAACAACGTTAAGTGCAGCTTTCAGTTGTAACTTGAATTTTCAGTGTTAAATATCAGTTTTGGTAAACTAAGAGTGAAACCAATACAAACAACACTTAGCTAATGTATGAATGGGCGAATGAGCATGAATACATGAACACCGGCTCAAAACAAACTGCTATACAAACATCTAAGTTTCAATACCAGCCCATACTACTAATGTTGCTACAGGAGTCTCATCACGTGACCGAAACTAGAAATAGGCGAAAATTTTAGTGGCCTTTTAAAGATTCCATGACTTTAGGAAATACTACATTTATATGTGCGAAGGGAAGTAACATTGCTACTGCATCTTAATAATGACTGCTGACGGATCTAAAGTTCAGTCGGCGGATTCTTCTTCCAATGGAAAGACTCAAAAGTCGGTTGGCGAGCCTTCCGATGTGCCGTCAGGACCGTCAGATAATGTAGAAAAGAAGCTTTCTAATAAAGAACTCAAAGAGCTGAAGAAGAAAGAGAAAGCTGCTAAGCGGTCTGCCAAGAAACAAGCCAGTGGAATCACAGTAGAGCAGCAGCAGCAGCAGGCCCAATTGAAAAAAGAGAAGAAACAACAACAAAGAGAGCAACAATTGACTGGTACTAAGAAGGGCAAGTATAATAAGCCTCAAACTGCCCTTGAAAATAAGAAATCGACATTGTTTGGTCACTTGGAGACTACCGAAGACAGAAGGGCCTCCATACTAGCTGTTACAAGTGCTATCTGCTCTAATGGCGCATCGAGAATAACAGCTACTGGATTAATGGTACCTGCTGTGGCCAACGCTTTGAATGGTAATGGAAACACGATGGTGCCGTTGTATGGGCACACTTCAGCAACTACACCTCCAGCTCCTTCATTTGTCGAAACAGCTGCACAAATGATAGCCAATGTTTCGGTTGACGATGATGCTTCGTTTGTGCCGGGCACGTCGTCAGTTATCCCATCGACTATCGAGGGCACCTTTAAGAATACCCAACTCCTATCTTCTATTAAGGAATTGGTTGCAAATAAGGATATGCTCCACCCTGCAATTGCTCTTTTAACCTCTGAGTATGCATCACATAAAACTGTTGGCTCTATTCCTCGTTGTTTGGCTATGCTAGAGGTATTCCAAATTGTCATTAGTGATTATAAAACTCCTGAAGGCACAACATTATCACGGAATTTGACAAACTATTTGTCTCACCAGATTGATTTCGTTAAGAAGGCAAGACCTTTAAGTGTTACGATGGGAAATGCTATTAGATGGTTGAAACAAGAGATCTCACTGATCGATCCTTCGATGTCGGATCAGAAAGCTAAGGACTTGCTTTGTGAGAAAATTGCTCAGTTTGCTCGTGAGAAGGTAGAGCTTGCCGATCAGCTTATATTGGAGACTGCATCGCAGCACATAGATAACAATAGTACAATTTTGACGTATGGTTGCTCCAAAGTTTTGACAGATCTGTTCATCCACAATGCCGTGGAGTTGGGCAAGAACTTTCAAATTATAATAGTTGATTCTAGACCTCTGTTTGAGGGACGCAAGATGGCAGAATTATTAAGAAACAAGGGATTAAATATAACCTACGTTCTCATCACAAGTTTGGCTACTGTATTCAATATGGAAATCGACTACGTTATCCTCGGTGCCCATTCTATACTGTCGAATGGTTTCTTGTATTCTAGAGTTGGCACTGCAATGCTAGCGATGAGTGCAAAGAGAAGAAACATCCCTGTGCTAGTATGTTGCGAGTCATTGAAGTTCTCGCAGCGTGTACAACTAGATAGCGTTACCTTTAACGAACTCGCTGACCCTAATGCTTTGGTGGAAATAAACTCTGAAAATCCTGTTAAAAGACGTAATAATAAAGGCTTTCTTTTGCAGAAATTCATCAACGAACGTAAAGAACATTTAAAACAAAAGAATGAGCAGGACGTTAAGCAGAATCCCAAAAAGCCTGTTGCGGTATCTCCAGATGACACAATAATTTCTGATACGGACAAGCCAATACTTTCCGGCTGGCAGGAAATGCCAAACCTGAACATCTTCAATATAATGTATGATTTGACTCCGCCAGAGTACATTAAGAAAGTCATTACTGAATTTGGCTCTCTACCACCCTCATCCGTTCCTGTCATCCTCAGGGAATACAAAGGGTCTGCATAGATAGTTTGACCTTTTTGCAAGGAACGTTACATAAATAATTTTAAATTCGCATTCCTTTGGATGACTATTAATTATGTACAGGTTAGTTTGATTTACTGATGCTTTTACTTAGTGGTGAATGTCTTAAATCTTGTGTCTCTGTGACCGGTCAACATGCAAAGGAGACCATACCCCTCTAACACTAGAATTCAACGACTCCACGTTATCGTTTAGAGAACGACGGTGCAACTGCTCCCCAGAGGAGTCCCTTAGCAATTTCAGTTTATTCTCAACATTATCAACATTAAGGTTTCTAACACAAATAGCCTTTTCACGCCCATTTGTGTAATGTCCCTTGATAACAGGATGCCCAGCTTTCTTGACCACTTCAAACTGTATGTCTGGATACTTTTCCGCCCATTGTATTAGCCTTTTAGAGGAGAGGAAATCACGCATGCCTTGAGAGGAACCTCCCCAGTTGCAATATTGGAGAGTTACTTTCTTGCATGGGCGGATAAAACATCCTAGACCATTCCTGGCAATAGAATTTTGCTTTATAACCCTGACAACCATCCTTGCAGCCTTTTTAAGTTGTGGTTCTTCCTTCCAGCGGGAATTATCTGTTTTAATTTGTTTCAAGAGTTACTACTTTTTAATCGTAAAGATGAAAATTTGTAATATATCGTATAGAGCGATAACACTACAATAGCCTGTCCGAGATCTAATACTTACAGATATCAGTAACGGACGTCTATGGAGTTATGTGTACTTTGGAGGAGTTGTTGGTGTGTGATGATGTTCACGTTTTGTAGCCCAGAAGAATCTCCTGATTTTTGCTATCCTTCGGTAGTTTACTAACACGTTGTTAGATGATTGTTCAAAAACGGGGATAAAAGTAATAGTCAGTGATCATACAACAAAACCCCCTTGGAAATCATATCCATAATTAAGGACGCCATTAATTTTATGACTTTGTCCGATCTATCTATGTTGCAAGTGGCGGAGCGCTTACGCGCCCCGTTTAGAAAGCAATTGTCAAAAAAATATTTGATGTTTGTTAAACTTCCTCACCCTCACTGTAACCCTGAGGAAGGATTAACCTGCCTCATTCATTATGGTTGATCTCACACCTGTTGAGGAGCATTATCTCAAGCGCGAACTTCTCAGGTTGCAGCTAAATGAAGAACTCCAGCACCTTAATGATAAAAACGGTCTAAGGCGGTTTGGATACCCTTTTTGTAGTTCTAATCCCAAGAAACCTAAGAAACGTTTGAGAAGACTAGTCACTTCCCCACTTGCAGTTGCTTCAAGCTTGCGGCAAAGAAATAGCAATGGCGAGGCTAATGATGATGATGATGAGGATGAAGCTGTTGAATCGGAGTTCCCTTTATTAAGCCACTTTCTTAAGACTGTGGTAATGACCTGCCCTTTACTATCTAGAGATCTTGCAACAAATAGAAAGTTTTGGAGGGAGAAAGTGCAAGTTTTCTTTGAGCATTTTATGAGTCTACCTTTCAGTACAAGTTATGATAGGGAAGAACTTACTAAGAGGAGGCGTATTGCAATCAAGCTATCTAAGGTAGTTTTGCTTTTCTATAATTCAGGTATAGGCAGTTCACTAGAAGGACAATATTACCATGATTACAGCGAATCAGGGAAGGGTAAACCAGTGAAGGAACGAGAAGGAGTTATCTTGAACAGTTATATGACCAAAACAAAGACGGAGCTAGAGCCAATACTTGTTGACAAACCTGCTTATATTAATGGAGTCGACATTAACGTCATATCTGTTTTCGATAGGAAAAATTTAGAGGACCCTTCATCTTATGGCCATCAGGTGGGGGAGAAGCAATCCTGGTTTAAATCTCCTTTTGGTTTTACTATGCCGTCTAGCATTCTGTCGCGCATGCCTTTAAATGGTAATAATAGAAGCAATGATTATATATTTTTGATACGCATCAGACTACAGACACATAGCGGAAAAGCTACATATTTAGCAAAGAGCTATGAAGACTTCAAGAAACTGTCTAGTAATCTCAAGAAGGAATTCCCTGGAAAAAATATTCGAGCTCTTCCAGATGAAAATAATATCAATACCTTTATTGCGGAGGATGTTTTGATGGGAGCTATGACAGAAGGTAGCTATTTCAGAAGCTCCTCTTCTGAGGATATGAAGAATATGCAGTCCTTCAAAAATGGTAAGGGTATTACAACAAACAGTAACACTAAAGAAGCGAGTCCGAATGCATCGGTTTCTAGTAGTGTCCTTGAAGTCTTGCGTGAGAATATGCGAACCTCATTACGTGAATACTTGCACTCCCTCTGCCAATCCACAGAACTACGTGGTAGTGTGTCATTAAAGCATTTTATCTCTAAGAATGTGATAGTTAAACACAAAATACCCGAATTAGTTTTCAAGGATGTCAAGCTACGTGAAATGATGGATATATACAATTGTCTGAACCAAGTAAAGTTTCAGAAGAAGGCGATTGAAAGAACATTATTACTGCAAGATTCATTAAGCAACCTGAAGGACTCAATTTTAAAGGACATTAACTACCTATTGGAGCTCTTCAGGGAACTCAAGGAGAAGGATGATGTCGCTGCGCTATCACCTCCATTGCGGAACTTTTTTGATTGGTGCAAGGTATACCTCAGTGCAACTATTTACCAATTATTCCTGGGTAACGATGGCAGCTATGAGTTTTACTCACAAGTTCGCCGGTTGCATAAATTGACGCCATATGGAATCATTTCAACACTCTTAGAATATACAAATCCAATGTTAATTATGAAGGCCATAATCGATTTATTTTTGGCACAGCCATTTGGGGAGCATTCTCTCATGCAAACGATGTTTTCAAACATCATTGATGTTGAATTAAAGACTCAGAACAAAGCAATTATGGAGCTAGTAAACGTAATAAAGGAGGAGAGCATTTTCGGCTCTGATATCTGCCTTCTTTTTCAGAAATCTATCTTTGGTCAAGAGCAGGATGACTTGATAGATATGCTTTTAGTTGAAGCAAATGCACAACAGAATGATAAACCTCTTATAGTATCTATAATCCAGGAATGCGTCAGGAAGCAGGCTCTCCCTCCGCAAGCTTTACAGGAACTGGAAAAGTCTCATGAGGAATGGCAAGACTACAAAGTTGCTGATTTATCTTTTAATAGCAGCAATTCGTCCATTGGCCACGGTAAAGGGTTGTACTTCCTCCATCTCAAGGAGCTGTTGCAGCTATATTTCCGTGAACGTGATAAAAAGCTGATTCGCCAACTTTGGGAGGAATCAGAACTTCCAAAGCTATTGAAATCCATTGTCATGTTATTTTATGAGCCACTTGTTAGAATATTCAAGGTTGCTAGGGTTGATATTGCCTTGCGAAGCTTCGAGGGCTTCATGAATGACCTGATAAAACTTATGGACTCTGTAATCGCTGGCAAGAATGGCGCTATTACGAGAGGAAATATCGTTGAACATATTGAGGATCTTATTAATAAACACGAAAATGTTTTCTACAGATTTATTCACGATATTTACGTTCATGACGAGGCTAACATTTTTGAAGGTATAATAAAATGGTGCTTCGATAATGTATCATTTCTTCAGACTAGCAAGTGGGGATCAGAAGATCAGAGGATAAATATTTTAGAACTACTGGAAAAGAACAGCCAAAAAATTGACATCCCTCTTTTGAAGCACCAGCTCTCGCAGTTAATCGACCAAAAGCTAAAGGCGCGCAAGTTATACAACGACTTGGCGGAAGCAAAGGCGCAGCGTACCTCGTTGAAAGAAGATCTGCACGCCCAACAGAAGCTAGACCACCAATGGCAGGAAATCGGCGAAATGCTTATACCATCGCAAATTGCTACATTGGGTGCTGATGAGGATGAGCTGGTTGCTTTAGACTTGGATGTAGGCGATTTGGAATATATAGAGAGGGAGCAACACAAATTATCTGACGAATATTATGAAATCCTAAACAAAGAAGTAGATACTAGTGAGATATACAAATTCAACTCAGTCGCTTTCAGAGAGGTTCTGCGCAACTTTCTCAATTTGCAGCGTTATGTAGACAAACTAGTTTAACAATATTAAATACATGCAGCAGAGCTATGGTTTTATTTACCGCGTGCCTTGATAACTTCTCTTAGGGCAGCAAAAGGATTAGTTTGGAAACTTTGGTCACCTATGACCTTGTTAAAACGAATGGTCTCTTTCTTCGCTAGAAGTCTTGCACCACCTTGGGTCCGGATACTTGGTTCATTAGCGTGTATCTTGATAAGACCAGATTCGTGCTTTTGCTCGGCATCGAGACTCTTGTAAGCCTCGGATGCCCTCACACGAGTTATATTTGATCTTTCCTTACGCTCTTCTTCGACAGGTTCTGAAGTAGAATCCAGTACACCTTCCTCTTCCAACGATGTAAGTAGATCATTTAACTTCGGCTTCAACTCTTCTCTAAGCTTTTTCTTTCTACGTCTCAGCGACGACTTAGAAATACCGCCGTTCTCATTAACTTGTCCTCTAAGCTTGCTCAGAAACGTTTGGGAACGATTAGCCAGCTTTTCTCTCTTTGACTCTTTGTATTGATGTAAGAATGCTTTTGGATCCGGAGGAAGTTCATTTACTGCTTGGTCTTCTTCCGCAGGTTTCTTCGCCTGACCCAGCAGCGCTGCCTTACTTCTAAGTTGGGTCCTCTTTTTAAAGGCCATAATACTTCTTTATACCTTGGTTATTAACCTTTGTCTATTCGGCAATGCTAGTTCACTATCGAAGCGGATGAGCAAGAAGTTTTGACTTTTCTAGTCGAGGAGTTACTGCTAAGAAATGCATGGAGTGATATAAGCAAGATAAGCATAGACACACATAATAGAAACTAAAGATAATGCAAGGGTAGCGGAAGGCATAGAAGCAAGGTAAGTGCTAATAGATCTACTCTACACTATTCCTATCTTACAGAGAGGTAGTGCTTGATAGATATTCTACTTCGTGCCCAACAACAAGGAAAATAAAAAAAATCAAGCCGAAAAAACTTAGCCATTTCACAATACTTTAAACTTCTATTTATACTGGTAATACTTCAAAACACAGTCTTAAGTCCAAGTTATTGACAGTTATTGAAATGTCGCAGCCATCTATAACACGCATCTTAGCGGCCACAGGTATTACGGTCTTTGCAGCTGTAACAGGCTATGCTGTTTACTTTGACTATCAAAGGAGACACAACGCAGAGTTCAGAAGAAAGTTGAAGCGTAAAATCAAGAAACAAAAAGCCTTGGAGGGTGCTGCTCAAGAGAAAGCTAAACAAGCAAAGCTTGCTCAAGTGGGCGAATTTTTAACAACTGAACTAGCTAAAGAACCAATTCCTCATGATTCTTCTGAGAAGCAGGAGTTTTTCAAGACCAATGTGGAGGAGGCTGAGTTGCTTGCCAAGGTCCCAGGTAAGGAACTAGACTCAGCTTTGAAATTCTACAAGGCGTTGGCTGTTTATCCAAGCCCAGCTGAGCTATTGGGTATTTATCAAAGATCCATTCCTGAGTCTGTTTACGAGTACATTGTATTAATGATTGCTATACTTCCACCTGTCAATGTCTCTTCCTTTTTGAATGGTTCTGCAGGAAGCTCAACTGGTATATCGCCGGAATCTGTTAGTAAGGGACAGGCTGAAGCTATTGGTATTGACGAATAAATCAGATTATTTTAATTAGAACTTGAATTGAGACTATTCAGCTGGGGCTTGTAAATTTCTGTTTCTAATATGTGCATCTTCCAAGGTTCTTACTTGACCTTCTGTAAATAGGTACTTTTGATGGGTGCGGTTTTTCAATATGTTTGTATGTATATATAAGTGTATATGTGCGTATGTACTTCATATTGAGACATGACTCTGGAATAGTTTAAAAACGGCCTATTTAGGCATATATCTGACTAGACTCTTGCTTAGAGACAAACCATAAACAGCGAGAGCTATGACATGGGTTACATTAAAAAATAGACTGATTCCATGGGCCTTACCAAACTCCATTCGCAGAGGCGCATCTGCTTTTTCTAGCTCAGGGTCTTTCAATTCCTTTGCTATTTTACGCCTTTCCAGTTTTATCCTCTGAGTCCATGGTAGGAGCCAGAAAAGATTCAGGGCCCCGCTGACACTTGCAGATGTCAATGAAGCAAGCGCCGTGGTGGTCAGAGATGTAGGGAAAGTCACACCAAGTAACAATGGTGAAACTGTCTGCAACTTGAACATTAACGGAAGCATCTTGTGCTGGAGAGTTGAGAAGCTCTCCCTCTCTAGGAGTTTAAATGCGATTGGTGATGCGACGTATGAATAGAAGGCGGATCCCCCAAAGCTAAAGTTTACTTGTTAGTAGCGCAACTTTATACCTAATAGAAGAAGTAGTATGAATACCTACGCAAATGAGAAGAGGAATAAGTTCAAAGTGGGTTTTAATAAAGACATCTGGATTACAATTATGTGGGGCTTTGTTAGCGTACAGCAGGCTAATAGTTAGGTGCAAATGTTCTGCAACTGTAATAGAAACATAAAACTTAGTTGGCGTTTGTAGAGGCCGACCAGCCTAAGTCACGTGCTAACTTGAACTTCTCTTCACCTCTCGCTAACGCTATTGCTGAGGAGTAGTTACTTAGTATATACTCTCTAACCGGATCAATTACCTATATAGGGTCTAAGAGGGGACTAGCTACTCTAATCTAACTGGCTTGACCTTCTTTATATAGTTTCAGATGTCTTAATAAGACACTCGCTTCCACAAACGTACTCCTTAGTTTTATATGAACTAAGTAGTGCCTAACGTGCTCAAGATGACATGTGAGTCTTAAAAGTGTAACTTCCCTACACACTCCTCAGTGACAAGTGGTAAATACTTTCCTGTATCCACTAACACCTTCACTTCCTGTTGTGACTTACTATCAACTATCTTAATCACTGCATCTTCTACGAGATTCACTCCTCTCTTTAAGTCTTCTACTATTGGATCTGTTTTTTCTTCTTTACTCTTATGATCATAACCGTCATATTCTCTTACGATTGGTATAATTGAGTTTGATAAATGAAGACTCTTTAACAATCGAGTTAAATCATCAATACTATTATTACGATGATTTAGTTGAACTAAGTTTCTTCTTGTTTGGACAATTAGGGGACAAATTTCCTTCCTCTCCACAAGTATTCCATGATTTTAGAACTTCCTTACGCTTAGTGGTGGTTCTACAGGGCCGTTCATCACTTGCTCATCATATCGCTTACGTGACGATGATGCCAACCAGTGTGTGGGCGGATCAGGATCAACTGCAAGGGAAGTTATCTCATCCCCCGTTAGTCTTACTTCAACGGCCAGCTGTGCTGCCAGGTCTTCGACATTAATGTTCAGAAAGACCGCTTCCGATTCTGATGATCTCGTAGCCTGACCGGGCTCGTCACTGTCGGGATCTTCCCAACCAGCTTGAGAGATCCATATTGATACGCCTCCTGGCAAATTGTGTGTGGCCAGTGCGAGCGCTGAGTCGCCCCTCCTGAAGTCTAGTGGTCTCTCCCCTGCAGGGTAGACCACTAAACCCTCCGTTCGGTGCAGGCCCAGAAGATAGTTACTTGCTCTGTCGCCCAGACGTGCAGAAAGTGCCACTACGGCCCGGGCACGGCCTTCCCCGATTGTCGCTAAAGGGATAGTAACGCAAGTGACCATCGCAATTGTAGCTGCAATTGTTAGTAAGTGTTTCTACCGTGGCTTTCCAAGTTACTGGTGGTTATATTTTATATATATACATTTTACTTCAATTCTAATATTATAATACTTAAAGGGTATATACTAATATTAATTAATTATTTATATATATTAATATATGTATACTATTATAAAATAATATTAACAATATCGATAATATATATAATATTTAAAACTATTTCGAATAATTTATAAAATAATTCTAATAATCTATTAATTATTTCACCAGCCCGCCCCGACCTCCTGTATATAATATAATATATTAATCATACAGGAGGGGGTACATATCTGTATATATTTATATATTAATACTATATAATATACCTAAATATAATTTAATATTATATATATAGATATAATCTTATAATATATAAAATTTTATATATCTAATTATCTATAATAAATTAATGATGATTAATTAATCTCCCCAATTATATATGGAAGTGCTGTTGAACAACTTCTGGTTTCTGGCGATAAACCCGTTTTGAACAGAGCACACAATATGTCACACTTACCTCAAGATAGTAATATTCAGGGAGTTCTGCAAATGTTTTAGTAGGAGAACCTCCGTAAGACGGTTGAGTTGTATTCATGATTATTCTTAATTCCCTAGTGACGCTACCAAATGTCAGAGGGCGTCCGGCCTGAGTCACGTGCTGTCTTGTACTTATCCTTAAACTGTTACTAAAGCTGAACTTGACGATTAGTTACTAGATATATAGTCTCTAATTGGAGCAATTACCCTCTAGTGATCTAGAGGTGACTAACCCTCTAATCTAGTTATTCTGTCTCTTATATAGTTTTTCCAAGGGCCAGTATCGGTCTTCTCGACTATCTAGTCATGACGACATAGGATGATGTACCATACTAGACAATTACGGATGCCCTCTACTATCGGACTCTTAATCATGAGCCTCTGATAGGCTACCCCATCGTATCGCTCTCAATCTCTGCTTCTTACTGCTATGGGCGTCTATTCNAGACTCATCGACTTCTGATTCTACTGTCAAAGGGCGTCTAGTCAGAGTCACGTGCTAGCTTGAACTTCTCGTCACGTGAGTGTACTAGAGCTTTAGTTGAGGATTAGTTACTAGTTATATAGTCTCTAATCGAGTCAATTACCCTCTAGCGATCTAGAGGTGATCATCTCTCTAATCTAGCTCTTCTATCTCTCTCTTATATAGTTTTTCAGCTTAGTGATGATATGTGATCATGATGAAACAAGATGATGTTTCATATAATATAATCTCGGATATTACACTTCATCATAATCTCATTCACATATCTCTGACAGGCTCCTACGTCGTATAACCCTCAATCTTTGCTTCTTATTACTCTGAGAGTCGATTCCAGACTCATCATCTTTTGATTCTACGACAGACACCACATTGGCAGCGTAAGTATTAAAAATGCAAAACTAAAACGTCTCTTTCAGTAAATTAGGTTTCGTGGTCTAGTCGGTTATGGCATCTGCTTAACACGCAGAACGTCCCCAGTTCGATCCTGGGCGAAATCAATTTTTTTACTCTTCAAGAGAGTCCTATTTAGTATCCGTTCCGGGAAAAGGGCCAAGTTTCAACAAGAGAAAACATTAATAATGGGAAGATTAGAAAGTTAGTATCCTCTTAACACATCCAGCGGTAACGGATATGGCAATTCAATTTACGCTTTTTTAGATCTTCTAAATAAGATAACATTTGCTAACCCTTACACTGCCACTTTTTTGCTTCATTACTACTGTTTTTTGATCCTACATATGATAATAGATTCGGTCAAGTCCGAAAGTAATATCCCGCAATAAAACCATAACTGCATGTTAATTCGCTAGCATGAGTCATTCGTTAACAGAATTAATGAAGACCTTTTTCAACAGTAAAGGGCGGAATGGCATGGACTCCGGTAGTTTTGGCGATAGGGGAGATTTCCTAGAGGGCCAAGTTGACAACGATACGAAAGCTAGTGAGACCAAATACAGACAGAATTATGAAATCCAAAGGCCTTCCAGTCCCCCTGCAAGGAGCGTTCCCTTTAGCAAGGGTAGTTTTGATATTGAACGGTTGGTCCCAATTAAAGAGGATGGGGGGACACCCAAAATGCAAGCTCCTAGGAGCAGAGTGCATAGCTTACCAAATTTTAGATCTTTCCCTATTCCACGAAGGAAGCACACTGATCAAAGTTTACAAACACGTGGTAAACGAAGTTTTACAATTTCGTACTTCAAAACTATATTCGCTAAGGATGAGAAAGCTGAAAAGGAAGGCGAAAGGACGAATACTTTCAATCAGGAGCGGAATAAACAACCGGTTACGTGTGATAAGCTGTGTTGTAATCTAGAAAGATCTCCTCAGCAGGACAGTTCTCTCTCCCCAGGAAGGGAAGGAACGTTAGACAATCCTCTGTATCTGCGGAGCCCCTCTGGTTCACTGAGTCGTAGTAAGACTACTACGTCGTCTGTATTTTCTACTGATTCAAACTATTCGGATAATTTACAGAAAAAGGGGTCCGGTACCTCATTCGCTAACAACACTAACCCTTCTCCCCGTGTGAGTGAACAACATATAAGGTCGGCCCTCCCTACCTCTTCCTCATCTCGAAAGGATTATTGTTCTAATACATCTGCACCTAATAATGGATGTAACCCCTTGAGAGGCAGACGGAGTGGATCTATTGCTAACGTCTTTAGCAATATTGTTGGCGTGAAACTATCCTCTTCGCATTCTCCTAGACGAGTTCCAACTTCGCTGAGCTTAGAATCTCTAGAAAATCCTCCTATTCCTAAGGATGACGTTAGCAAAGATGAATATCTCGAAAGTTTGGTACCTTATGGGAAATATATTGGGCTAATATTATGCCAGAAAGAAGATATTTTTATGTCGAACTGTTTCCGGCACTATCTTTTTAAAGAGTTTGATTTTGGTAATGAAGCTTTGGTAATATCTCTCAGAAAGCTGCTCTTTCTTCTCGCACTACCTTCAGAATCTCAACAGATTGATAGAATGATTAAGAGCTTTTCTGACGTTTATTTTATGCAAAACAGGGATTGCATTTGGAAGACGCCAGAACAAGTTTATGAAATGGTTTATTACTTCATGATGTTGCATACTGACCACTTCAATGCAAACAACCGGACGAAGATCTCGAAGAAGGAGTTTATAAAGCTGGTACACGAAGAGCAGCCATTTATCCCGGAGGAAATACTGAGACATTTTTATGATTCTATAACTAGCCAAGAATTCCCACACCCTATATTACCTCCTTTTAGAAATTGCGAGGAAGATCCACTAGAAGAAACTCATGACATTAAGTTCTCGCCCATGAGACTAATACAAAGTGGATACCTAGCTCAAAGACCGTATTTATGGACTAGCGGGGATAAGTATTCCTCCACCAATGCAAATGGGAGTGGCAACAGTAGCCAATCCACTTCCTTAATGGCTATTCTAAATGAAGAGGTGGACATTTACCATTATATTACTAACAACTCTATCGAGGAGGTATGCCTAAAAAGGGACATGGAAAGGCATGCTTGTGAAATACCAGATATGATTTTTCAGGAGCCTAAAGTCCATATTAGCGCCAAAAGTTTGGCTGCTATTATTGACCCCAAGGGAGGCTACCTTAAAATATCTCAGCATACTATGAGGCATTTGAATGGTATTAATTTAGGACCAATCAATCCTAACTTTATGGATACAGATGACGAATTCAACTACCTCAAAATTATCCAATTAGGAAAGTTAGAGGAGCTTGTATTAAAGAAATTCACTATGTCGGCCCATAAGTGCAGTTGGAAGACGCACAATATTATATTAACTACTGCTGCTCTTTTTATCATAGATGGTGCATTTACTATAGATTCTTCTACTTCGTGGGATCCACAAACACATTCTTCAAACATTATTATGGAATTCCCGCCTGCATCGTACGTCCTGAATATATTTGATTGCAATGGACTCTTTGCAACTGATCAGTTTAACTTCACTAAAAACAATCTAGAGCATGATGATGATGATATTATTTATCTATACAAGAACCATGATGGTTATGTGTTTCGCTGCAGCAGCATTTTCGAGAAACAGTCTTGGATAGAAAGTATAAATCTCGTTGCAGCCTTGGCAAACTGCCGCTACATTTCCCCAGGGATATGTAATTCTATAGGTCCAATTGGTAAATGGACCTTAAGGCAGAAAGAAGATATACTACTTTCTTCCTTGCGGGAGAGTGACCGAAAGCTTAAACAGTTTGATCATCTGATTAAATGCTGTCAGAATCTTGTCCCTGTTTCAAATAGAGACAGATCGATTCTCTTAAAGTATGCAAAAAACAAAATAGCCTGCTTAGGTGTGGTACTTTATGAGTATTATCGAAGTGACATTTACTTGAAGGTGATTAGAGTAATGTTGCAGGTTGAGTTGACATCTCAAGAACGCGAAGACGACATATCAATAGGCGACAGCTGCCTATTCGAGACTTACTAGTAAGTATGAAAGGGCTATTCATGTAGTTTATAATAACGATGTTAAGCCATGTAGAACGTCTGCCGTTCATTATTTAATTCACGATTAGCATATACCTCATCGCTCTGCAAGTCTCTTTTCAAAATGCCTGTCAGTCTTAGTGCTTCCTATATTCAGCACTCTTGGACAACCGTCTCGACTCTTTTCCAATCTACAACACTGCCAGCAGTAATATGCATCACTCACACCAAGTCCACCACATATAATACACTTACTTGCTTGGCTTCCAAACGCGCATTGGTTACAAATCCGAACCTTATAGAACGGGCGAACATTAGAGTCACAGATAGGACAGCGGCCGTCACATCGTTCACACAGCTTCCCGATGTTGGTACCAGGTAACTTCAAGCACATCACCAAATCAAATTGGTGGCGAGACATCTTTGTATTTTGTTTTGCTTTTCAATTTGTGCAAACAAAAGATGAGGTTCGCCAGTTGATTTTCATGTTTTCTTAAGATTATAATAAAATCCATTCAACTGATGGTACTTGGAAATCTGCCATAAAGGGAAGTACTATGGCTCAGCCCATAAAAGAAGAGAAGGGTGAGTGTTCGATTTGCTGGGATACCTTGGAAGACCGAGTATGCCAGGTAGTTCCCTGTAGACATTTATTTCATCTTGCATGCATCAAAAAGTGGTACCAATCAACAACTTCTCAAGATTTATGCCCAATTTGCAGAGTCAAAAGCGAAGGGATACTTGATATGGATCATAATGTGAAGATAGACATTAGCCTAAAGCTGAATATTTTATTTGATGATGTGCTGGAAACATTAGGAGTGCAGTTCATGAACACGACATTGGTAGAGGACTATGACTCGCAAGGGCGGATCACCCCCGGACCAGATACCGAAAGTGAGTTACAAAACAGAGATCTAGATGTACTGCAATGTCGAATATGTGGTAAATTAGACGGGGAAGTAGATAGACGTTGCAGAAGCTGCTATAGTGCGTTTCATTGCTGCTGTATAAGGGAGCTTATGGTCGAACTTGATGGAAACAGAGCTTCACAAGATAGCATTTGTACATACTGTGATGGTCGATTGCTGAGCCTTCATAGGAGAGAGGATAATATTGAGTTGCAGCGAAGAAATGACGGCGAATACTACGGCAGGGNAAGGAATATGCAGAGCCGTTTTACAAATATGGTCTATGAGGTTTGTCGCCATGTCCATCCTCTATCGCCGGCGAGTAACAATATACAAGGCGCTACAAGAGAAGCACCCATTCTAACTCCTTTGGAACATTCATGGGCGCTCATGGAAGAGAACAGGAAGTTGAAGGAGACTATATATACCAACAAGTGTCGGATACAAGGCCATGTCAGGAAAATTTTAGATTATTACTATTTTAAGACTAAAACCATCAACAAAGAGCAGTACAAACGCATTAACAAGGCAGTATCCCACAAACTTTATGAGCTTTCAGGCGGCACCTATGAAAGCTCAGAGTTGAACTACGATAACTTTGCACGCCAGCTAGTTACGACAGAGGTAGAGAAATTGAACGAAACCATTAAATAACCCACTCTTATTTTATGTGACTGAACAACCACGCAGATAGATATATAGAAATGTATCCCTTATTATATGAATACTAAAGTTATCTTTGTCTTCTCCCTGGCCCTTTCGGTTTTCTAAATCTAGGAGTTGATTGTCCCTGATCAGGTTCGGTAGCTGCGCTATCCTGTAAGACGGACTCATCTATTTCTATAGGATCACCAACTTCTATTGAATTAACAAGTTGAAGCTTTTCCTCTTCCTGCAAATGTTTTACAAATCCCTGTTTGTTCGCCGCATACATCATGCGCTCTTTGACCCTACTGCCTGAGGGGCAACTATAGACGAAGAATAGCCGACCCTTACTGGGCTGGTATAGGGTATAACTGGGATGTTCAACTGTAATAGCTTTTACTACTTCAGTGGCGCTCGCCAATTGCTTCTTAGCAAAAAGCAGGACCTCTTCAGATTTCTCATCAATTCTAAAACAGAGGGTATTACTTTCATCAAGCAGCTCGCAAATAGGTTTACTACTGTTAATTCCGAATGAAAGAGGAGTAGAGGTAGCACTATGCATAGATGCCAATGGTCGTTCTCTTCTTCCACCAGTGCTATCGATTTCTCCATCTGCTATGCTTATCTCGCTACCCCCAATATCCGAGGACTGTTCAACCTCTTCCGAATGCCATAGCTCTTCGGTAAAATCCTCGGGATCAGTTACAAACATTTGAGAAGCTAGATTGTTACTACCAATTTGCCTTATCAACGTGTTCTTGCTAGAAGCATACACCATCTTTTCACGGACGGATGCATTATCTGGAGTGAAACTAATAAATTGAGTAGCCCCATTATAGCGGAAGAAGATATAGCAGGCCTTAGTTCTATTGGAGTTAATATATGAGTTCAACTCAGCAAAAGTATTGAAATTCTTGGAATAACTAATTTCCACTGAATCCTTCTGAATACTAGCGACTATGGAAGAACCATCTTGTGCTAATTTGTTCACCCGGTCTAAAAGGTCCGTACTAGCTGCAATACCAGATTGAGTAGACATTACACTGATCTCGCTATCCAAGGCTTGTGTACTACTTTCAACATAGGGGTTGGATCCCTCCTAATACATATAAAAACATACAACTTTTTTTTCTGTTGATGTTGAATTTACATTGCATACCTAAAATGAACATGAAATAAAATAAATTACAGAGTCTAAAAAGAGCAGTGCAAGACCAGCCCATGATTTGCACATAGCATGCTGAGCAAAATCGATTCATAACAGCCACACACAGTAAGTACCGTTGTTCAAGTGTTCTGATTATGAAAGTGAAAAAAAATGCTGAATATAATACCATAAATAATTAATCTGTGCGCGACTTGGGACTTAATTCCGCGAGCAGTACTTAGCCACTCTTTCCCTGTCGCCCCTTTCTTTGTTTACAAAATCATGAATTCCCCGATTCCAACTCCAGGGCAAAACATCTCTTCAACGGCGGACTTCCTGCGTATCACCTTCTTTTTAATACGCCGTTTGCTTATCCGATGCTGTGACCCACTATCCGTAGTATTAAATGACAGGTTACCCTCCGAATCACGGAACGATAACCACTTTATCGTATATTGAGGAAACTCATTTGAAAGGGGTTGGTTTGTTTCCGCTACAATATTGCTGTCAATAAAATCAGCTAGCGTAACACCCACTCTTTCTATTTTCTGTGATTCCTGTGTTATTGGCAGTGGCTGCTGCTGTTGTTGCTGCCATGCCCATGTCTCCACCGCGCCTTGCGCTTCGTCCATTGAATCAGTTTCGGACGTTTCTACATCTTTCCAGAAGTCCTTGTTGTCGCGTATTACTAAATCATCCTCACTAAAGATTGGCTCCCATGCATTCTCAGAGTCTGCACGAAACCTATCATTAGCTAACTCAAGCGCCCCTGTGCTGTCGCAGTTAGATTCAATATCCCATGAGGCTTGACGTACAAACCGTTTTGGATGAGAAGACCCTAGAAAGTCTAAATCATCCTCATTGGGGTCATCGCCTTCACTGAACGACGAAAACTGCTCATGCAGAGGCGAAAAAAGCTCATCAAGATCGGATTCTTCGTTTTCGTTACGTGTCTTGGTACGTTTTTGGCCACTGCCTTTGGTAGTACTTGCTTTCTCAGACGTAGATTTCTCGTCTTGGACTATTGTAGACGCCACATCGTCATACTGGCCCTGTGGTGCATTGTCTTCGTGCTGCAAAATAGGCGTAATGTCATCCGTTGTTATCGTATGATTAGCAATCTCAAACTGACGACTTTTCTTCTTGTTTGTTGCAGCTGCTACCTCGACCTTACGACCAGGATGCATAACACCTGAATGACCTGATCGTATCGTGGCTTTTGCGGCTCCCGCTTGCCTCTTGCCTTGCACCGTGCGCGCTGGACCTGCCATCTTAAAGAGACATACAAGAGGAACAACGATATAAACCAATAAACAGTAAACAGTCTACTTGTTAGGCCTTTTCACAAACGTGAAGCCTTCGGAAGACAAAACGATATAGAAAGAATAGACTGCTTAGTCAACTGCAACGCTCGTATAAAGTAAATAAATACACTGGGGAACCCGAGGTGCGTTCGCTGAGCAGCTAGAACTTACAATGGCCATGCAGCTCACCCCCGAATTTATTACTTATATAGTTAGTTACAGTTACGTTGCGATGGGCATTTCTTTTTGGACGCATTTCTTTTTGTCTTCGAGCAGGTGAAAAAGCAACAGCTCATCGACGACTGAAACGGCGTCTGAAAACGGTCCCATTGAGAACGGAAGAATAGACGCGTCGCGTACGTTTGAATTGTGATATCTCATCTATTCGGAACTCATGATGTAATGGAATTGCAGATGTGTTCAGCTGGCTATAGCTATTACGGATGAGTTGTAAAAAAAAGCCCTAAAAGACGGTTATTCAAACGCGGTTTGTTATTGGTCCGAAAAATTTTCTCTCTCGATCCAAAAAATAATTAGAATAATCTCAAAAAAAAAAAGTATATATATTCTTCGCAACTACGAAGGAGGTTTTAAACTTCGGTGGCAATATTCAAAGCTGCTGTAAAATAGTAGGCCCGAAGGAAGATGAAGGATACTCTGGGCTTCCCCAGAAGGGGAAGGCGTTGGTGCGTCTCTTCGTTGCTGTGATTAGCGTGAGAAAAACCAATTGTTCCGACTGAATAGCTGTACAGTTATGTGTCGACATTCTCGCATCGTTAAGTTTCAGCCTTGTATGAGCTGACGAAGCCGCCCCACGACAGAGTATGCTTGTTGGTCCTTCGGTGCACGACAAGGACTTTTGTGATGACTTTTTTCGACCGGGCGGACATAAGAGTATTGGCCTACCACTGGCCTCGCCAGTAAAGTGCTTCCAGTGTACAATTTTCGGGGGCATGGTGGACTAAGAATGGATGATTGGTCGCGAGATAGCTGATTTAGGTTACTTGCCGTGCTTCTTTGCACAGATCTTAAGATCTCTGTTCACATCAGGCGATGTGTACCTGTGTGCTCTAGCTCGAACTGCTGATGATTTTTTTATATTCACACTGTCTAAGGGAGGTTTAATTACCGTCTCGATGAACACACTTTAAAAAACTGATTTAATGACTCTGATTTCAGTTACGAGCTACATTTGCACACATTGTTTTAGATAGTTTTAGCGCCTTTAGTGTTAAGTGGCGTGGATCTTGTTGGATCCTCACCGTAGAAGAGCTGTAGTGACCTCTTACAAGCGGTAAGGCAACTGCGACAGTGGTGGCGTTTCCGAGCGTAGACGTGCAATGTGCGGACAGAACACGTATGTGTGAGTGTATATATATATACATATATATATACCTTGGGCCGCGATAGAACATGGTGAAACAGCGATAATTACGGTACTCAGTGCCTCGTTGCTATCACCCTCTTTCCGAGGTTGGCTCGCGTCTTTTTTTACCAAGTGGGGGTAGAATACGTAATCATGGTAAAGAGCTAGGGACTTAGTAGTATGTGCAGTACCTAGATTCCCCTCCGACCTCCAAATGGATGCTATTGACCAAATGTCGCAACTCTTTAAGATTCCGAGGTGGTTTCGCCTTTGGAAGGGAGTTCCGGATTTCTTCGTGTCCATTTACTAAGAAATATTCTGCTCCACTACTGACATATGTCTGTGAACGACTCGCTGGATTATAAACACTACGACTGCCAGACTGAACGACTATTTCCAACACTAAGTGGACTATTCTAATGATATCTACAATCAAGCAGCTGTGGTATTACCTACTCGCGTATGTGATAGGTGGTGTGACTTTTATTCCCTTATGTCTACTGTTGTTTTTGATATTTGCCACCAGTCCTCGGAAGAAATATACGGCAAAGATACACACAGAAGCTCAATCTGGTAGCGACAGTCCTCTGCTTACTGATGAAGAATTCAAAGTTGGCGAGCTTGAGGAGTTAAAGGGGGTTGAGACATTCAAACGAGGATGGTTGTACGTGACGAACAGGTATTATTATCATTCTTCGGAGTTGGTGGGCGCCGGTGGTCAGGATAAAGATTCGCTTCCTACGAGAGATAAATTAAAGCGAAAGAAGAGATTCTACGCTGTATTGAAGCATGGCAATTTGTTTTTGTACAAAACTGATACCGAAAACACTGATGTATCGCAGGTAATTGTGTTGAAGAACTCTTTTGTTACTATTTGGCCAAGAGATACGTCTGAAGAGCTTTCGGACGCGTCTTTATTTACAAATAAGACTTGCATTTCGATTTGCAAAAACGGGAAGGCATATGTGGGGGAGAATGGAGGCTTGAAGTTTGCGGAGCCTTCGCCACTGGGAACCATAGATCAGTACTTCATCTACCTTGAGAATAATGTGGAGAAGGAGGACTGGTATTTTGCTCTTATCAATGCGTCGAAAATCACCCAGACTGATTCGATCTTAGATCCCACAAATTCCGCGACGACTGCTCACTTACGCACCAAAGATATGGTGTTATTGATTCAGACCGTCAATGCGACAGAGGGGCAATTTGCTACTAAGTGGTTAAATGCATTGGTCAATAGGCTCTTTCTATCGTTGCAGCAGACAGAGACTCTTCATGGCATTTTAAAAGAGAAGATTCACAAGAAATTGACTAAAATCAATAAGCCTGGCTTTTTAGACGATTTTAAAATCGAACACGTTGACGTCGGCAATGCGGCACCAATAATAACGAATCCCAAACTATTAGAGCTTTCTCCTGAAGGCAACACTAGGGTGCGCTTCAACATGCAGTATCGCGGCAATCTTTCGTTAATCGTGTCCACGAAAGTCAACATAAATCTAGGTTCAAGGTTTAAGAGCAGAGAAGTAACTATTGAGTTATCTATTACCGTTAAGGAAGTCGACGGCCCAATAGTTGTATTAGTGAAACCGCCCCCATCCAATCGTTTATGGTATGCGTTTGAATCTGATCCGGTCTTGAATATCGACATAGAACCCATTGTTAGCACTCGCCAATTTTCCTATAATATGATCACCAATGTTATCAAGTCGAAGTTCAAGGAAGCAATTCATGAGTCGATTGTTCTACCATACATGGATGACATTGTTTTTTACTCCACTCAGGATGAAGTGTACCGTGGTGGCATATGGTTACATGAAACCAAGAAACAGCCCAAAAATAACCATTTCTCTGAACAAGCGGAAGACGATGCAATTAATACACCGTATAATGGCCATCTCTATAAGTCTGAAACCACGCTTTTTGCTGCTTCAACTGCTTCAAAACCTCCGGCTCAATCTCAGTCTCCAGAAAGGAAGGATAGTATCCTATCTCCAAGTGCCTCATATGATGATGATGCGGCTACGCTGTCGTTGCGGAAACCAGGTGAATCTATCCATTCCAGCGATTCAGACAGTGCTAGTGAAAAGGGATCCGTTATCAGTGTTGGCGAGAGCAGCTTAAAAACCAAGACTATGCATAGGGTCGGAACACTAAAGAATATGATAAAAGCGCGCGCTAGTAATGACAGCAGTATTAGGTCGCTTGATTCCAATTCCCCAGTAGACTCGTCTGGATCCAAGAAATATTTCCAGAGTGGTATGAAGAAAATTGGTCGGTGGTACCGAGACCAAGTAAACAATGCTAAAGAAGCTGTCAATGAATCTCAAATGGAAGGTATAGATAGATTTGACTCCTCAGTATTTATTCCAGAACCACCTAAACAAGGCGGTCCTGAAATGATTTCAAATCGTAGATCAAATCCCAGACTGAAATCACAGTCTGATATAAAAGATGACTTTTCTAAGTTTCCATTGGAGTCCAACGCAGACATGTTTGTGAACCGAGCAAGAGCAACTTCGTTTGATTCACCGAAATCACCGAATATACCTAACTCTTACCCGTTTGTGCCTCAGAGCCCTATAAGTTCCGTATCCCCTGAATCTGTTCCGTCCAGGCGGCTATCAATCAATAGTCAACTAGAACAAGCTAACTCTCCAGAGTCAAGTCAGATGGAGGAACTTCCTAGGAAAATGGATGAGAGTCTAACTGATCTACCAGAGAAAGAAGAGTCTACAAGGGGTTCTGGAGAAATGGCCATTTTCTCTTCTTCTGCAGCATATCCCCCAACAACTGTTGGTACTCTTGACCCTTTTGGTACTGAAGCTGTTACTGAACCTTCTACTACTTTGGAGGAGGCTCCTGCGAGTGTATTTGATCCAATATCAGAAAAGGTGACCGAAAGCACATCAAAAAAAGAAGAGCAAGTGAGCAGTGCTGTTGAGATTGCTGCTAGAGCCAGTCCTCCGGAGTTACCTCCAAGACCACAAACATAACCGTCAATTTAAATATAATGTGGGGTTTGCATAGTTTTTTTAGAATTAGTACGAATTACTAAATTTATTCATTATTTTATCGTTTACTATCTCACCAAAACGGTAACCAACCTATATACATTTGTGCCAGGTTCTCTTCAGATCCAGCTTGTTGAACGATGCTGTCTACTTGCCCTGGGACACTTAATGGGAGGTCATCCCTTGGATCTATCCCCCTAATCTTATTCCTGAGAACCTTAAGAGCATTTTGTATACCATGATCCATAGCCCTATCGTACATAATCGTTTCTATAACGTTTACTAGGGCAACTTCATTAAACCGCATTACTCTAACTGTTGCCTCACTTGATTTTTTAAAAGTACCCTCAGTTCCAGTAACACCAAATGCATCGAGGATATTTTGGGTCAAACGGAAGGGCACTATTTCTGGAACAGGAAGGGATTTACCCTTTTCAAACAAACAATCAAAATCAACATGCAGGACTTTTCCTGTTTCTACATCAAGAAGTATATTCTCAAGATGTCTGTCTCCAAGACCTAAGATATGACCCACCATAGCCATCACAGCATATGACCTGACGAACGTATTTCTAGCCTTGTACCATTTAATAGGATTTGGAAACGTCTCTAAGAACCATTGGTAAAGTATTGGAGGGAAAGTTCTTACACAATTGCTGTAAAAACCTATCCTTTGGTCTTCGGGAATAGTTTTCCATTTTTCATAAAGTGACGACAGGGCATACTTAATCTTCATACTATCATACTTTGTCATTAAAATTGAACGTATTGTATCAACATTAGGGACTATTTCAAGTATACCACAATCCTCCCTCAAAGATAAAACTGCGTAGGTAGTAATGTCGAGATTTCTCTTTCTTGAGTCAGTGTCTTTGCCGAGTAAAAATCCCATTGTGTTTGCAAATTGCATGTATTGGTTATCTTGACGGACATCTTCCTTTTTACACATAATTCCATAGAGTCGCCCATCAGATCCAATAATGTTGATCTTTTTTGGCTTCTTTAGGGAAGAGAAGACTTTATAATGTGGAGTAAAGTAATTTATTGTTACAATACGGAGTGGTAACGACTTTGAATTGTTCAAAGAAGGACGAAGCTCCGCCAAGTTAGTGTTAACAGGTACCGCAATTTCCGAAGGCGCTAGACCCATGTCAAATTTGAAGTCATTTTCTAATGAACGCCCGCTTCGACTTGAAATACTTTTGACTTCTTTTACACAGATTTTGGTAAGTGCTTGGACAAGTAAGGATGCCGAAGAGACCATCGCCATATTTCCAGTAGAAGCCTTCTTTACAGCACCTATAAGCTGTTTACCACAGTTGACCCTCTTTGCATCCTGCGAGTTTAGTAAAGCAGTTGTATACCACAGCATTATAGATGGATACTCCTTTGTTAGCTTTAATAATATGGTCATTATTAAATTAGAAGATTCTGCATGTTTATGAAGAATTCTCGAAAGCAATTGTGTCAGAACTGAGTACCAAATATGTGTCGGACAGCGTTGTATTGCTATCTCTATACATTTGCAAATTTCCTTTGCATACCTTTTGAAATAATTCTCTTGCTGTGTACTGGAAGCAGCTAAGCTCGAAGTATCCAGCCAAAAGGTTATTACTTTAGGCAATGCTTCTCTAATCTTGGCGGAGTTTTTCTCAAATGATATTAGGAAGTAGGTAATAGCTTTATACTCTAGCGAACCGTTAGTTACGTAGCCATCTGCCTTTTTTTTTTCCAGCAACCTACTGTAATACAATCCAAAAGAGTAATATGGTTCATCCCAGTCTCGGTCCAGCTCTATTACTTCCTTATACTGCTGTGATATTTGAACCGATGTAGCATTATTGGATAGGTCTAACCATTCTGTGTATTTTAGCAAGACTTTTGCGCGGTCTCTGCATTTATATACCTTGCTGGTTTTATACTTTCTTTGTATCTCTGCAACCGTTTTTAAGGCTAATTCATTTTCACCTTGTTTCCATAATATCTCAGCATATTCAAGTTCTGCTGAAGGATGGTTGAATTTCAATGCATGCATCAGACATTCGCTAGCAATATCTAGCCTGTCATTAATTCTTGCCAGCTGCGCCATTCGCAAGTATGTGTCTGCAAGATCTTCTTTTACTATATCGTTGTAACCCATCAAGTGCTGACTTTTTCTCAATGACAGAATGTAGTAAGACGACTCAAAGTCACTACCAATATTCTGCATTCTGGTATCAAGGTGCTTTATGAGGTGATCAAACTGCACTTTACTAGTGCATGATGACAGAATGCTGATGTCTCGAATTCCGTGCAGCTTCATCAATACATTTCTGCCCTTAGATAATGTAGTATTTTGAGAAGGGGTAGTAAAATGGGAACCAATCAATCTATAGCAGTAATCTGAATGACGTTTTACAACTTCTGGTTGGTGATCAACAACAGCTAAAAGTGATTTTGCAACGTTATAATGTAGAAGTATGTTGGAATCATGGAGACTTTCAAGCTGTTCGATTTTACGCACCCACTTCTTCAAAGACTGCAAGTCACCAGATAGGGTGGCTACCTCAATGCCCATGTTAAATAGATCGTCATGGCTAGATGAAAGTTTTCTGATGGTTGAAGGCACACACAAATCTAATTTCTCAAGTGTTTGATCATAAAGCTGATGATCATACATCAGTCTTAGCATTTTTGTTGTGGCAGTGGATTCCTGATTATTAAGATCCTTAGCTTTCAGTGTTGCTCCACCTAAAGCCTCAAAACAATCCTGTGCAATTTTCCAGTTGTTCGAGTATTGCAGTTCTTCTATCTTTGCTGTTAAAGAATCTGTGGAAAAAACCTTGAGCACACCGACAACCGAATCGACATCACCAATTTCCGCATAAGTTATTTGCAAATATGGCAGTAACTTTTCATCTGCTTCATTATTTGAATGTTGTTCACGGTAGCTTTGTTCCAAATAAAGGGCGGACCGTTCAAATGAATTTGTTTCCAGAGATTTTTGAGCTAGAACATATGAAGGTATAATACGAGTGAATGCATCTGCACGGGATAGCATCCGCACAAACTTATCCTCACGGATGATATACGAGCCGTTTTGTTTACTGTAGTTCTTCTTAAATTGGTTTACCCACTTCTTACAATATTCGAATACTTTAAAAATTGAGTCATAACACATTTTCAGTGCATCAACTTGGAAATGGTTTAAATCATAGAGAGTGTAATTGAAGATATACTGGAAATCTGTGATAATATTTTGGAGATAGGTTGCATGTTCTGTTCCATCATCCGCTTTTATCAAAATATCCATTACAATATAACATAGCAGATAATCTGACAATGTACCGTCATCTTCTCTAATCAGAGATGAGAAAACATGTAATGGATGCGAAGAGTCAGTAGCCGTCTTTAACAAGTCAAGGGTTAAATTCTTTATCCATGATGAATAGCCGTCTTTGACGTTAAATGAAGGATACTTTAAAGGAACATATTCCTTCCATGATTGTGCTAAATATAAAGAGGACAAAAGAGGATACAAGGTGGTCTTGGATATTTCATTAAAACGTTCCCATAGTTTTGCCTCATTTGGATACAGTTCTGGCTTTGATACGTCCCATGACAGTGAACTGAGCCCACAGAACTTGAGTGATTCTTGAATCACTAGAGCAACGAATAACTGCTTGGTAGGATTTTCGCTCTGCCAAAACGACGGTACTAGTCGATCATTTATAATGTTAATCAAAAACTTAGTAGTCTGTGCTTGATTATTAAAATCGCATACCTCAATTTCATTGATAGTATTAATTTGTAACTCATGTTTTGTAGAATCTAGTGTTCCAATCATGCTGATGCAAAGGGCACATAATTGACAAATATCGATGTCAGTATTACGATATTTATGAGATGTATCTAACAAAGCGCCAAGTAATGTTCCTATTAATCTTGAACTGCTCTGCATAGATACCGGATCCAGTCCGTTTTCTATTTTTCTTTCAAAGTATATTTTAATATCTTGGAGGGTTTGTTTTATGACATAAACATTGCAGCTTTTGAGATTATCTGCAAAAACTGTTATCCAATCGGTATTTTGGAGTAACCTAGTGGCAATCCTAGCGAATTTACCATTTTTTTCCACAACTTCTAACTCTGGTTTATTTATTAATGCAAGCACAATATAAGGCCTTGAGTTAGTTACAAGCTTTTGTTTTTCCAAAATCAGTACATCTAGTATCTCTAGGGCAGTTTCCTTAACCTTATGGGTAAAGGTTTCCCATGTTTGCAGAATATAGCACAAAAGTACATCTACTACTGTTGCCAATTGCTCCTCTGAAAGATATCTTACCAATTGAATCCAACATTTCATAGTGTTTAACCTCATTTCCAAAATTTCTAGCCCAGTTTGGAGACAGATACTGACTTGCGGCAAAGCTGATATAATGCAGTCCTTTGAGGCATGTTTCAACAGAAAGGAAATACCATTTATTACCCTAAATTTCTCAAAATATGTAGTCCTTCCTTCAATATCATGCATATCACTGGAAAACACTTGGAAAATTCCCAATATGTTGTCCTTCAGTTTTTTTTGAAAAGAAGCCTCTTTATCATTAGACCAATCATTTATATTCTTAAATCTTGACCCGCGATTCCTTTCAACTGAGAAATTAGTTAAAAATAAATATCTAAGAGCGCTTAGAACCGATTTCTCATTCTCAGTTATGGTCTCATTAAGATTTTCAATTGGATTGGACAACTTCAACACCTCAGCAAGTGTCTTATAATCCGGAAGATAAGCGGCAATTAGAGATCTGTTAAAGGTAGGATCATTGTTCATAAATAGTGTCTCAATTGTCTCTAATGATAGTAGTCCATGTTTGACAAGCGCAGTTGCAAATATATATCTGCTATTTCGCTCCAATAGCTTTTTTTTCTGTTCGAGTACTAGGGATGGCTCATTGTTACACATAATCCTTGCTATCTCAGTCAGAACATCGCCCTTATATTGGACAATAGCATATGGTGTAATATATCTTTGAAAATTCTCTAAGACTATCTTTCCTGAACATTCAACCAAGTTAAGCAAGCGTTCTAAACTCAATTTCTTTTCCACAAGATTTTTTGTTATCTTCTTTAACAAAATAGGTAGTACAGGAGACAGTAACTGGTACGGTGTCTTCTGCAGTAGACGAGCAATAAATTTCAATTGGGATGCCATTACAATATATTCGACATAGTTAGACGCATTGAATATATCAATAAGTTTCAAGAGTAAAAAATCGAAGAGTTCACCAGATGTACTTAAAGATAATTGTGTCCATGCCATTATATGAGTTTCTGTCATATGTTGTGGATGATCAGCTTGTAGAAACTTTACAAATAATGCCGTTTGTTGATCATCTGCATTGTAGTGAGCACTAATATTCCAAAAAGGTATTAACTTTAGGGCTAGAATGCGAACAAACCTGTTTTGTGAATAAAAAGCCTTCTGAAAAACCTTAATGCATCCATAATTGTCAACCAATGTCCCTGTTTTTGTTTCTTGCAGCTCTGGAGGTTGAAAATGCACAAAGATCGAATACATCGCCAGAATTATGCCAATGATGAAATCTATACGTGGCCCTTCTCCATCAATGCAAGGTATATAATATTTTGTGATGAGCTTAAATGCCAGAGTTTTGGAGGCATCCGGCCTGGATGCATTTAATATATTTCGCAATATTTTACTGCTATTACCGTCACAGAGTTTGCATCCCTGTGTAGATGCCTGCCCATCTCCCTCCATACAAGCCAAACTTCTAATAATCACCAGGTATTCAACCAACTGGTTGTAATTCTGCTTCTTAAAAGCGGCACTTATTGCCTTATCCAGTACTTCAAAGAGAGTATGAGAGTCTGCTTCAAGAGCATCGATGATTTTAAGCTGTCGGTACTTTTCAGTCCCATAAGGAGTCTTAAAACTATTGAGGATCAGTTTTCGCAGCTCTTCTAGCTGTACATCGACGGTGAATGGCTCTAATATTATCGAATCAACCGTATTCTCTTCTTTTAACAGCCATAGCTTTAGGTTTGCATCCCAAAAAATCTTCTCTGGGGACGCACATCGTCTTTCCAAGTCATACAACACTAGTTTGATGGTCTTAACCATCACATTTGTGATAAGTCGCATGTCAACACTTTCGAATGTGTGAATCTTCATGTTATTTTTGAAAAATCGAAAGGTAGAGGTATTTCTCATGCTAACGGCGTACAGTCGCAAGAATAACTTAGACCAGTAAGTGAATTCGCTTTTTAGGAACCCAGACTTGACAAAGTTTTGAGTTAATTCAAGTGCTATGCTTAATGAATGCAGAGAATGGTCCTCCTTTCTGACCAACGATTTGGTAATGGCATTTAAAATCCTGATTTGTATCCGCTCATAGTCTATTGACGTTAACTGAACAGACTCAAACACATAGTGTAAAACCCTTGTTAAGCGTAGGACGTACCATTCAAAACGACTCGTATTAGCAAACGAGGATGTTAGAAACTCAAATTCTTGACTATCCAGCCACTCCAACAAAACACAAATCTCTCTCAAACAATTTAGATAGGGTCCAATTTCCATCTTTCCGCTAAGAACCTTCGTAACATGCTCCTCAAGGGCCAAAAAGAGATGGAATATGTTCTCTTCTATAATTGCCACCCACTTGAGCCCGTAAAAATCCACACACAATTGGCACCAGTATGCTATTCTATGTCGAAGAAGCCATAAGCATTGTTTCTTCTCAAAATGTACGCAAGACGTGCGTCTAAAGCAGTCTAGCATCCATAATATGCCAAGTTGTTCCTTCTGACAACTCTCAATAGGCTGTATAAGGATATATGTTTTCGACTCGATCAACAGGTTCAGGGCCTCACAAGCTTTACCAAAAATAATGTCATCCGTACCAGGCTCAAGTAGTTTCTTTACCAATGTCTTCAGAACCTTTACTGACTTAGCATCTTGTTCCTCAGGGCATCTAGGAGGGAACTCATTAAAGTAGCCATTAAACGTAGCCGCATCCCTTCCAGATCGTATAGCCCCTATTAGTTCGTCTAGATACTTGGTATGGGAATCCATAATTCTTATACCAAGCTTATATCAAAAACCAAATACAACAAGGAATTGAACTGCCACGCGGTACTTCCAGCGTTTAGTTGTTGTGTGTTTGAAGGTTACAGATTCTGTTTAAGATGCGAAGCGCGTAAAAATGAAAACTAGCCCTTACCAGAGCATCAAAAACCAAAAGGCCAACATCGATCTAAAGTAGCTACAGTCGCCTGTAGCAAGCTTATACGAGGCTTATATGCCAGCTCATGCATCACAAGAGCAAATTTCAGTCATTAATTTCTACATTTTATATAAAGTATTCTTGACGTGGTTCTGTGTATCTCGCATCGTCTTCTTATGCAGAGACTTAAGCCGAGTCCTTAAGACTAGTGCGAATGGAGCAGAAGACAAATCTCCAAACGTAAAACGCAAGATGCAGCAAATTCTGTGTAAGCTATCTCCCACGGTGAGAAGCAAATGTACATGCTGAAAAGTAGTTTTTAGGCAGGGGATCTCACTGTCGCGAAGTCCCACATATTTGAAACAGGATTCCACAGAACGAAATCATCGTCCGCCAGCGTACTGTTGCTGTTGCTGCGCAGCACGGAGCTCCGCTTCAAAATTCAATGGCCTTTTAAATAGCAGAATGTGAGGTTCTGGCGCATGACACTCATAATGTTCCCATCCTAAAGATTGTGTTACGCCTAAACCCCTCCATTCATCTTCTGTTAAGATTCTCAGAGTCCCAGTTTCTGAATTGAAATAGTCTGACGGAATAACCTTTAGCATGGACTTTGGGAGCATAACATGCCTATACTCATGTGTGTCATCGGAGTACCTTGGTGAATAATGGATAGACTCCTGGAATTCTAAGACACGCGCCCTCTCTTGTTCTGTCAGTTTTCTTCCTTGAAATGGATGATTGGAGAACATAGCATAGGTAAATAACGACTGTAGAAGATTGAGTGCAGAACTTCCAATCACCTATATGAGTAGATATGACTTTCACGGGTGGAATTTTTTCGTATTTCTTTCATTCCTTGTTTTTGATTTTTTTCAGTCCTAGCTCGATTAAGGCAAAAAGAGGACAAACCAAAAAGCTGCTATAGATCAGGGAGCGAAAAGCTTGAATAATTGCTGTTTAAAAAGAAGGCGAAGAGGCTTCAGAGGTTATCATACTTTATTAAGCCCAAGTGAGACATCTACTAAGTAGGTTGGGGTTCAGAAGATTATTACCGGAGTTCTTAAGCCTACAACTTCATCTATATAGAAAGCATGAGGAGCAATGTATTTGTTGGAATCAAAGGCCATGATCTTATGAAAACCAAGGATTACGAAGATAAGTATGACTATTTGTTAGCACCTATCACTAATAGCAGGTATAGGGAATCTGTCAGGTCTCAGTATGCAGATTACAAAGCTGGGCGGACGAGTGCACTCGAGATCACAGCGCCGCAGTTGCAGGACCTTGGTGTTCCTACATCTACATTATCAGCGAATGGGGTGGCATATATTGGCTTGATAGCGTCATGGTTAGAGCTAGAAAGCGAAGATCCTGAGATTGGCGAGCTAAGTTTTCAAGTGTTGAAGTATGAGTTTGAATATGCCCGGTGTTTTGGTATTAAGCAGTTGATACTAGCTCCGCCGCGGAATTTGAATAAGCTAAATCTTTACGCGCAGAAGATTGCGAGACTCTTATCCTTGATGACTATGAATGATAGCAGCAGTTCTTTGCCTTTACTTTCTATTTCATTGCCTTTCTTTGAAGACACTGATCCGTTGTCTACGTGGGAGTTGTGGAATACGATTAGAAAGTTATGCAAGTATCACGCCTCTCTTACGATTACACTTGCAATCCCACGCTATAAGACACCAAACTATGTCCTCGAAAGATGGCTCAGCGAACCTGTTTCATGTTTGTTAGTATCCTCTTCTATTTTTGCCACTAACCAGTACAACTATCCGGTTTTAAATAAGTTTAATCAGGAGTTGATAACGAAATTCCAGAGCATCAATGGCAATGCTGAAAGCACGTTGGGGGAACTGACTATAATATTGCATGGTATGGAAAAGCACGTCGATAAAGTCAGAGGGGGTGAAACTATTTATTTAGAATATACTAACTATCTGCTGAAAAAGGGCGACAAAGCCATTGCCTCTAAATTTGCACCTGGTCTCCCTTTTGATGTGCCAAGAATTATGCCTCTGCTCGAACCACACTCTACCCAACTGACCAATCAGACATACCAGACTTTTGAAAAGGACACAACAAAATACGACTTGTACGAGATGGCAATTTCTTCAGCGTTACAACAGCTTGCAGCGGAAATGGCCAAGGGCTGGAAACGCCAAACCTTGAATATCCTGATTGCGGGCGCGGGGAGGGGTCCTCTTGTGGATAGAACATTCCAATGTTTACACAAGTTGCGCATCACTAACTTTAAGGTAGTAGCGCTCGAGAAGAATCCACAAGCTCTTCTCTACCTTCAAAAAAAGAATTTTGAAAACTGGGACCAATCTGTAGAGGTTGTTTGCGCTGATATGCGCAAGTGGAAATCTAATATTAAAATTGATTTATGCATTAGTGAATTACTTGGGTCATTTGGCTGTAATGAGCTTTCTCCTGAATGCCTGATGCCGATTGAAGAAAAATGCTGTACCGCCAAGACTTTGTATATTCCCCAGTCATACTCTTCTTATATTGCTCCTGTTTCGTCACCACTGATGTATCAGAGTTTGCAAAAAAGAGGTGATTCTGCTTTAGAATCACCATGGGTTGCTCATAAAATACCATACAGTCTTTTATCAAGCAAAATTAATGAACTATGGACATTCAATCACCCAAATGATGTTCCAACTAATAATAGGTCTGTAATAACTCATTTCAAGGTTAAACACAGGTCTGAAGTGCATGGTTTTATGGGGTTCTTTACCGCTAAACTCTTTGGTAATATAGAGCTTTCCATTCTACCAGACGGCAGCACTATTAAGCTGCAAGAGGACACATCTGCATCACCTGAAAAGGAAGCAAATATTTACAAGAAATACAATCATACTTCAAATATGGATTCTTGGTCTCCTGTTTTCTTTCCTCTAAGAACGCCTACATTCATTGGAGATGACACCGAAGTCGAGCTATTGTTCACTAGAAATTGCACTGGCCAAAAAATGTGGTACGAGTGGTCATTCAATAGTTTTGTCTATATTGTGGTCCCGGATGAATCCAAATATATGTCCACTCGTTACAGCAACAGCAGAGGCTCACATTTTAACCACAGGTTGGATAGCCGACAGTCTGAGGCATCTGGCCAAGGTAAACGTGACAATGGTATACAAAGACACTTTACTAATTTTCAACCATCGCCACATGTTGGTAGCAATAGCGAAGGAGAGGATGCATCAGGAAGTGCCAACGAACTCGTAGAGGACCAAGAGATGGAGTCTAACGAAATTTATGAAAGGACTTGTACAGGGGAAAGTGATTTTGCATTGCCTGAACTAAATGGTTGGAAGAGCATTCGTGATATACATAATTTAGGAAATCCTGGAACTTCTTTCTTTGATGAGGGGACCAACTTGATGGAACATAAAGATTATAAGGACTTATCCCACTATGAAGAGTGCCATGTGCGAATTAGAACAAACGTGTCGGAAATTCATAATATGGGGGGGCAGGCGCATTCTGTCAAGTTGTAGAATGGCACTTCCTTTAAAATTTAGGATTATTCCTATTATACGGGGCTCTAAATGAATTTTATATGAATTCGGACTTTCTGCTACGTTCACTAAGGCTCTAGATTGCCAATTGTATGTTCTTATGTAATTACCTGTCAATGTCCTTGTACAAGATGAAGATCTCTGCATTCATAAAAAAGTATCAAAATAAATATACAATCTCAATTAAATCTTAAAGTATATCTATCACCATGGGTTTTCATCGATTTCTGAACTGGATGACCATTGGTTATGAAGGGCAGTTGAAGGAACAGCTAGCGAACCAAAGTTTTGGCTTTTATCAACAGGTGGTTCCGCCTGTACTGTATTGTCTGCTTCCGTTTCAATCAACCTATCCCGCATGTTTTGCTCATGTGTAAGGTCTATTTCATCACGCAGATCATCTGAAAGCAATGGCAAGAATTGTTCAGGATCAGCAGAAGATAGATAAAACCCTACAAGCTCATCCATAATTGGAAGAGTAACCAAAACGACAGGTTTCTCTGGGAGTAGTAGTTCATATTTCTTCTCCTTGCTGGCTGCAATTAGGATTTTCTTTAAAGGAGACTTGAAACGAGCTTCGCCAACCTCATAACGATACCTTTCAATAGTCTTTAACAACTGTAATGGATTAAGCTTATTTAAAAGTAACATGGTTGAATTGAGAAGTTTTTCATCATCTAAAGTTGTAGCAACTTGTAGCCATCTTAACAGCTGCAGTACAGGTTCCAGAGAAGAATTTGTAATATGGCTCATAGGTTGGTAATAAAATAAGGTGTTTGTAGGGTCAGTAACACAAACATCGCCCTTTTTAGGTGGTGAATACATTGTAATGTTTCTCAAAGTCTTCATTTTCAAGTTTATCTCCGATATTGGTTTTATTAATGTATAAGGAAATCTTTCCCAAATGAAGGTATCTATCATTTTAGAAGGTTTGATAGTTACATCATGGTTTCTTATCCAATCCTCAATGATAGAAAGGTTAAGCCGAATTTGTATTGCCTGAGACCTTGAAAGGTGTCTTTTGCTAGCGATAATCCTATTGAACAAGGAATTTGAAAACCAGTGAACGGAAGAGGTTATGCATTGTATATAAAATAAAGGATGGATTTTATGCAGTTCTAGAACGTATGTTAGTGCACCAAGTATCTGAACAAGCTTAATAGGAGATGGCTTCATCTGTTCCTCGACAGTAGGTGGATAAAGCATATCAAGTATGTCATCATAGGAGCTATGCCCTTTCTTAGCAGATTGCTTCCGCTTTTTAAAGAAATTCCAATCCTTCTTGTATAGAGTTTGTCTTACATCCGCAATAGTGGTATGAGACAGGAGGGCTGGTTCCAGCAGTTCTTCCAGGCGCCCATGGATTGAAGAGCATATCTCCATCATAAGTGTCTGCATTGTATTAATCAATTCCTGGAGCAAGAGAGGGTATGTCTTGAAAAATGTTTCATCACGGTAGAGGTAGTAGTATAGAAGTGTCAAACAGCCCAGCCAATACGATTGTTCTACTATATCTCCTTTAGTCCCAGATAGCATCCCGCCCATGGATGATTGCTGCGACGACAGAATACGCGTCATTGATAAGTGGAAGAAACTCTCCACTAAACCTGCATTACCTTCCTTTTTATGTGCATAACGGAGACATTGAAACAGCAACGCCGCAGGAGCTGTGACGTTATGTCTTTCCCTTCGTGGCAACCCTACCAAAAGATCCAAAATCTTAATTATGTCGTACTCCGAAAACTTAAGGTACTGCCCTTCAATCAAATTCTCATAGTCAAATTGGGTGCCCATATCGATGTTCTGCGATTGTATCGTCTTCGGAGGAACATATATCCCAGCACTATCTTCATCGCTGTTTAATGTTANCCCCGCCGTTTGGAGCTTGATTTTATTTAGCGTTTCATCCACATCTGTAGCTGCAGGGGCTTTGTATATATCACCCAATTGCCCCCCATCTCCTAATGACACATCCGCATCAAACAATTGACGATTTTGAGCAAAAGTGTACATTTCGGTTCCCGGCGCAAGCATGGTTAAAGCTGTAAGGCCGTTTGCATTCTTATATCCCATATCCAACTCATCCTGATGATTAAGAAGCTCCAAGCAACAGTCTATCCTTCCTAAATGAAAGCACCACATCAACGGCGAGTACATTGTTAAATCATCTGCAACATTTAAGTCTAGTTCTCCTGTATTGTACAACAACTCCACGTATATGGCGTGATTGTAGACAATACAATACACAAGTAGGGTGACACCAGTGTATTTCTTACTGTTAATGCTAGATTTAACCTCCCCAAGCAGTTGACTAAACCTAATAACCTCTTCATATCCCTCGCTAATCAGTACTACCAGCTGGGACCATGCATCTTCTTTTTGCTGTACAGTCACAACAGTATCGCGAACCTTCTTCTCAAGTGCATCCTCGCCAATGCCAAACTCGTATTCCTCTGCAGAAACCCTCCAAGGGTCTTCAAAGTTCATATAGCCGTTGTATTTTAGCCTACGTCCTGCTCGTTGTACTGTTGGAAAGAATAGGCGGTTGACAGTATCTTAACAAATCAGCCCGTACATAATATCACGTCACGTGCATACGATGCACGTGACCGCCTTTGATCACGTGACCGGGACTTCCTTTTGTCCGGGGTTGCCGGGGCCAAGTTGCTCCGAAACCGAGGCAGTGAAACTTCCAGTATAAGCTTTCAGTAAAGTAGTCATGTTCAAAACTAGGTAACAATAGTAGCCTACACCCAATCCTTGGTAAACTTGGTAAACGCACATGTTAGCTGCAAATCTGGACAGTATGTGATTATTTGGAAACGTTAGAATAGCTCATACTAAATTGAATAGTGGTAATCTATCGTAGCGTAATTATCTAAAATCCGAAAATAGCTTTTTCCATGATTTAGCTGTTCCTCATTATTATTATATTTAATAAACGCAAGCAATACCAAAAGCTTGATTAGAGTAAAGCAATATATGAACCTTTCTCTGCAGAAACATACACCAACCAGTAATGACCGGTACTATGATAGCTTGCAGGGACGGCAGTAAAGATGACAGATCATCTATCGAACTATTGGAACATTCGCTGTCTTTGCCCATGGGCGGTTTCTCTAGTCGTGAATCTTCTGTAGACATTCAAAGTACACGGCGGAAGCTTCACAACAGACATGTACAGTTAATAGGAATATCTGGGGTCATAGGTACAGGTCTTTTCGTTGCAATTGGTAAAGCGTTATACCGCGGTGGGTCTCTAGCATTGCTACTAGGATTTACTATATGGAGTATTCCGATTTTGTGTATTACAGTATGCACAGCAGAAATGGTATGTTTTCTTCCACTCAATTCGCCGTTCTTGAGCCTTGCATCTAGGTGTGTGAATGAATCGTTTGCTGTCGCTGCAAGTTGTAACTTTTGGTTTCTAGAATGCGTGCAGATACCGTTCGAGATTGTGGCAGTAAACACTATCATTCACTACTGGCGGGATGACTACTCTGCGGCAATTCCATTGTTAGTGCAGGTGTTTCTGTATGTGGCTATCAGCGTGTTCACCGTGAGGTACTACGGCGAAATCGAGTTCTGGCTTGCCAGTTTCAAGATCATACTTGCTCTTGGCCTCTTTTGCTTTACGTTCCTTACAATGTTGGGGTGCAATCCCAAGCGTGACGTTTACGGTTTCCGCCACTTTAAAGATGCGCTTTTCAAGCAGTACTTCCCTAATGGTGACACTAGTGAAGGGGCCGCCTCGGGCTACTTACAGGGCTTTCTGGCATGTCTTATCCAGGCTTCGTTTACTATCGCCGGCCCTGACTATGTATCCATGATAGCGGGCGAGACTATGCTACCCCGCAAGGTACTTCCTGTTGCCTTTAAACAGGTTTTTGTAAGGCTTACGTTTCTATTTATCGGGGGATGTCTATGTGTGGGGATAGTGTGCAGCGCAAATGACTCTAAACTTACAGCTGCCATTAACGAAGCACGGCCGGGAGCAGGCGCTTCTCCATACGTTATCGCCATGGATAACTTAGGAATAAAGATTCTGCCCGATGTAGTTAATGCCGCTCTTATCACAGCCGCCTTCTCTGCAGGTAACGCCTATACATATTGTTCCTCGAGGACACTCTATGGTCTCGCTGTCGATGGTTACGCTCCTACCATATTGAAACGCTGTAATAAGCAGGGAGTTCCAATCTACGCAGTTGCAGTGTCATTACTATGGGCTTTTTTAAGTCTACTCCAACTCAATAAGAATAGTGCTGTTGTTCTTAATTGGCTTATCAATCTCATTACAGCTTCTCAACTAATCAATTTTGGAGTGCTTTGCGTCACATACTTATTTTTCAGAAGAGCTTACCTAACTCAGCGACATAAGCTTCCGCCCTTACCCTTCAGATCAAGGGGGCAGCCATACACAGCCATAGTAGGACTTATCGCAGTAACTATCCTAACCTTTTTCCAAGGATACACCGTTTTCTACAAATCTCTGTGGAACATTGAGAACTTCTTATTTTGCTATCTTATGGTCTTTATTGACATCGCGATATTCTTAGGCTATTACTTTGTCTGGCGTAAGGGCGTGGACCCCATCCCCGCGCCTGAAGATGTCGACCTACTCACAGGATTAAGAGAGATCGAGCGCCATGAGCTAGACCTCGGCTTTGATCGATATGCCTTCTTCCATACCCACAATTTTTTATCTGAATAAAGAGATTCTAAGTACTATTCTGGCGGCCTTAATTACCCTCTCTCGACAATCTGTCTTCGTGTATTTCATGCGGCATCATGATGGTTCGTTCCTTGTTTCTTGGCTTATTGCGGCACGGCCACTATACAATATGCCTATCGCTATGCAGGCAGGGTAGGCGCGACCCTATTGGTGAGGCTAGATTAGATAATTCATGTGATTTTAGTATTTGGGTTATCATTTGCTGTGCATCATCTCTTCGGCGGTATGCTAACGTCATTAAGCCACATAGTGTAGCGTACCTCTGGGGTCACCCAGTCTTTACATAGATACAGACTCTCAACGTATGCATAGTAATTGCCCCATAAGTGGATAGCATGACGGAGGTTGAACCTGTTATCGTTGCGGCATCAGTAGTACGGCTGAGTTACAACCCCAACGTAAGTTTTAAAACACAAAACTTGGTGTGTGGACGGTGTTTTGACCAGAGTACATATATCTTTCTTATAACTGCACCATTGCACTTACGTTTCAAAGATATCTTCAAGAAGTTTTACAAGTTCAATAATAAGCTTAAAGAACAAGGGCGTCGGTTTTGTTCTTCAGGGACGGCATTTACGCACAGCTTTAAACATAGCATAAAAGTTAACAAGATTAATTAATAGTAGTCTACAGTGGAGTAGAATGCGACATATTTTTGAACGCAGGACTGGTGATAAGATGAGCCGCACCAGAAGCAGCAGCAAGAAAATTTCGAACCATAAGATAAACAAGACTCGAGAGGAGTCGAAAGCAAATTTAGATGGTGTTTTGACTGGGAAGTTTCTATTTGAGCTTTACGATCTATTTGATTTTCAGCACTGTTTAAACTCCATTGCACCAGAGGGATGCCACTGTTCCGATGTTGGGAATGCAAAGCGCGCTCCAGGAACGATGAAGTCTCCGGTATCCCAAATAGGAGAAGTAGTGCCCAAGACTGAAGTAAATAAAGTCACAGAGGATGACTACCCTGTACCTCTGGATTCGCCTTATTGCGACGGAGACACAGAGTGTGAGATGAATGCATTGTCCATACCACGCGTTAACCGTCTTGTAGAGCAAAACAAAGGTGAAGATATGCACAGTTTGGAGGTATCTCTGAATACACATGAATTCCAAACTGTTTACGAACAAGAAGCCAGTTTTTACAAAAAGTCGAGGCTTTTATGGTTGCATGAATTGATTATAGGAGATATTTACGACGATTGGTAATTAGAGTCGGTTACTCCTGTTGTCCCACCATTTTCGGACATCTTTACCGAGGCTATCCATAATGACTTGTGCCTCATTTTTGGTGCTCTTAAATCTTATGATGTTGTTTGACTCATCCAGTGGCCAGTTTTTTACAATAACGGTAATCTCCTCGGGCGAGTTTGCAATGTAGCATAATAGCCCATTACTCAATTTAACCATTTTTTCTTCTCTAACTGTGTCATCCTTTTTCTCGGACTTGAGTAACCCCATATATATTTCGCATAAATCGTTGTTTATTTCCAGCAACTTATCGTGTGGTAACTTACTCATAAAAGCGTCGTTATGTGCTTTTGATGCATGGTTATATCTTTTAGGAGGGGGCTGCCGCGATTTAAAAATTGACAGAGGGGATCCATTGAGGCTAAGAGGCGACTGTGACACCTCTGGTCCTGCAGTTAGTGTGCGAGCTGCGGTTTCAGTATCAGTCCCTTGAGATGGATACAAGGTTGCCATCGTTCCCCAAGTAGTGCTAGTCATTGGTTCTGCAAGAAATTGAAGCGTCTCATCAATTCCTGCTACTACTAGTTGAAGAGGTGTAGATAGCACGGTGCTGTCTCCCCCAAATGTATTACCATATCTTGATATAGGGAATGAACTTTCTATTCTTTTGGTGGCTTTATTAAGCACTGCATAAGCGAAGTTGTCCATTTCTGTAGTGGATTTAATGATAGACTCATCTAACGCATGCATTGATTCGTACAGCTGAGAGCTCAGAGATTCTAGGTAATCACTTTCCCATATTTTATCAAAGCTGTCTTCAAAAATGGGTACGCATAGGAAATCTTTGTAGTGCCAAAACAAAAGTTTGTACCATGCTGCTGGGGTATTTGGATCCGATGCGAAGCGCATGCAGAACCTTCTATAATGGTATGTTTCTGGAAGCACCCGTGCTGAAAGAGGGGATATTAAGTAACCATATTTTGCATTCTGTTGACTATCTTTGGGTTCATCATTGCCCTTGCCTTGCCAGCGAAGTTTGTTAGTTAACGACATGAAACCAGTCGTGATGTTGTTCAAACCACCCACCAGAGTGTTCATACCAGCGAGGTTCCCGACCTCGTTAATGGCATCGTAGGTCATTGATAAAGGCAATGTCATATTATGCCAAATTTTCTTGCCAATATTTGGAGGCAAGCTGTCATCCTCGTCAACCTCCTCGGTCGGCTCGCCTTGTCGTAGAAGGCGGACATGTCCAGACAAGACATGTGCTGAGAAGAGCGGTTCAAACATACGATCCAGATGATAGATCCAATTCGACAGCACCGGCAGTGAATCAAATTCTGGGGCAAAGTTAGTAATCAATCCGTAGTTTATAGGATGGCGATGCGCGTCCCTCGGAAGCTTATAGACACATATATCCTTTAACCCCAAATATGAATCATTATGCAATAGTATCTTATTCTTTATGTTAGTCTCCCAGTTGCTGTCAGAGGTTTTTAACTCACTTACCTTACAGCTATCATGCCAATATGTGCTTGCGAAGTTGGGTATACATATTGCGTCTGGAAGCAGTTTCAGATCAAGCCAATACATCACAAGGTATTCGTTCAACTTGTCTGTAAGCTCACCACGGTCACTAAAGCTGGACATCTTACCGTAGTGCATGTGAAAGAAATTGTAGCTATGGTACAATTCCTTAATATAGTGTGCAGAGGGGTACTTGTTGCCATCGGCTACGCCAAAAGCAAAGAAATAATCGGGTTCTACCTCCAATACCAGCAAACGGCGATGGTCAAGCTTAGTATCAATGTATTCAATATTTGCATCGCTATCCTTGTAACTGAAACTATGGCTAAACTGCCATATTCCCTGTATTATACCTATTAGTGATAACTTCTCGTTCAACGGAATAGGCTCCTCGCTATCTTCTTGAAATGAGTGATACAGTAGTAACTGCTTCCAAGCTTCAGTCTCGGAACTGTATAATAGAGAATTGTAGACAGCTATAAAATCCATACTCTAGGTACTGTGTATGGAAGCCGCCCTGTTTTTACTCGATGGTGGTCACCTTTGGAACGTGCGAGTTCAACTGATATGTTAAAAAAAGTTTTATCCCAAAGACAAGTTCAACTAAACAGGAAGACAACAAGACAACCACAGACAATATGGTGTTAGCAGACCTAGGTAAGCGCATCAACGGTGCCGTCAGCCAGGCTTTAAGAAACGAAAAGGATGACTTTCAAACATCAGTCGAAGTAATGTTGAAAGCTATAGCAACAGCTCTTTTAGAAAGTGATGTGAATATCCAACTAGTGTCTACTTTAAGGAATAATATTAAGAGCAAGTTGCTAGGTAACAAAGATGCAAAGAATGTAATGAATGCTAACCAGACTAAACAACTTATCCAAAAAACTGTTTTCGAGGAACTTTGTAATTTGGTTGATTGCGAGGCTCCTGTATATCAGCCTAAGAAGAAAAAGACAAATGTTATCATGTTTGTAGGTTTACAAGGTTCAGGTAAGACTACATCCTGTACAAAGCTTGCTGTCTACTACTCAAAGCGTGGTTTCAAAGTTGGGTTGGTATGTGCAGACACTTTCCGTGCTGGTGCTTTTGATCAGCTAAAGCAAAATGCCACCAAGGCCAAAATCCCCTTCTATGGTTCTTATACTGTTCGTGATCCCGCTACAGTTGCTTCAAACGGTGTTGAAATGTTTAAGAAGAAGAACTTTGATCTTATCATTGTAGACACGTCCGGTAGACATCATCAGGAAGAAGCGCTATTTCAAGAAATGATAGAAATCGCCCAAGCAGTAAAACCTAACCAAACTATCATGGTGCTAGATGCTTCTATTGGGCAAGCTGCAGAGCAGCAATCGCGAGCTTTCAAGGAATCCTCTGATTTTGGTGCCATTATCCTAACTAAAATGGACGGCCATGCAAAAGGTGGTGGTGCTATCTCCGCCGTTGCTGCAACGAAAACGCCAGTCATTTTCATCGGTACTGGTGAGCATATTCATGATCTTGAAAAGTTCACAGCTAAATCCTTTGTTTCAAAGCTATTGGGCATCGGTGACATAGAATCGCTACTAGAAACCTTCCAGACTGTATCCAACAAGAAGGATACGAAGGCTACCCTTGAGAACATCCAAAAGGGAAAGTTCACCCTTCTAGACTTCCAAAAACAGATGCAAACTATAATGAAAATGGGTCCTCTCTCAAACATAGCCAGTATGATACCAGGCATGAGCAATATGATGAACTCCATTTCCGAGGATGAAGCAGGCAAGAAAATGAAGAAAATGGTCTACGTCTTGGACTCTATGACCAAGGAAGAACTCGAATCTGACGGAAGAATACTCATAGATAACCCACAGAGGCTCATCAGAATTGCAAGAGGCTCCGGTACCTCTGTTTTCGAAGTAGAAATGATCCTAATGCAACAGCAAATGATGGCAAAAATAGCCCAGGGCGCCAAGCAAATGGGAGGTTTCCCCGGTGCTCCAGCTGCTGGCCCAGGAGGCATGCCAAAGCTAACTCCACAAATGATGCAACAAGCCCAACAGAGGATGAAACAAAATCCAGGCATGATGAAAAACATGATGAATATGTTCGGCGGTGGTGCTGGACAGGGTCTAATGGGCGGTTTACCGGGTCTAGGAGGTGCCGGCATGCCTGACATGCAAGAAATGATGAAGATGATGCAAGACCCGCAAATGCAACAAATGGCTTCTCAATTCGGCTTAGGCATGTAATCTCCTCTGTAACCACCTATATATTGTATATCTACTACTAACATGTGCTTCCTGTCACTTAAACGGCCAAAAAGACTAAATTTGTCAGCAGCTGCGCCAGAGCTGACATCCTACGGGTACCACCACTAGCCTTAACGCTATAAGTCAAGACATCGCTCAAACTACTTGCCAATCCCCGCAACTCCGCTACGTCACGTGCCTTGCCTAGCTTGTCTACGTGTCGTCTTCAAAGTTTCCAGTCTAGAACGACTGTTTCAAAGTCTTTCGAGGTGAACGGTTTTTTCTGTTATCGCGTTTCTTTATTTTCAAAAAAATCAATCACTCTATTTGTACTTCCTGAGTTTCACTAAAGATCTGCTTATGTATATTTAATTGTCTGTAAAATCATCTCAAGAAGTTGCAACTGGAGAGTGGTACACTTCTAACAGCGAAAACACCAATTTTTGTTTTTAAATATCGACCTTGCTTGCTTGCTTGCTACGAAGGAATACATAGAGGGAGTGGACATTTTCCGTTGTGTGGTAAGAGGATTTTAAGGCGATTTTAGGGTTGTGGTTACTGCTATTTTACACAGCCAAACAATTTTTGAAGTCGAGCGTTCCTAAAGGAAAGAGACTATAACGAGTTTTACTTATAGAGAAGCAGTGTAACTATTGTATATTGAGGGCTACTCAGTGATTGATATCATTAGAAGAAGAATCTCAATTGTGGTTCTGTAGCTTGGTCTTTTTTGGTTATTGAAAAGGTCTGTTTGTGGATAGTTTGCCACGGTTGAAACTTTTGCTAATTATTGCTAGTGTTGTTTCGAAAGGCTATTTTGGGTTGTGGGAGAAACATTGGGGGGGTCTTGCATAAATATATTGTCCGAGATTTTTTTTGTTATTGTCGTATTACCGGTTTGTTTTTCTATTATTTAGGAGGTCATGAGCCACTCTAGCACGTCAGTCGCATCTACAGGTTCTAACTGCAACATCCAACCGTCAGAGACTACGCTTGAAGGTACAGCGTGTGAAGAAGAGTTGTTAGGGTCACCAATGAAGTTGTCGCCGTCGTCGAAACTTCAAGTCAATCATGGCCATTTCATGGCCAGCATGAATGGAAATAACATTGGGCTGGTCAATGGTAAGTCTACGTCTCCAAGAGGAAACGGTTCAAATCCTGCAAGTGCAGTGAATGGGCTTGGCAGCAGCAGCCCTACGAAGGACGCAAACTTCACAGGAGCGCCTGGATCCGGGAAGGTGATCGAAATATTGCATCAACAAGTGGATGCGTTGACCACAGCGAACCTACAGTTGACTAAGCAGTCGAACCATCTTTTAGAGAAGTTGGAAAGCCATAACACTAAGGAGGCGAAGTACTTGGAGACGATATCTAGCTTAAAACACGAGAATGAGAACTTGAATTCCATGCTAAATCGGAAAACAAGGAGGGTGAAGGACCTCGACGCGGAATTGTCGCAAATAAAAACAGCGTATGAAAATGTCAACAACAGTTATCAGCAACTGAAGACACAGTTGGAGAACGAGTTTGCCCATGAAGCTGCTCTAGAGGAACAATGCAAATATCTCCAGGTCCAATATGACGCCATTGTCGATAGTCAAAAGCGTTATAGGGGACATTACGAGAACGAGGTAAGCCAGCTTAGGGAAGCATTGGATGAGTTAACCAGGAGTAGCGAGCAACTTTTGTCGGAGCAGGCGGCTGTTCTCACTAAGGATCAGCTTGATTTGGACAAGAAATTGAATGAATACAATGGGAGATTTCACAGGATGGAATTATTACAGAAGGAGGCCATTTGCGAACTTAATGATAAATATGATAGAATGAAGTCATCATTGGATATCGAATCGTGGGTCAACTTTTACAAGCAACTGAGAGAGACTGCATTGGAGTACGCAAAGGAGCTGGATGTTACCTTACCTCCGGAATTTGTGGAAAACCACGGAGACGAAGGCTATTTTGTTAAGAAGCTCCAGGAACAAAGCCCTCCCCCTGTATCTCAGTTTGAAATTAATTCTCCGGAAGTTCCTCCTCTACAATCTATTTCACAGCTATCTTCCCAGCTCTCCTCGCCGCCGTTGCGCCTGCCTAAAAACAGAGTACTTACGTCCAAGAGAAGCAGTTTCTACGGTGGTACACAACCAGGGCTTAACAGTGTTGTTAATACCTCATCTGTACTACTACCAGGTGTCAAGCGCAATGGATCTGTCAGGAGCTTTCATGGAAGAGCCACCTCTGATGTGGTTTCGGACACACCTACCCTCTACTCGTCATCAAGAAATGCATCACCAATAGATCTTTCTCAACGGAACACCTTAAGGCAAACTTCAATGCAAAAGTACCGGAAAAACCAGTCTTCGCAGTTTAGCAGTAATAAGTAGATAACCATTGGCCCGTGTAACAGTGAAGGAGAACGTTCAGTTCACTATACAAACTTACCGTAACCCCATATATGTGAGATATAATATTGGTCCTCTGCTTGAACATAACTTTTCAATATTCGAGCAAAAGCCATCCAAGCTCTTAGTGCTTCTGAGGTAAGTTTTTTTGTTTGTATTTGGTTTTGCTGACGCTTTTAAATAATAGCCCTAGTCATTAATCAGTGTTTCCAAAAAAAAAGCCAACGCTAACCGAAATAGCATTAGTAGCCCAGAACACGATACTATAAATCTTCACGCTTCTGTTCCTTCCAGGATTGGCTCTTATTTTTGTGCAGCTTGAACTCCTACTTTATTGCCTTTATGTCCATGAGATTGTCCTATAAACGCCGTCACTCTCCGGGTGCTAATAGGTTGTATTACAACTTACGATAGTAAGGAGCATCAACATCTTTTTCTATAGACCGTTCTTTAAATGTAGTATTTTAGCACATTGCAGTTTACACACATTACTGAGGCTTCTCCAGCGACTTTCTTCTGTGCAAACCATCTTCCACAGCTACGTGCAGCCTAGATCCACTTTTTAAAATATTGTATTCGTCGTGACATAAAAAACAGTTGTTACACACATACTAGCAAAGCTGAACACAAAGGAATACAGCCCTCTCATTTCAGTCCCAATCCCGAGAGTGGCACTATTTAGAGAATATTTATGGTTTACTACCATGGGACAAGCACAATATTGTACCTTTTCTTTGCAATCAGGTACTTATGATGACAATGAGGTTTTGATGTCGTCCTTCCTTATTAAAAGACCAACTCTGAGTACCTCTTCGCTAAACGAGCAAAGTGAAGCTACCTTCAACCACCATCTGCATCATGCCAATATTAAGTGGAAACCTAGTCACAGATACTGGTGTGTTTTGCGAAGGAGTCAGTTTAGTTATTACAAGGATGAAACAGAAAGGAAGCCAGAACGTGTGATTTCGATGAGTGACGTGCTAAACTGCAGGGTCTATGAAGATACTAAAATGGACTTATATACGAGAGATAAGACACTTCGCTTTGAAGCAGATGATTCAACTTGGGCGCAAATGTGGGTGCGTGCTTTCAAATTGCTGATACACGGTGACGAAGATCATCCAGGATCTGACTCACCCCCGGGTGGGATTAAATCACCTGTGTTTGAGGGGCACTATTCAAATCCATCACCTCAAAAGCAAGTTCCACAACTATCTCGTGCTGGTTACGGTGATAATGAGGATTATGATGATGAGGACGACGAATTCGACGTTGTGTATGAAACTGATGTAGAAGGGCCTAAGAACCAAGCACTTACAAACTCTGCATCAAAACCGTCGACATGTACAGGGTCAATGGACAATATGAAAATCTCTGAAGAAGACAAGCAGTTTTATGAAGCTTATGATCCTAGCAACAGCGAAAAGCTAATTCAAAGCGGTCTCCTTTATGGGCAGGTAAAGCATTCAATTCTCAGGAAGAAGTGGAAACCGTTTAAAGGAGAATTGACAAACCGCCAATTACGGCTTGTTTCGTTGACTACTGATCGTGTATATGCTGTTATTGATTTGAATGATGTGGTAGATTGCGTCGAGCTAGACAAGAATGATCCATGTTTTGCATTAATCGTTATAAGTAGACGTTTAAAGTTTAAGGCGAAGAATGACGATGAGATGATTGATTGGATAATAAACATCAAAAGTTCTGTTTTGGTACGAGAAAAGATTTCCCACAAAAGCTTATAACGATATTATGAGGATTTGGAATCTTAGAATCAATTGGTAGTTCTTTTGACCTATGTATCAATATTTATGTATTAGTATGTATCTCTTACCTTGTATTACTTGTTTCCATCGTCAGCGTCTTACAAGGCTGTCAAAAATGAAAGTTGAGTTGGTTTGTTCTGTTTGATATCCCACATTACAACGCATATGTAACCTACAACAAGCAGCAATAATAATAAAGTATTACTTCCAAGTCTTACTAAAGAGTATATTTTGGTTTGATGCATTGCTAGTGCCAATATGATGCCAAAAGTCCCCTTTTATTACAATTTAAGGAAGCACAAAGACGGTGTAACTAGCCTTGCAAATGTCGATGGATTTGGTTTACCGCACCTTCTGTCTGGAGATTCAAATGGAAATGTTTACCTTTGGAACTTAATTAGCAGGAGGGCTGTTGCATATTGTGAACTAAAGGCATCTATAATATCATTAGAAGTAATCACACGGGATCTATTCGCAGTCTTAAGCAAAGATAACAGCCTAAAATTTCTCAAATTACTTGGGGCTGACAGTCTTATCTCATACAAAGCGGGGGGTTCATTCGAAATGCAAGTTTTATCCGTTGTTTATGAGGTCCCAGTAAATTGTCTAAATTTTGCAAATGTAGCACTACAGGTTATTACAGTAGAACAGTTCCGAGTCTGGTGTTGCAACACTATTGACTCAGAATGTATCGATATTTATGAGTTTAATATAAATGATAAAGCCTCATTTAAACGAAAAATGAAGGCTATCAACCTTCCTATGGTGCTTTCGAAGACCTTTGCTGCTGAAGAGGGAGTAAACTTTGATAAAATGGGGATTGTAATGCGATTTTTAGTTGTCGGTAACACTGTATTCTGTGGTTTTGAAAGTGGTGTGGTAGTTGGCTTGCAATTCGTTGCTTGTGCAGTACATGTTGTATATATCTCTTCAATCCACTACCCCGAGCCAATATTGGACCTTTCGCTTGATACAAAGCATGAGGTAGTACTAAGCTCATCTGTTAATGAAACATTAGGTATACATCCTGTAGCAAGTTTCCTTAACACACCTGCCGCATTGATAGGAGGAAATGGGTCTGCTACAACTAGTAGTAATGAAGTATATGTACAAGAAGGCCTCGAATTTTCTGGCTCCTGTCAAAAAGCACCTATGAAGAAAGTAGCACATTTAGCGTGCCAGGATGGACTGAAGCTGATGGCTACGTGGACTGGATATATTCTAGGTGTCGACGATAACAATGCTCTAATATTTAAATCAAGAAAAGACAAATCTCAAACGTATGTGGATGAGGCTTACAAAGGTGGTACTGTGGAACAGGAGAAAAATAAGCTCTGGACAGGGATTGGGGCAATACTAGCTATCGACGGGCACACCTTTGGTAATGGCTGTGATCAGTTCAGTTTGCGTACAAGTGAAGCAATTCGACTCAAGGAGTTCATGAAGTATAAATGGTATATGGTGGGGTATGATGATGGTGCCATAATGGTTAACCGACTATAAATTCAAAAGCGAATAGAATTTTATAGGCTGATATCGGCGAATATAGAATACAAGCTATCTAATATAAAACTTCTATCCATTAACCCTTTATAATTCTCTCTAGGACTCCTTTCTTTCTTGTCATCTGCTTCTTAGCGAGCTTTTCCTTTTCAACTATGTCTCTAATAATACAAGACATTGCAATGTCGACATTAACGTCCAGCATACTATCAACTGCAACAAATGCACAATTCCACTCAACTGCTAATTGCTTTCCCCGTTCAATCAAAAGAGGTGAATGCATTGGGTCCATGATATGCGTGCATACAATCAATATTGGTGGTGGAGAATCTGGAGATTCAGGATTTAAATCAATTTGTTCCAAATTACTGCTGTGACTGCGCAGCTTATTCAGTTTCTCTGCCTGCTGTTGTTCAGACTTCCAGCCATTTTTCAATGAATACATCAGTGAAAATACATCATATTCTTTGCCTTGGGACCATCGACGTTGGTAGTTGCGAAATTCTGTCCATGCGTCGAGAAAGCATGCTCTTATAAATGACAATAAAGAAAAGCCACCGTCCTGTGCCAAGCCGGTTTTTTGAAATGAGTTGGGGCTCACTGCTGCTAGATTAAATTCAGAGCTCATGCCTTCACTTTTCTGTGCATTATCAGCGTTAGAGGGGCCGGCGGTTTGTTCATAGTCATACGGTGGAGGATCAGGATGGTTTAATTCAGGTAGGGCGCTGTAAACTAGAATATAGCCATCTATCCTGCCATTCATTTCAGATGCACCCGAAGCAACTAGCAAAGACTGCGTAGATACAGGCTTCCTCGGCTGGNCTGCAAGACCGTGCAGCACTGACTTACCCAGGTTGGTGAATAAGGATACTTCTAAGAAAGGTACCACCATGTCTGGATTAAAAGCTGGTGTATCAATAACATCAATACATATTTCACTGTAAGTAGGTGGCACATAATTCTTAGGTAATCCGCTATCAACTTTATAACTTAGTTCCTTTGCATTTTGGTATCCACTTTTAGACCCATAGAGCATTGACGCCTCTCCATAGTTGACGCCTTCATTTTCGATGACATACTGATAAAAAGTGTTATCCGACTTCAAAACGGATCTAGGGTCTTGCAGTCGCTGTCCATTCTTGGTTGTATTCTTAACATATTGATAGTTTTCAATAAAGCTCTGGTAAACAAGTGGAGATAGTAATGTATGTTCGTTAATGCTTGGACTTTTAAAGACCGCCTCATCTATACTGTTTTTATTTTCGTAATAATATCTTTCATGAGCTTTCTCATCTAATATCGTCCTGGATACTATGTCTTTGGGTTTAAATGTGAATAGCCAGTTAGTGGGCTTCCTTGTGGGATAATGCACCTCTCTTACAATGCCAACAGTAAGCCGTGAAACTAACGATGTTTTGCCGGTGCAGGCTCCGCCAAGGACTGCAAGTCTGATAGGCCTATCTGAGGACATTCGCAGGTCTTAGCTTACTAAACAGTTCCTTTATGCTGAGTAATGGTGCGTTAAAGTTGTTTCTCGCCTGTTCGTTGAGGTTTCGATGAGTTGTTCAAGCATTAATTGTAGTTTAAATTTTTGAAGTATTGCGACAATTACAGGATACTAGCTACAAATGTAACGGAAACCTTATTAACATCAGAGAGTGTCTATAACTGCAAGAAAAAGCTGTGATTTCTGGTGGCCATTTAGTTCCATTTTCAGAATTCGCAGCGCTTTAATTGTCTATCCATAACTTTTTAATATAAACAATTCAGCAGTTCACTCATACCCCCGAAATATAATGCAGTGCACTATATGTCACAGGACATCTTCAGCTTGGTATTGCCCTGCTTGCATAAACACTTCGCCTAAACTGATCCTACGCTACAAGCTTGAGCTATTTAAGATTCATGATGAGTTGGATAGCATTAAGGATACCGTTAGCTCCACGTTAGAAAGCGCTATTGGAAGAAAAGAAGGGATTCTAGGTAAACACATGGAAAGACTACAGCAACTACAGCTCAAAAGACATAATGCCAAGTTGGCTTACAGAATAAATGAGGTTGGAAAGTACCTGGAGCGCAAGCGGGCCAAGCGAGACGAACTAAACGTACGATTGCAGGAGAGTCAACCTTCCACTTGTGACGTCTCTTTCATGAAAGCCGCTGAAGAATACCTAGAGCTGAAAAGAAAATATAACCAGCTTCAACATGTCGTAACTACAAAAAGCAGGCTAAAGTTCCAAGAACTTTGCCAGTGGTTTGCTGTAGCAAAACGCAGCGATAGTGTTGACGGTACAAGCTTTCCTTATACTATCCGCTTCATCCCAATGTGCAATATCCGAAACTGGTATGAGCTCAGCACGTCACGCGAATCCTTGCAACACATGTGGGAATTCATTGTATTAGCAGCTCAGGTACTCCTGGTCGACGTACCGTATGTTGGTCCATATAGAGAGCGAGATGACGATCCCTGGGTTACAATCTCGCAATTAACTGTCAATATGATTATGATTTTAACAAAGTTCCAGCTAATCCAGAACCCACCAAACCTAGCGAATCTCTTAGCAAACTATGATATAGATACTATGCTTTATCGCCTGAGCACGAATGAAGAGATGGAATGCGCGAAGGGCATCCAGCCCTTATCCTACAAAGCCGTATATCATGTTGTCCTGGAACTGCAGGATGGTACAGGACAGCGTCAGGACAGTGCAAATTGGACAGTCGTGAAGTAACGCATGATACGTTGTAACTACTGCCGTATTCTAGATAGCTGTCGCAGTCTGCGTCTGTTGGCGTGAGTAGGGTAATTACATGTTACCCGGCTTTGTGGCCTTTTTCGGCTATTTCATAGTTGAGACACTTGGTTCGTAAGATAGTTAGTTTCGGAAGGCCCCTTACAAGGTGGCAACTTGGTTGGTGTAACAAGTAGTGGTGTGTTCAGCGAAAAGATCGGCAGGTTAGCTACGTTATTCCGACCATTGAACTGAATTAGGAGGGTACATAATTAATCTTAAGGATGATATCTGATAAGGAACTCTTCGAATTGAACAAGCAGGCAGTGAATAGTAGCCTTAAGGTTAAACCTAGAGTTAGCTACAATACCGTTGGTAGTGTCAATGGGCCATTGGTGATCCTTGAAAAGGTCAAGTTCCCATGCTACAATGAGATTGTCAATTTGACTTTGCCAGACGGTGCTGTCAGACAAGGACAGGTGTTAGAAGTTAGAGGGGACAGGGCTATTGTACAAGTCTTTGAAGGTACATCTGGCATTGACGTCAAAAAGACTACAGTTGAATTCACAGGCCAAAGTTTGAAGATTGCGGTCTCTGAGGACATGCTAGGTAGAATTTTTGATGGTTCTGGTAGGCCTATCGACAACGGGCCTAAAGTTTTTGCGGAGGATTATTTAGATATTAATGGGTCAGCAATCAACCCATACGCACGTATATATCCGGAGGAGATGATCTCCACAGGTATTTCTGCCATCGACACTATGAACTCCATTGCTCGTGGCCAGAAGATTCCTATCTTTTCAGCATCTGGTTTACCGCACAACGAGATTGCAGCTCAAATCTGCAGGCAGGCTGGCTTAGTGAGACCAACAAAGGATGTCCACGATGGACATGAGGAGAACTTTAGTATTGTATTTGCAGCTATGGGTGTGAATTTGGAAACTGCAAGATTTTTCAAACAAGATTTTGAGGAAAATGGATCTTTGGAAAGAACATCATTGTTTTTAAACTTGGCTAACGATCCAACTATTGAGAGAATTGTTACACCACGTTTGGCATTGACTACTGCCGAATATTTGGCTTACCAAACTGAGAGACATGTGTTGACCATCTTGACTGATATGTCGTCCTATGCGGATGCATTAAGAGAAGTTTCTGCTGCTAGAGAGGAAGTCCCAGGTAGACGTGGTTACCCAGGTTACATGTACACTGACTTATCTACCATTTATGAAAGAGCTGGTAGAGTTGAAGGTCGTAATGGATCAATCACACAAATTCCTATCTTAACAATGCCGAACGATGATATTACGCATCCTATTCCCGATTTAACTGGTTATATCACGGAGGGTCAAATCTTTGTTGACCGCCAATTGCACAACAAGGGTGTCTACCCTCCTATCAACGTTTTGCCTTCTTTGTCCAGATTAATGAAATCGGCAATCGGTGAGGGTATGACAAGAAAAGATCACGGTGATGTTTCAAACCAATTATATGCTAAATACGCTATTGGTAAGGATGCAGCAGCCATGAAAGCCGTTGTTGGTGAGGAGGCCTTGTCCATGGAGGACAGGTTATCCTTAGAGTTCTTAGAAAACTTTGAAAAGACATTTATCAGTCAAGGACCATATGAGAACAGAACAATTTTTGAATCATTAGATCATGCATGGTCGTTGTTGAGAATTTATCCCAAGGAGATGTTGAACAGAATTTCCCCAAAGATCTTAGACGAATTCTACAATCGTGCTAGAGCAGATGATAACGATGAAGAGGACGAAGACGCAGACGAGAGACCAGCTGTCGCTTCTGGCACACAAGATCAATCACTGATTTAGAGTCTGAGTTGATAGGGTAACCTTATAGGTTTACATTGTCCAACTTTATTACTGTCTCTTATTCACATACTTAAAATGTTTATTTAGGCATTATTTAATATGTTTTAGTAGCAGTAATCCATAGAATTTGCCGTCTATTACGTTTTTTGTTTTACCTTCATATGTATATTATCGGTTTGAAAACGACCCATATATTTATTAACCAAGAACCAACTATAATGCTAATTTAACATAGCAGCTCTGTATATATATACCATATATATACTATATATATGTGTGTGTGGTATGTATATATATTGACAAAGCTTGCAATTAATCACCAGAATAATTCAATAGCTGGGAATAAGAACGGAAATTTAAAATTACAGCGTGTGAATACAATCATTTCTTTGTCCCAATGCCATATAGGTTATTCAAAATGCTACTACCAAATCCTTGTATTGGTCTCTTTTGGTTCATATAATGCATTGTATTGCTCGAGCTCATGAACTTCGTCATATCCTGCTTTAATTGAGCTGTTCCAATGACCTTGGAATCACGGCCCTTGGAATCTGGAGTGCTTGTTCCAATACCGGATAACAATGCACCACTACTCAAACCAGCTATCCCAGGACTTATGCTGATGCTTTTATTACGAGTACCTCTAATTATGTGATCCTTTGATACTGGAGAATAAGGAATGAGTTCCGGGGACATAACACCCGGAGAAGATTGTTTACCCATCTTGTGGAGTTTGGGCGTGCTGCTAAGAAGGGTATCACTAAATGGAGATGTCGGAGTGCTTAATGGAGTCCCACCTACAGCATCAGGACTCATGCGCACGCTCTCTAGTTCCATTTCTAATCTTTTTGCGTTGTTAAACGCTTTCAATAATACGGGTAATTCCCGCGAAATGGATGTATGCTCCATGTTTAGAGACAGTTCAGAGTCCTCAGAGAACCGTCGTGACGTAGAAGCCTGTGAGAGTTTTTCCTCAGGGGACAAACTATGATTACGACTCTTAGAATGCTCTGTGTCCTCCCCAACCTCGAAATTGCTGGAGGCAATAGTACTGTCACCCTCATGAGAAGTATCCTTATGCACCAATTCATCTACAATGTAGTCTATGTTTTGCATTACGCGACAATCATCTTGTGCAAAGGGCTGCTCTTCGAGGACCCCCATGTCTTGCTGTAAAAGGCGATTCTCCATAAGCAGCCAGTCCATATTCAAGGACTGGTACATGCCTTCAATCTCCAGAAAAACTCCTAGGCATTCCTCAAACAAAGTAGAGTCTGAAGTTGCCTCTGCGTCGCGCAACTGCTGGAGAAGAACTTGCATAAACGACTTGTACGACTTAATCGTTTCGGAAAGAGCCTGAAACTGCTCAGTCTTCCCATGACTTGTAATCGCTAGCTGAACACACTCTAGCTCATAATCAATTAGCAACAATTTCGCCTTCATAAAGAAGGACGCCACACTAGCTTTTAGCTCCCGCAACATTTCCCCGCACACAAACCACAGCTCAAGCAGAAGACACACAGAATCGTGCTTATAAAAATCACTCACTCGGCCCCGTACGTGTCGTTGCAAAGTCTGGAGCATCTTATTCGAACTACCGGTCAACTCCTCTAATGCCTTCGAAAGTTTGTCGCACTTGGCAATAGTCTTCAATGCTACATCCTTGTAAACCTCTTCCGTCGAGCGAGCCATCTCAACCTGCTCCCAGTCCCCAGCGTCGCTCTGCAAACCAAATCGTACCTGCACCGATTTATCCAACATTTGTAAGTCCCACATCTTCCGCAAGATCAGTTTCAACTTCAGTAGGTCCGTATAGAGCCCTAGTGCCTCCTCGCACTGGCTTAAAACCTCTTCCTGCCATTCCTGCACATCCCCTCGTCGTCCCTGATCCTGTGCCCTACTGCGCTGCTCTGCCAATAATTCTTCCAGTTTAGATGTATTAAGACGCCTCCTGTCCTGGAATTCCGCCATAATCCTGTCTGTGTACTCCTCCATCTCCGCCATTAGACAAGCTTCTACCTACAATCTTCCTTACGACCTTCCTCGACCTGCAATATACCTAAGTGCTACTACACGGTACTGCAAGCACTAATCGTTTAATTATATCCACTAACTGCAGCAAAGTGACAACCACTACCCTCACTATGGTCTTCAGGAGTTTCTGTTTGTCGACCAATAGCAGGACCGCCTAAAATGGCTCTGTAAACAAACGGCCTAGCCTCGAGGGACGTCCAGATTGCTCGACGATAATTTGTTTTCAAGATGTACAGGTGTACTATCTGTCACGTGCAATTTACGTCTATCTCTCCCTGTGTTGCCACGGCAACCACGTAGGTCACAAACGTAATTCGATAACATTCGATATGGCGTGGAGAATATGCGTGGACGACGTCACAAGCTGTTTGCATAATTCTTCCCTTTTTTTCGGGCTTTTCTTTTTTTTTTGCAAGGCGACGGTTTTCAACCCCTGTGAACTAAAAGTCAAAAAGGACATATAATGTCCAATGATAAACTAATAAAAGTGACGGATCAATTATTTAATACTAAAAAGCTCGAAAGATACAAGGTCTTAATCCTTTATAGACTAAGATAGAGCAGAAAGAGAGATCACATTTAAATAACTATGACACAATCCGTATCGAATCAAGCAGTGAGTGTTCCTGTGCAAGATAACAAAAAGGAGCAATCTGGAAACGCAGCTCCAGGGAACGTGATCGTCGTCTCGAACAGATTGCCCGTTACAATTACAAAGAATAATGATACTGGGGAGTATGCGTATGCAATGTCTTCTGGTGGTCTTGTTACTGCTCTCCAGGGATTAAAAAAGACAACCAAGTTCCAATGGTACGGTTGGCCAGGTCTTGAGATTCCAGATGAAGATAAGGAACGAGTTAAGGCTGATCTACTCGAGAAATTCAATGCTATCCCAATTTTCCTAAGCGATGAATTAGCGGATTTGCATTACAACGGCTTTAGCAACTCTATCCTTTGGCCGTTATTCCACTACCATCCGGGGGAGATCAACTTTGACGAAAACGCCTGGCTAGCGTATAATGAAGCAAATCTGGCATTTGCAAAGGAGATCGAGAAGAATATCAAGGACAACGACATTGTTTGGATTCATGACTACCATTTGATGTTGTTGCCTGAATTGGTGCGTAAATACATTACGAATGAGACCAATGGGCAGTTGACAGGTGTAAAAATCGGGTGGTTTTTGCACACTCCATTCCCCTCTTCTGAGATCTATCGTATTCTCCCGGTTAGACAGGAGATACTAAAGGGCTTGTTGAGTTGTGATCTCTTGGGTTTCCACACTTATGACTATGCTCGTCACTTCTTGTCCTCGGTGCAACGTATCTTGAATGTCAATACCTTGCCCAACGGAGTTGAGTTCCAAGGTCGGTTTGTGAACGTCGGCGCGTTCCCAATTGGTATTGAGGTTGACAACTTCCACGAGGGACTCCAGAAAGAAAGTGTCATCGCACGTGTGCGCCAGTTGAAGGAGACTTTCAAAGATTGCAAGATCATCGTTGGTGTTGACCGTTTGGACTATATCAAGGGTGTGCCCCACAAATTGCACGCTATGGAGGTCTTTTTAAACGAGCACCCAGAGTGGATTGGAAAGGTCGTGCTAGTCCAAGTAGCAGTTCCAAGTCGTGAAGATGTCGAGGAATACAGATACTTGCGCACGGCGGTCAACGAATTGGTCGGAAGAATTAACGGTCAATTTGGTACTGTAGAATTTGTCCCTATCCACTTTATGCATAAATCCATTCCCTTCGATGAATTGATCTCCTTGTATTCAGCTAGTGACGTATGCTTAGTGTCCTCTACCCGTGATGGTATGAACTTAGTCTCGTACGAGTATATCGCATGCCAAGCTGAAAAGAAGGGCAGTTTGATTTTAAGTGAGTTCACTGGTGCAGCTCAATCCTTAAATGGTGCCCTTATCGTGAATCCATGGAACACTGATGAGTTGGCAGAAGCCATTCACGAATCATTGACCTTGCCATACGAGAAAAGAGAAGCCAACTGGGACAAACTTTACAAGTACATTTCCAAGTATACGAGTAGTTTCTGGGGTGAGAACTTTGTACAGGAAATGTACAAGCTGAGTAGCCAAAAGTAATTTGCTTATTTTTGTTTGTTTTTGTTTGTTTTTGTTTGTCCTTGTTTGTTTTGCCAGTCAAGCATTAACGATGGCGTGCTCTTTTTCCCGGTTGAAAGACTGAGGGAACTCAAATGAACAGAGCAACAATAAAAAGTTTTAAAATATCTGGACATCTTTCAGGATAGTTAAGCTAACCTGCTGGGATCGTTTACCATCTTTATAGTCACTTGAGTACGTAAATATGTGTGTACTATGTAGTAGCATATACATGTAATAATTCGTAGGATGCCTCTACTATTGTCTTCCTCAATTATATAGGAAGGACTGTTATACATCCGCAACCAGCTAGGTGCCCAAAGCGTTATCACATGCTCTTTGTACATCGTTCAAATGTGCATACGCAGATACTTACCTATCTGAGTTCATACCTCTGCCCTTAATATTCTCTAGCTACTTTTATATGTCCATGTTGTTGTGGCTTTACGACCCACCCGTCACCGGTCCGACTTTAGTAGATTTCTCCTTCATAGGATTTCCGATCGGATCATGTTAACAACTGTAAACCGAACCCTGAGCTAAAAGAACGTAAGTGTTAAGGGATATACGGGGTCAAGAAAGTCGCACTTTACATCTCAGTTACTACTCGAATCCTACACAGTGCCGTGTTGTGAACCCCGAAACAGTTGTAACATCAAAGTTCGCTCTCAACTAACAATTATATATATATTTGCCATGGGACAACTCCTCTCGCATCCATTAACTGAGAAGACGATAGTATACAACGACTACTCTGTCGAAACCAACTCACAAATGGCTGTACCGCAAGGGCACCATTTGGGGCCTCAGCGGTCGGCTGAACGTCTACATCGTCATTTACATTTACGCCGTCATGGGTATGAGAACAAAGTTGGAGGGCAATTACAGGCTGGTGCCGAGCCGGAGAGAATCCCTGATGAGCGTATTGGCTATGTACAGTTTTACAATTGTATTGGATCGATGCAAGGCTACCGTTTAACTCAGGAGGATTCTCACCTCATCTCGAATGGAGACAGTCAGCTTATAGTAAAATTTCGCAACCCGCTGAAAGAGGATGAGGTAGAAAAGCTAACGTTATCTATTTTTGCAGTATTTGACGGCCATGGTGGAGATGAATGCTCTCTGTTTTTGGCCAATTCGTCGAATGGATTGCTGAAATGGATTAAGCATAGTTTCGAAAACCATAACTATGGTAGCTACAACAACTCCAGCATGGAGAACCGAGGACAAGGCGGGCGTCGGTTTAGGACAGTTGAAGGTCTTATAACACAGATTTTAAAGGATTCTTTTGCATTACAAGACAGGGAACTACATAAACACTTTGCTAACTCATCATGTGGGTCGACGGCAATTGTCGCGGTAATAGTAAACAGTGAAATGCTCTACGTTGCGAACTGCGGTGACTCTAGATGTATTTTATCATCCAAGAATAAGGGCATTAAGTCGATGTCCTTTGATCATAAGCCACAGCACATTGGTGAACTTATCCGTATTAATGATGATGGAGGCACTGTTTCACTAGGACGGGTGGGGGGCGTCCTAGCTTTGAGCAGGGCATTTGGAGACTTTCAATTTAAAAGGAGCGTTGCATATTCAGAAGCTCAGCTAAATAACCAGCATAGTACTAAAAAGTTTGTGCCATTTGTGGAATCGCAGGTGACAGTTGAGCCGGATATTATTATGCACAAGATAGATTACAATAAAGACGAATTTTTGGTACTGGCATGTGATGGAATATGGGATATATACAGTAATAAGGCATTGGTTCAATTCATAAAGTACCATCTAACGTTAGGGCTAAAGTTGGACGAAATTGTTACCAAAATGTTAGACCATGGAATTGCAAGTGCGGACTCCAACACAGGCGTAGGTTTTGATAACATGACTGTTATTATATTGGTTCTTAACAAGCCTGGTGAAACTCTAGACCAGTGGTATGCGAAGATGAAAGCCAGGCTAGAGAGAGAAAAGGGACTTATGTGAGCAGTTGCCAATTTTGCACTTCAGGCCTTTTGGTACTTAAGAAAAGTCACATCCACTTAATGCAATTATTAGTCTATTTATTGTTTCTACGATTAAATGTAATAGAACCATAAATTGAATTTAGATCTTTGAATCTATCGCTATACAGCTGTATCGCTTATCGCGTAATAGCTTGCTTTCGACTTGCAATTACGACTAAACTGCATATAGCTTCTTGTCACTATGTACGATTGCAGGGTACAAGCGATGTTTATGAAATGAGATCCAGTTTGGTGGCAAACACATGAGCACGAAAGCTAACATACTCTTACCTTGTATCATCGTATTTACTTAGACGGCTGAGCCGTTTTTTGAACCCAGTGCGCCATACTCCCCTTTTTATAATGGGAGACGAAATTGCTAGGACGAGGTCCACTACTCCGACGGATGCCCCAGGTCCCTATGCCAGAGAATACACTCTTGATTTGCCTCGAATTCCATCTGTTGAACTGCCTCTGAAAGTTAAACCCACTCAAGAAAGTGTCAATAAGGCTATACGTATGTGTGGGGGGCTTAGTAAAGTCAAAAAGGCTCTGGTTTTGCATGGCGACTCCAATGAAGGTTTGGAGCTGCTATTGAACGAAGGTAAGGATAGTAATGGCGGCAAAATATTCTTCAATGAGCATCCTATCATTGGAAAAGTAGTACCGCAACGTGATGAATCAATAATTTTAAAGGTGTCTCTTCCCCAGGGTACCTTGGAGCAGTTTGGAGGCGATCTACAGAAAGCTTTAGCGTCGATGGAATCTAAGGATGTAAAAGTAACACCTGTCGCAATAGTTAATAATACTATCAAATTCAGAGAAATGTCAGACTTCCAGGTAAGGTTGGACAATGTTCCATCTGCAAATGACTTCAAGAATAGCTTCGGTACATTAAATTGGGATAAGTTCAAGAAATATGTGGATAATATCCCCGACTTTGATAGTAAACCTTTTGAAAATGTGAACAACGTGGTTCTCGATCGTTCCGTTAGTTGTCCAAGCACAGACTTTCAACTCCCGCCCATTCCTAGATTTTCCATGGTTAGCCTTCCCTTTGTGTACAAGTACAAGAGCAACCCATACGCTACGAAAACTTCCACCGGTGAATCGAAAGTCATGGGCACTTATATCAAAAATTATCAACAGTTCGTACACCATTTTTCATCTGATGAAGGGGTCCCGGAGCTTCCACATCCTGAGTTACTAAAACACTATAACGAAGCCAAGGAAACAGGGGTATACCCTGGAAGTAAGCCAGAGTCCAAGTTTTACGAAAAACTAGAAAAATGTCTCCCACTACTTTCAGATTTATTTGAGCGAAGACACGTTTGGATCAAGCGACATATCGATGGCATTATACCCCTTGATTTGCACCCTGTGCTCAAGATTGCACTGGCGCTTGTATCCTATAGATTTACGAAAGGCCCATGGCGTAACACCTATATTAAACTTGGAATAGACCCAAGATCTTCCAATAAGTACGCATGCTTTCAAACTGAGTATTTTAAGATTGAGCGACGTTTGCTGCGGAATCCTGCTGTTCAAAAGAATGTTCCTGAACCTCCCGCAAGGTTTTACCAAACTAATACTCCCAATAACATAGATAGCAGGTTCAGGTTCAATGGTAAACAGATACCGTGGTATTTGATGCTTCAAATTGATCTTCTGATTGACGAGCCAAATATTAGAGAGGTTTTTGATAAGACGGTATACCTAGATAAACCTAACGAGTTGACAGGTTGGTTCACCGAACTCGACTTAACCAAGATACGGAAAATTGTAAAATACGAACTAGGTTGTATGGTTCAAGGTAACTACGAATTCAATGAACATAAGCTAAAGTACTTCAAGGTCATGCTCTATGTTAAGGAATCCCTACTACAGAAAGATGCAGATGGAGACACTAACATGGAAGGTGAACCTAGCCGGATTGAGGACGATGATGACGATAATGGAGTGGAAACAGGAGAGGTAGACGATGCTGTTCTCCAAGACGAAGAGGATGATGATGATGAAGCCACAGAAACTACACCAAACAGCTTGGAGCTTCCTAAGGGCAGTCGCCCTGACGATGGTCAATTCAATTTTAAAACTGCATCTTTTGCTCAAATCATTAACCAGATCGGAAAGTCAGATCCCGAAACAGCAAAGTATTTCCAAGAAAAGCTTGAAGGGTTTGTACTGGAAACACAACTGTAGTACTAGCCATATTATTGCAACTCCATCCCATGTGCTGATGCTAGCTAGTTATGTTTAAGCTTGTAGTATATGTATTATAACACATGTCATCATTCACGTTTCTAAAAAATTTTAATATCAACATTTCTATACTCCAGCTAGAACAACACAAACCTGAAAACTCCAACACTTCAAACATACATCTGCGTCTTTATTGAGGGTATTTATCACTATGTTTAAGTCACTCACATTCAGGAGGCTTGCTTCAACTGGTGGATACCATGGTTCTAACCAAGTTGCAATTCCTAAAAGGCCATTGAGAAAGATTAAACTTGGAAAAGCTAGGCCTGCTATTTACCATCAATTCGATGTAAAAGTGGAACTCAGTGATGGAAGTGTAGTATCTAGAAGATCACAATATCCGAAAGATGAGATCAGGCTAATTCAAGATCAAAGAAATAACTTGCTTTGGAATCCAAGCAGGGATGACTTAGTTGTGGTAGATGCCAATGCCGGAGGAAGAATGGACAAGTTCAAGCAGAAATACGGCTCTCTTTACAGTGGAGAGAGTACTCAGCCCCCTGCTGAGCAGGCGCCTGAAAAGCAAGCTGAAACAGCTGCAAAAGCAGGCGACCAAGATACAGATGCATTTGCAATGGATGATTACTTGACCTTGATTAACACAGGTGCAAAGCAAGTCCAAAGCGGCGGTAAACTTGCAACGAAGAAGAAAGCTAAGAAATAATTGCGTGTAATACTCGATTTCCAATAGGTTTTTCACTCTATAACCTACACTAGCATACATGTACATAGCGCAAATAGGATAAAATAAATGAATGAGGCATAATCATTGTATTACGGGACAAGATCTTTTAGTACAGACTCCCGAGGCACATCCGTGGGTAGATATACTTATTCTTGCACATGTACTCTTAAAAAATGCTAGACGCGATGTCTATTCGTTCTAACTAAAATACGCTTCTATATCCAATAAATATCATATAAACAACTCAGAGCATACCATGGGAAGCGTATTCTTGCCACATTTAAGGAGTGGCTGGCATGTAGATCAAGCAATCGTTCGAGAAGAAGAGCGACTTGTCGTCATTCGGTTTGGTTCGGATTCGGACAAGAGCTGCATGTTAATGGATGAGATACTCTACTCTATTGCAGAGAAAGTAGTTAATTTTGCAGCAATCTATGTCTGCGATATCAACGAAGTACCAGATTTTAACGAACTTTATGAGCTTTACGACCCCATGACGGTTATGTTTTTCTATAAGAATAAGCATATGCGATGTGATTTTGGTACTGGTAACAATAACAAAATGAACTTTGTTGTTGATGATAAGCAAGAGATGATCGATATACTAGAGACTATCTTCCGAGGAGCTAGGAAGAATAAGGGTTTGGTAGTTTCACCGTATGACTACAATCATAAACGTCTTCAATGAGACTATTATTGTGAGCCATGCAAGAATGTCTAATTGGACTAACAGAAAGTAAAAAAAGCTACAGTTCCTTGTTCTATAAATACTAGATGGTGCTCAGTTTCTAATGGTGCTAAAAAGCTCCAATCAGCCTTGGAGTGACTGTAATTTATGGGCTTACGGACTGTTCATAATTCTTACTATAAGGCGCCACTGAAAATTTTTTGGAATCCTACTCCAGCCTAACATGAAATCAATCTCTTCCTCGCACATTTCATTTGAAGCCCAAAGATAAGCAGAAGAACTAGCTATATTGGGTCATAAGTAGTTCATCGTACCGACAAGTTGTGGGTTTCCAAGTTCTTTAATAGGAGGCTTTATTCACAGACACGCAAAAATCCAATCAAGATAAAAGCCATGAGTTCAGAACAAATAAAGATTGCTAGAAAAGCAGTCGAATTCAACAGAGAGAACCTAGAAAGTGTTTTAAAGAGAAGGTTTTTCTTTGCTCCTGCTTTCGAGTTATACGGAGGTGTTTCTGGTCTATACGACTATGGTCCTCCAGGCTGTGCTTTGCAAGCGAACATTATTGATGTTTGGAGAAGACATTTCATTTTAGAGGAGGATATGTTGGAAGTTGACTGCACCATGTTAACGCCTTATGAGGTGTTGAAGACCTCTGGTCATGTTGAAAAGTTCACCGACTGGATGTGCCAAGATCCTAAGTCTGGCGAGATTTTTAGAGCAGACCACTTGGTGGAGGAAGTATTGGAAGCACGTCTAAAAGGTGACAGAGAAGCAAGAGGTGTTGCTGAACAATCTGCTGCTGAAGAAGATGCAGACAAAAAAAAGAGGAAGAAGAAGGTGAAGCAAATTAAGGCAGTAAAGTTGGAGGACGATGTAGTCAAGGAATACGAGGAAATTTTGGCGAAGATTGATGGTTACTCTGGTGAAGAATTAGGAGAGTTGATGGAAAAGTATAGCATTGGTAATCCTGTTACCGGTGAGAAGCTTGACCCACCTAAGGTATTTAATTTGATGTTTGAAACAGCCATTGGGCCATCAGGTCAACTAAAGGGATACTTGAGACCAGAAACTGCTCAGGGACAGTTCTTGAACTTCAACAAATTACTCGAATTTAACAATAACAAAACTCCATTTGCCTCAGCTTCCATTGGAAAGTCATTTAGAAATGAGATTTCTCCAAGATCAGGGTTGTTGAGAGTACGTGAATTCTTGATGGCTGAAATCGAGCATTTCGTCGACCCAGAAAATAAGAAACACCCTCGTTTTGATGAGGTTAAGCACATTAAGCTTAACTTCCTACCTAAGCAAACTCAAGAAGCCGGCTCTACTGTTCCTTTGCAAACCACTATTGGAGAGGCTGTTGATTCCAAAATGGTTGACAACCAAACCTTAGGTTATTTCATCGCTAGAATTTTCTTGTTCTTGACTACTATTGGTATCGACCCAGAAAGATTGAGATTCAGACAGCATATGAGTAACGAAATGGCTCATTACGCTGCCGACTGTTGGGATGCCGAATTGCAAACCTCTTATGGTTGGATTGAATGTGTTGGCTGCGCCGACAGGTCTGCTTACGACTTGACTGTCCATGCGAACAAGACTAAGACTGCCTTGGTCGTTAGAGAGAAATTAGAAGAGCCAAGACAAGTTACCAAGTGGGAGATTGATTTGACGAAGAAGCTTTTCGGACCTAAGTTTAGGAAGGACGCACCAAAGGTAGAGCAATTCTTGCTTAACCTAAGTCAAGATGAATTGGCTGCCAATGCAGAGAAACTAAAGAATGATGGAAAGGTAACTTTCCAAGTCGACGGTATTGAAGGTGACGTCGAATTAGATGGTAATTTCATTACTATTGAACGTAGAACCAAGACTGAGCATGTCAGAGAATATGTTCCTAACGTTATCGAACCATCGTTCGGTATTGGTCGTATCATCTACTCCCTCTTTGAGCACCTATTCTGGTCCAGACCTGAAGACAGTGCTAGAGCAGTTCTATCTTTCCCACCTTTAGTTGCTCCAACGAAGGTATTGTTGGTGCCATTATCCAACAATGCGGAATTGGCCCCTGTTGTCGCCGAGGTCTCCAAGGTGTTGAGAAAGGAAAAGATTCCATTCAAAGTCGATGATTCCGGTGTCTCCATCGGTAAGCGTTACGCTCGTAACGATGAGTTAGGTACTCCATTTGGTATCACCATTGACTTTGAATCTGCCAAGAACGGTTCCGTTACATTGAGAGAAAGAGACTCCACTAAGCAGGTTAGAGGTTCCGTTGCTGATATCATAGCAGCTGTTCGTGAGATCACCTACAGTGGTATCAGCTGGGAGGAGGGTACGAAGAACTTAGCTCCTTTTGTTTCCCAATCTGAATAAGTAGTGTAAATACTATTTGTGTGTATATATATATATATATCTATATATCTCGCTTCATGTTAGCAATGTTCATCTTTTTCAAAGCGCAGCATTTATCGTCTCTGAAAATTTTGAAGATATAATGGTGAAGCTTTGAAAACTACTATAGTGCAAACTTACCATAAGGATACAGAAGTAATAATGTCTTCAGCTGTTAGAGATGCCGCACGGCAGCTTGTAAAATTACTTGAGACTATGCCTGAGGAGCGTGTCAAACATTTACTTTCATTTAAGCAGTCTCAGTTAGATCGGTTTAGAAACATTGCTGGCATGCCAGTCCAGAATAAAGACACTAAAAAACCTTCTCTACAGGAAATTAAAGATATAATCAGCAGAACTTCTGCTCCTTTAGGCCTACAGATGGATGCAATTAAGAAGTTACAGTCCATGATGCCAAAAGAAGAATTCACTGGTGAAGCACTTCATGAACAGGAGCGGGCATTGAAAAACCTCATTAATAACAAATACCGCAATCACTATAAAATTGGTAGTAAGCTACTTGAACCTGCTGGTAATCCTACGTACTACAAAAGACTTTTGGACGAAATTGAGGGAAAGCAAAAGGAAACTTTTATCTCGGCTATGAGGACTGTTTTGTTTGGAAAATAAACATCAATATATATTTATTTAGGAAGTCCTGGAACTACTCCATTATACTGGGGATCCTTCAAGGTGTATGCTGCTGTGTATATATGTATATAGTATGTGATAACGACGTCTATTTAGCGTAACCAATTGTCGCAGGAATGCCTTTAAAATTGTGCGATGCTCCGAGTGTATCCTTCACCACAGTTGCGCTCTCTACATCTCGATACTCTATGAACGCTAACTGCCGAACCTGTACAAGTCTTATTTGAACCAGATTTTCACTAGCAAATTCGACAGAGAGTTCTTGTTCTGTAATGTCCTTCGGTAAACCTTGAACAAGAAGCGTTTTGTTTGGTGGATTTGCGCCCACATCGACCACTTTGTGTCTGTTAGGGATAGTTGCTGGGATTGGTTCAATAGTAGGAGTAGCAGATATGGTTGAACTTCTATCAGAGGGGGGCTGCTGCTGTTTCTTATCAGCAGCTGGCAACTGCTTCAATATGCGTTGGCGTACCATTTCTTCTATTTTATCCTCTGGTATACCTTTCTTACGCAATTGCGAACGTAGCCTACGGCACGACCTTTTGGTCTTCATTGCAGCTAGTAAACTTGGATTCTGTTTAGCAACAATACGCTTTCTAAGCTGCTTACATGCGCTGGGATCAGACTTGGAAATATACCAGTAAGCATCATGCTTAGCCATGTCAATATTAACCTTTGTCCCTCGTACGGTAAGCTTATCTTTAAACTTCGATAGAAATTCTTCAGCCGCAGAGGGTTCGGTGAAGCCAATAAAACAGTGCTTCCTCTTACCACCGTTTCTAGAAATAGATACGATGTTGAAACGATCATCCAGAAGAGTTGCGGGGGTGTTGTTGCTGTCAAGGCTGAAGGAGGGCAGAGAAGGATATCTTTGAAGGACGTAGGGGTTGTTTGTGTTGATAGCTTTAAGTAATTCCTTGACAAACTGAGCATGTGAAAAGATAATTGGAAGGTTGCTTACCAGCAAGCTGTATAGTGAAGTTAGTATGCTATTATATCAGATGTAAGAAAGGTATACGAAAGGGTTCATACGTTTGCCTCGCAGTATCCGCAGGCATGGTAGCGTGGTATTTAGCCCAAGTGAACGTGTGGGAGTTCAAGGGAAAGCAAACTATCTTACAACTTCTGCAGCTTAGAAATGCTAAGATTGTAGTAAGATGGATGGATAAATTAAGAAAGGACTACACTACTATACAAGGAAACTAGTATCTTAAAGCGCAAGGTTAGGCCCAAAAAAAATTTTAATGAATCACGATAAACATTTGATTAGAAAAATAGAATAACTACACTGTATAAAAACTATACAAAATATGACCAAGGTTTAAAAAATAAGTTTTTAAATAAGAGTCAGTTAATCTATTTCTTAGCAGCCTTTTGAGCAGCCTTGGTGACCTTACCAGCCTTGTCAGACTTGTCAACAGACTTGATAACACCGACAGCGACAGTTTGTCTCATGTCTCTGACAGCGAATCTACCCAATGGTGGGTAGTCAGTGAAAGCCTCAACACACATTGGCTTGGATGGGACGAACTTAACCAAAGCAGCGTCACCGGCCTTTAGGAACTTTGGAGAGTCTTCCAACTTCTTACCAGATCTTCTGTCGTTCTTCTCCAACAACTCGTCGAATTTACAAGCGATGTGAGCAGTGTGACAGTCCAAAACTGGAGAGTAACCAGCAGAAATTTGACCTGGGTGGTTCAAGACAATAACGGTAGCGTTGAAAGAGGAAGCAGCCTTTGGTGGGTCGTTCTTGGAGTCACCACAGACGTTACCTCTTCTGATTTCCTTAACGGAAACGTTCTTGACGTTGAAACCGACGTTGTCACCTGGAACACCTTGTTCCAATTGTTCGTGGTGCATTTCAACGGACTTGACTTCAGTGGTAACACCGGATGGAGCGAAAGTAACAACCATACCTGGCTTGATAACACCGGTCTCGACTCTACCGACTGGCACCGTACCAATACCACCGATCTTGTAGACATCTTGCAATGGCAATCTCAATGGCTTGTCAGTTGGTCTGCTTGGTGGCTCAATGGAGTCAATAGCCTCCAACAAGGTCTTACCCTTAACGGTACCGGCCTTGGTCTCCTTCTCCCAACCCTTGTACCATGGAGCGTTAGCAGTTGGCTCAATCATGTTGTCACCGTTCCAACCAGAGATTGGGACGAATGCAACAGTCTTAGGGTTGTAACCAACCTTCTTGATGAAGTTGGAAGTCTCCTTGACAATTTCTTGGTATCTGGACTCGTCCCACTTGACGGAGTCCATCTTGTTGATAGCAACGATCAATTGCTTAACACCCAAGGTGTAAGCCAACAAAGCGTGCTCTCTGGTTTGACCATCCTTGGAGATACCAGCCTCGAATTCACCAACACCACCGGCAATAATCAAAATGGCACAGTCGGCTTGAGAAGTACCAGTAATCATGTTCTTGATGAAATCTCTGTGACCTGGAGCGTCAATGACGGTAACGTGGTACTTTGGAGTCTCGAACTTCCACAAAGCGATATCAATAGTGATACCTCTTTCTCTCTCAGCCTTCAACTTGTCCAAAACCCAAGCGTACTTGAAAGAACCCTTACCCAATTCGGCGGCTTCCTTCTCGAACTTCTCGATAGTTCTCTTGTCGATACCACCACACTTGTAGATCAAGTGACCGGTGGTGGTGGACTTACCAGAATCGACGTGACCAATGACGACAACGTTAACGTGAGTCTTCTCCTTTCCCATTTTTGATTATGTTCGGATGTGATTCTCTGTGAAATCTATGTAAAATTATTTAAAAGGTTAAAGAGAGAGAAGAACATTTAGGTGGCAAATTCTAACCTTTTATATTTCTCTATCCGGAGGAACGAGGGGCGGGAAGGGAGCGGACAGCCATGCGAACAAAGAGGTTATACGCCTGTAAAAAAAATTTTCTACCAGGGTGCCTGTAAAACCGCACAGGGGACCCCAAAGGCGAGCCCGCCTAGCTGAAATTTCGTATTGCTGGCCAGCGCCATCTAGTGGGATTACAAACCAGCGCTAGGCAGGACTGCTAGGCTCGGGAGAGAAAGTTCCTCTCCCCGCCAGTATCAACTACAGAAACATACGCAGAGGAACAAAGGCCTCAGAAAGCTTCACACCTAAATTCTTTTATAGCTGCCATGGCAACCACAGAACTCCCCGCGCAGCCGTATAACAAACGCCGCGCAACAGGCATTGTTGCTAACGCCTACGTGCGCAAGCAGTTTAGGGCTAAACTACAGTGGTTCGTAATGTTTGGGTGTGCGTATTGGTAGTGTAATGTTTGTAATGTACGGATGTTTGCGCAGTCACTCCTTATGGCGCCCGAGCAAAAGGGTTGGCGGCAAAAGCAAAAAATGAATAAGGGCACACATGGCATAAGGTTGAGCGTATTGCTGGAAGTAATCGAGACAATAATAAGGACGAGACGTAGTAAGCAAGCAAGCAATCATAAACTCACTGATGTAATTCATAGTAGGAACAATATCAATTAAACTGTAGTTAGTAGTTGCTTATGTTAGCATGGGATAAGGTGCTATCCCCGTCGATAATAGGGTATAACAGATAGTTGGTTCAGGTGATGTAGTGTATCAGTTTTCTGTAGGAGATGTAGTGCAGACATCAACTGTCGCTGCTATGCACGTCAAGGCTATCGAGCAGGTTGTTTTGGGCCTCCATTTCGCGGAACAAGGACGAGCTACTTGGGGCCGAACTTTGGCGAGTCAACATATCCGAGCCAGCTCGTGAGCGATTAGCAGTTGTCAATTTAATGAGGGCGTGCGGTTCGCTGGCACGTTCAAACAGCGAGCGCAAGAAAGTGCGCCAACGTGGTTCACTCTCAACAGTGGCCCAGCGTGGGCGCGCACTTTCTGGAATTGCCATGTAATCGTTTGGGATACGTCTAAAACGAGTGCTCATACGACGGTAAAACCAACGGCGGCCGTACTCGACGGCGAAAAAAACTAGCAGTATACCAAGGAAGATACCAAGGACGTTGATATCATTCTTCTTGTATGACGTTGGGCAGGCATGGACGCTTCTAACCTCGAAGAAGTAGGAACAATCATGCAGCACTCCTATGAGGCTGATCTGCGCCTTTGCTTGTATGTCTCTGTCGCAGACGAAATTAATCAGTGAGGATTTTTTGTCAATGCCGTTAGGACATAGATCACCGTCATTGTAAGTTAGTACTAGTTTCTTGCCTATGTATGCAGGTGTAGTGTTGTAGGTTCCGATAGAGACGAAGTTGTCCTCCTTCATATAGTATGCGCCCGTATTGTTAGGGTACTTTGAATCATTAACAGGGGAGGAGCATATGGCCATTGTGAAATTGGCGCCGTATTGCCACCCTCGAACATTCCAATTTGACTGAGGTGAGTGTTGTTTCTTGCGCGTAGCCTTATGGGGTTTATTTGATAAGTTTGAGAGCGGCGATAGATCGACGTACGTCCCCGTCATTGGATTAATGGCCGCGCAGAACAATTCATCATCGTCATCATCATCTGTAGAGTTTTTGTTCTTCAAAATGCTATTGCCCTGGGCCTCGCTTAAAGCAGAAAGTTGGCTGTGAGATGCAGCGTATTGTGGAGCTGATGTTGAATTTTTAGATGGTGTTAAATCCTGCGAATTATGCTGTAGATCCTCTTGCCTCTGGCTAGGATGTGTGAATGATTCAAAGGCTGCCCGTTGGAACGTAAACCAAATTGCCACCACAAACAACAGACCAACATAAACGGTCCTCGGCGGGTAGTATATGTTCTCTGGGAGGCGGAAACGCATTATGTCGAACAGCTTCCGGTATAGGTCTTTTCTAATGTATTTGCTGTAAAGCGTGGTTTTCTACACCATGGCTTCATGCCCTCTGTCTCCCTAAGCAATTCCTTTGGGATCGTACCTTTTTAGGGCAGCTAAAAATCTCTTTGATTACCGTCGTAAAATATGTACGTGGCGTACTATGTCTCATATCATAGAGGGCGGCACTGAGCGTCTTGAAAGGCGTCAGCCTGTCTGGACTAAAGAATGCGACGGTGATATAAAGTTATACATAATGTACGCCGCGTCGCTAAACACTCCCCTTCAATGGCAAGATACAGTATGTGAACCCTCATCGAAGGAACAGTCAACTTTAGAAACTTTATTTACTGCTCCTCGATGACTAGCCTCTGTTGCACTGGCACAAGAAAATAAATGCCAGAAATCAATGTATATCATATAGAAAAAGGCTTTAAAGCATATTGCTACTGTTGTTAGTTTATGTATCGATTTGCGGCCCTATTGAAATGAAGCTGCGTATGAATAGTGCATTACTTCAGAGACCAAAGATGCTGGCACTAGTGCCACACTAATATTCCCTTGAGCAGACGTAGACTTTGGCAAAAAAGCAAGCAGCTTTTGGGCGGAATATTAGTGACACAAAACTTTAAAACTGAATAATCCTAGGCAGACAGTCCTGTGCCTCTAAAAATTCAGAGAGCAATGAAAAATAGTTAAAGGTACATGTTTGATATTGATTCTACGATTCACCATCGACATCCACCTGTTTGCTCCCCACGAGGACATATAACATTTTGAAACAAAGATTTGAAGAGCATAAATACAACTTACTAGAGTGCACCTTCTAAAAGCATTCAGACTCAACAAACCCATTATTTATTAGCTAAAAAGATATTACTACAACCAAATTGGTGGTCATAACATATAGCGAGTCACTTAGAAAAGCTTACTCACCAGCTATTACAAAAAAATAAAGTTAGATAAAAGCCTGTTAATTGGTATCCACAATTCAAAGTACCATGAGCAGCTCAAGTGTTATGGACAAATCCACAGAAGTGTCCTTAGACCTGGATACCTGGGTCCCTACTCATGAAAGTAGTCGTGAGTCGGTGCATTGTGATTTCCAAGTAGGTTCAGGTAACACGCAAAAGAGCATGAGCACGTCAGTACCTTTTGCCCTACTAGATGGAGGAGGGTCAATTGGTAATACAGCCATGGCTATGCTGGAGCTAGACTATTGTGACTTCGGCAACCCAGAAGACCTAGAATTTACAAACTTGATGAAGGAAAATGATGATATGATGTGCAGAATTGAGCTGTTGGACCAATCTACACAGGAGCACATCTCAAAGGCTAATTGGGTGTTGAAAAGTACAGAGCCTAGCTTTTTTGCAAAAATATTTCCCAAGTTTGGAACTTCTGCCACAAAAACCCTAACCGGAGCCAATCCAGGCCTTCAACAAATTTATTCTGGAGATGTGATAGCAGAAGCAAGCTCTGCGTTTGTAGCTGGTCAACTACAGCCTACCAACCGTCGAAAGAAATTGTTCAAAAGGCTTACTTCTTGGTTAAAGGGAACCCATATGATAAGTGACGGCAGTACAAGGTCATACAAATACAATAAATACGACAGTACCAGAAGGCAAGGATGGCGCTACTCAGAACCAGGTCTAATGACAGAGTATTCGCGGGAAGACACATCCTACAGTAATGGAGACAGTTCTTCCTCTCCTTTTGAAGATAATCATATGAAACTCGTCACCCCTATTCTCATGAATCCTCGCAGGTATCACAATAGGTCTTACTCCGTTGGAACTGTACAATCTAGGCATATTTATGAGAAGTTGAGAAGCGGTTTTCTATTGTACCAGAGTTGCAAAAAGAGAAAACCTGTAAAGGACTCGAAACTGGATTACAAGTGTTCTGTTGACGCATTGGAAAATAGTAAATCAGATACTGAAAAACATAGTGTTGCCACAAATTACTTGGAGACGCTAGGAAATCCAATTACCATATAAGTGGACCATCCCTCCCGAAATAATTTGAAGTTCCTCACTAATAGAAAGCAATAAAACTCCAATGAATTGTACTATGTTTCGATGTTCTTGCCCAATTTCTATTTTTAATTGCTGACAACGTTGAATCAACATAATGGAAATTCCACGTTCGAAAATACGCCCAGAAATCAAAAATATATACTTTGGGGGGGAAAGAGATTATTTCCAGGTACTTTGATTGTCGGGCAAACAGTTTGCAGTTTAATAGGCCCACCTTTCATATCAATGCTGTTGAATGTCCTGACACTGTCCGATTTTCCCCGTACAAAGTACATGTTTTCGGTTTTTGGTTAACACAAAATGTAAATATTTGTATTGGAAAACAGCAAAAGTAACGGCCAGTGTTCAAATTCTTTTTTTGAAAGGATTGCTGAGAAATCACAGAAGCTATAAAGTTGCCCGCAAAGTAACTGACTGTTATAGTTTGGCTCATTACTATCTCACATTACTTATCCTTTGTGTTAACTCCCCACTAATTTTTTTCTACACGATGCACAGACCTAAGTACTAGGAAGCTTCTTGCATTGTTATTATTTGGCCCCTACCTATCCAACATTATAAACTCTGTTGTGGGTATTTCATAGTAATTAATCGATAATTAAAATGTAACCTATTTTGTTTCTTGCTTTGGCCACTTAGCTGCATCGCTGCGCCCCAGCTTGGCGTCTCTGTCTGCTTGTCCCGGCATTTCCTCGCTCGAGTACTGAACGGAACTCAAACAATTGCAGTACAGGAACAGCTGTTCTGGAACTTGCTACTGCACTTGGTAAAAAGCGACGTCTCTACTAACACATCTTGTAGCTACATTTACTTCAGCAGTGATACATGACTTCTGTACCTCTTTGTTTTGCTGCTTAATTCCGTAATAATGACTGACTTTTTAACATATCTGGCGTTCTTAAATTTTATAACTTTAGGAATTAAGCACTGTCCGCTAAGACGGTGCTGCAAGAATAAAAACCAAATCATTTTCTCCAGAAAACCCGTAGCTCTACATAGAAAGTCGGTGCCTGTAAAAAGAAAAATTGCTCGTACTGCGCTGTTTTTTAACAAGAGTTTTATCCTCATTAACTCGAACATAGCGTTTAAAGTTGTTAAGGTGTTCTATACTGTGTAGAAACCTAGGGTCTGAGCGCTGTAAGCCCTTATAGGTGTAAGAATTGAATGCTCTCTTCTTCTTGTTGCCATAAATAGCCAACTTGAGTCTGCGTATATGGATTGGACAGCATTCCTTCCCCTATACGATGAATCTTAACAGATCTGGCACTTTCTAAAAAATTACTTTTTGAGAGCTTACAGAGATCTCGCACAGATGAACTTGTGGAAGTATTGTAGTTCTTTACGGTAGGGATTATCTAATCTCATCCGGGTAATCCCATCTTCAGTTGACAATTAACATAGTCGAGGTTGCCTGAACTGCTTAGAGCTAGTAATGCGGGCAGCGGTGCTAGAGGCTTAGTGTGTGCCAAACGTGCGGTGAGGAGGATTGGAAAAGTAACAGAAGAGTTAACTTGAAAGATTGCTTAACCCTCCAGCGAGATAGAAAAGTTTTAAAACATTAACAGGTCATCGGGTAGTTAGACGCAGTTTAAGTGACGATTAGCGAAAGTTACAGGAAGGAGTAACTTCATGCTTGTTTTGTTAGCCAGTTTTGCAGTGTACTAATTCAATAAATAAATGTCCGAGTTGGATAGCAAGGGCTGTGTGAAATGTCCTGACGAGGGAACTTCTGGATGCGACAAGTGCAAGCGAGACGAGGTGTGTTATCTACAGCCTGCGACATGCGATCAGTGTACTAAGTTATTTTGTAGACGACCGAATACTCCCCAAGGTCTAGAAAAGAGCGGGTCTAGTAGCCGTACCGGATTAACAGTGGGGCTAGTGCTGTTCTCTGTTGCGCTGTTGGCTATGGTGCTGTTAGCGGTGTATTACTTCAAGTATTGGAGGAAGAGGAAATCCCGTTTGGATACGTCAAACAGCAGTTCTCTCAACGACGAAAAGGAGTTGCAAGAGGTGGTGCCAAGCGGAGCTAGAAAGGCGGTCCGTGCAGCTAGTGTCCGGGGTATATACCCTGCTGGTAATAGGAGTAGTGCTGCGACAGTTGTGACGAGGGCGTCAAACGTTCTTCCAGTGGCGTATATACCGGGTGTGACGGCAGTGAACAAAACCTTTCGCGGTAGACGGATGTTTAATAACAACGGTGATACTCGCTCTCATATTACTCTTGGTTCGTCTATCTTTGGTGGAGATGATGATGAGGACGAGGTAGAAATTCCCCCCATCTCTCGAGAACGAGACAGCACAGTGGCGCAACATGCTAATAATCTCACAACTGCCATCAGGGCAAGACCCAAACTGGTTCAGATTTCAGAAGAGGAAGAAGCAGAAGACCGTTATAAATACCGTTCTTCTGGTCAAAGACTTAGTGGAGAGTACGAGGAAAATGAGGATGACTCTCTCAAGGCCTTTTCCCATGTCTCTGATGTACATAGTGGAGAATATAACCAGGTCGAAGTTGTCGACGAAGCGGTGACCTCTCTACACACGGTAACTACGGATAACCAACAGGTAAATGCCACTCTGGATGACAGCAACAACAATAAACCTTCTCAGATAAACCTTTCTCAGAGTCGCAGCATGCTAAATGAAGAAACCAAGGAAACATTACCATATCTAAGCGATGAGCCTGATAACATCGATCATAATTTACATGGTGCTGGCGGTGATGACGACGATGATGATGAAGGCTCTTTCATCTTAGCTGTAGAGGTAGCAGGACCGCGCAGACTGAATACAACATAATAGTCAAATTTTCAACTGTATATTACACTAAGACAATACTTTCTGATGGAACTTAAAACCACATAAATATTAACCCGACCTCTCATGTAATAATTCAGGGTGAGCAATGCATGTAATCTGTTTTTATTCATATGCTCTACTCCCAACTTTTCAGGACTGCTTATAGCAGCGGCTTCCTTTATTTCATCCACAGTTATTTAATCAGTTAAAAATCCTTTTAACTTAAGTCTTCGTACTCTTGAAACTACTCTGCATATTGGTGTGTTACACCTATCCATCTATCGTAATCCTGTCTTGTTCTACATAGTTATGGCTTCCACATCACGTGCGCAGCGTTCATATCGAGCGTCGCTATAATTCTGGACATAGGCTGTTTTTTTCAGCTGATTCTTTTAGTAATCTAATTAATTACACATATAGTCTAACCTTTTAGATATTTGTTGGAAATCTGGTGGCGTTATAAAGACAAGACAGATCTATAACTCAAGTATAAGAGCTATCAAACAAGCTAACCTGTGTTCTACCTATCACTTGACTCGTTTTACAATGACGCAATTCACGGATATGGACAAATTGGCTATTTCTACCATCAGACTTTTAGCTGTTGACCAAGTTTCCCAAGCTAACTCAGGCCACCCAGGTGCGCCATTAGGCTTGGCTCCAGCAGCACATGTGTTGTGGAAGCAAATGAGGTTTAACCCTAAGAACCCTGACTGGATCAACAGAGACAGATTTGTTTTATCTAACGGTCACTCTGTTGCATTGCTATACTCTTTGTTACACCTTTTCGGATATGACTTGTCGATTGAAGACTTGAAGAAGTTCAGACAGCTTGGTTCTCGTACTCCTGGGCACCCAGAGTTTGAATTACCAGGTGTGGAAGTTACCACTGGCCCATTAGGCCAAGGTATCTGTAACGCAGTTGGTCTAGCCATTGCTCAAGCAAACCTAGCTGCGACCTACAATAAGCCAGGGTATGAATTGTCTAACAACTACACTTACACATTTTTAGGTGATGGTTGTTTGCAAGAAGGTGTTTCTTCTGAGGCTTCCTCTTTGGCAGGCCACTTGAAGTTAGGTAACTTGATTGCTATATATGACGACAATAAGATTACTATCGATGGTAGTACTGATGTTTCCTTCAGCGAGGATGTTGCAAAGAGATATGAGGCTTACGGTTGGGAAGTTTTGATCGTTGAGAATGGTGATGAGGACTTGGACGCTATTGCTAAGGCATTGGAGCAAGCTAAGCAATCTAAGGACAAACCCACTTTGATCAAGATGAATACCACTATCGGTTATGGTTCCTTGGCTGCTGGTAGTCACTCTGTACATGGTGCTCCATTGAAAGCAGATGATATCAAGCAGTTGAAGACTAAGCTAGGTTTCAACCCAGAATCTTCATTCATTGTTCCACAAGAAGTTTATGATTACTACAATACCTCTACTATCCAGCCAGGTGCCGAAGCTGAACGTGAATGGCAAGCTTTGTTTGAAAAGTATATGAAGGAATTCCCTAAAGAAGGAAGCGAATTGAAGAGAAGATTGGAGGGCAAGCTTCCAGCAAACTGGGAATCCAAGTTGCCAGTTTACAAGCCAACCGATGCTGCTGTAGCCTCCAGAAAGCTTTCTGAGATTGTTATTGAAAACATTTACGACACTTTGCCAGAGTTAATGGGCGGTTCAGCAGATTTAACCCCATCTAACTTGACAAGATGGAAGGAAGCTGTCGACTTCCAACCACCACAATCTGGCTTGGGTGATTATACAGGTAGATACATCAGGTTTGGTGTGCGCGAACATGGTATGGGTGCTATAATAAATGGTATTTCTGCTTATGGTGCTAACTACAAAACCTTTGGAGCTACCTTTTTGAATTTCGTCTCATATGCTGCAGGTGCTGTTAGATTGGCCGCTTTGTCAGGGCACCCTGTCATCTGGGTGGCTACTCACGACTCTATTGGTTTGGGTGAAGACGGACCAACTCATCAACCTATTGAGACTTTGTCCCATTTCAGAGCGTTGCCAAACATGCAAGTGTGGAGACCAGCAGATGGTAATGAAGTCTCTGCAGCCTACAAAGTGGCTTTGGAATCCAAGCACACTCCTTCAATTATTGCTTTATCTAGACAAAATCTTCCTCAATTAGAGGGCTCTTCCATTGAGAAGGCTTCTAAGGGAGGCTACGTTTTGCAAGACGTTGAGAATCCAGATGTTGCAATTGTGTCCACTGGTACTGAGGTTGGAATTGCCGTGGAAGCTGCAAAGGTTTTGGCGGGTAAGAACATCAAGGCAAGAATTGTTTCACTCCCAGATTTCTTTACCTTTGACCAACAACCAGAGGAGTACCGTTTGTCGGTCTTCCCTGACAATGTACCAGTTTTGTCTGTAGAAGTTTTGGCAACTTCTGGTTGGGCTAAGTACTCCCACCAATCCTTTGGCTTAGACCGTTTCGGCGCTTCCGGTAACGGTTCGGACGTTTACAAGTTCTTTGAGTTTACCCCTGAGGGTATTGCTGAAAGGGCCGAGAAAACCGTCTCCTTCTACAAAGGAAAGGAAGTTGTCTCTCCATTGAGAAGGGCATTTTAGCTTACTTCCTATCTTTAGGCGAGGCTATTAACAATATCTGCTTTATGTATGGCCAATTATATATATATTAACGTACTTTCAAGATCTAACTGTTGGTAACCTGCCGCCTTTATCCATCGCTCTTATATTTTTTTAGGAGGGCTGTAGCCGCCTTTTATATAAAGCTTTTTTTATATTGACGAAACACTCCTTTTACAATCAACCATCATTAAATTCGTATTGGTAAAAGACACTTGTTACTACAACCAATGTCAAGTAAGATAGCTGTTGCATTTGTGTGTTTGGGAAATATTTGTCGCTCTCCAATGGCGGAAGCGGTTTTCAAGCAAAAGATTAAGGATTTGAACGTGGAGGATAGATTCAGTAAGGTTGACTCATTCGGTACAGCTGCATACCACATTGGAGAGGAACCTGACTACCGTAGTTCTTCCACATGTATTAATCATGGTGTTCCTGTAGACCACCGTGGTCAGCAAATCAAGCCACGCACCTTTGAGGAGTTCGATTATGTTATCTGCATGGATGAATCGAATAAAAGGGATTTAGAGAGGATCAAACCGAAAGGCAGCAAAGGTAGAATTGCTTTGTTTGGTGAGTGGAACACGGACAACAAATTCAGGAAAATTGTCGATGATCCATACTACGGTGGATCAGATGGGTTCGAATACAACTTCAAGCAAATTAGCTACTTTAGCGAACAATTCATAGAAAGAGAATTATAGAAAAATTACCCGCCACTTCGAATAACCATGTTTGCCATTGTTAGGCATACAGCTCGGATTTTTTGATATATTACAAATATATATATGTACTATATATGAGTGCTAGCTCCTGTTCCATTGTAAAGACAAGCCTCCTCTATAGTTGTTCGAACTCTTCTTCCCGGTAGACAAATTCAGGGCCACAACGTCTGGCAAGCCAACTTTTCTGGAAGTCAAAGTACCGCCAAGAGACTTCTTCCTTCTGCTCCATACCTGGTGGTAGCTTCTCGACTTCCTTATAAAACCAGCAGCGATTTACTCTATTAAACATCCACCCCCGTATGGTAAGCTCCCTAGCTGTCAGAAATTGATCATAAGTGCCTTGGTAGTGATAGAATATAAAAAACAAAGTATCCAAGTCGAATTTTGTCATTATCTGAGCCATTGATGTCTTACCGTAGATATCTTTCGTTGTTTTACTATTGTTGTTTGGAGTAGTAGCGACAAATCTAATGGGTTCATTAGGAAAGAAAATCGACGTTGGATGAGGAAGAGAAAGGGGGTGCTGATAAAGACATGGAGTGTCTGCATCTAAGGAATCTGGGCAATTCAATAACGACGACTCTAGCTGTTTCATCATTTTCTCAGGCATTGTTTCGTACGGTTGCATTAAAGGACGTTTAGCTTGTAACCAATAAGGTAACTCATCTCTAAATAGAGGGTTTCTAAATGCAGATTTTTCATTTAAGTCATGTTCTATAATCTCCTGAATGTCCTTGGATAAGTCCTTCGGAGGCTGAAGAGTTGCTGACATCTGCGGAAAAGATTCCTTTTTAACCTGCTGCGGCTGCGGCTGCTGTTGTTGCTGCTGAAGGGGCTGCTGAGACTGAGGCTGGGGTTGAGACTGCTGCTGGGGCTGGGGCTGAGGCTGACTTGATGGTTGTGGTTGTGGTTGTGGTTGTGGTTGTGGTTGTGGTTGTGGTTGTGGTTGTGGTTGTGGTTGTGGTTGTGGTTGAAATGGAGGTGGGGGTTGTTGTGATTGGGATTGGGGTTGTTGAAGTGGAGGCTGCTGCTGTTTTGCGACTATAGATACAGGACTGGCTGAACGAGCCTGTGAAGGAGGTGCGCTGTATGTAGTGGCACTTCCCGCAGTAGATACAGCAGACTTTGTATTGGCAATGGATGTTGGAACTGGCGAAGCGCTCTTTTTCTTAGGCGATTTCTCTGTCTTAGCTTTCAGCTTCACTGGTGTAGGTTGTTCCCTAGAGTCATCCTTTTGGGTCTCACACCCCATATCTTCGTAGATTGTCTCGTACTCCATGAAATCAGGATCATCATTGTTATCAACATAATACCTAATATCTTCTTGGTACTCTTCTACAACGTCCGGCTCCATCTCATTGTTTTGAAGCATCTTCAGGATATTTTCAAGATTCGTAATGTGAAATTGATGCCTCTCAACCTTCTGGGCCAGTTCTTGAGCCTCGTAGGACTCGAGTTGCTTCTGGAGCTCTTCTAAGCACTCTTCAACAAACACAAACTGATCCCTTTTTTTTAATTCGCGTGGATCTTTGATCAAATCCGGATTACTCAACGCCTCTGTAGAAAACTTCTTCGTTTTCATTATTTTCTCAACGGACTTGAATCGCTCCATGCCATTTTCAATCAGTCTCCTATTCTCCAACAATAACGAGTTCTTCTCTTTCACATCGTCCTTGCTCAGCCATGATTTGATCTGTTCTCGATGCTTCTGAAGTTTTTTTATCTCTCTTTTTAGATCAGATTCTAGTTTCTCTCTATAAGACTGGTTGGAAGATTCAGTTGCTTGGAACTTTTCATATATAATGTCAAATTCTGCCAACCCTTCCTTAATCTTCTTCAACACTTTGTCAACCTCCTGTAAAAGCTTCCTCTGGGACATTATAGTTAATAAAGTATTCCTACTAGTAGTCTTACTTGCATATACTCAGTAACCTCAATGATACAGCTACCGTTTAATTAACCGCCCAAACCGGTGCTCTTGTGTGCTTATTTCTTTAGTTGGGTGGGAGGTTTAAGTTCCGTATTCCCATAGAGTTCTCGAAATAGCTATAAAAAAAAAATGGTTTACGGTGATCCGGGTAACAAGTTATATCTCTTATTTGTGATTATGTAAGATACTTTCTGAGTCTTTTAACTTGCGTAATAAATAGAGCGCAGCAAGAAGAAGCAGGGCATCATAAAGATACGACTAAGGAGGGGGAGCTACCATCTAATTGATATATTTCTCTGATGATACTGGGTTTCGCTGTCTTTGTTTGAGTGACTATTATATGTATGGCTTACCGCTGACTGTTTAGCGGCTTGACTCATAAAACAGCAAGGNTTTTTCCGATGGAATTTTTATAATACATTATAGAGGTAGAACTCATACATATAAAGGGATATTATTACTGTAGTTCTTTGGGTTGATTCTTATGTATTATTCGAAAGAGTTTGTTAAGGTTTAAATACTGAAAGCAGCTCTTCTGTAGGTGTTCCTAAGCGCCTAAACGTACTCGGCCAAAATGAATAATCATACATCAAACGACGATTTGCTAGAGTCGTGGTTGACTAAACTTGATAATACGACTATTTCTGTTTTACCTGAAGACTATTTAAGGCCTCAACAGCCCCCATTTGTGGATCAGAGGTGGAAAACAGTGGATATTGCCACTAGTACTCAGTTTAAAGATAAGGATGTCTATGTCGCAGCTCTTACAACGTGGGTTATTCTTGTACATAGATTCACTAGTGATGAGGATATCACCTGTTATGTGGGCAACAATAAGGCCATAAGGTTTACAGTATCTCCTTTGGGGACATTCACGGAGCTATATTTGAAATTGCGCAACGAATTGCAGCAACTGCAGCAATTGGAAGGGGTTGATTTTGATAGACTCTCAGAATATATACAGGAGAAAAGAGACTTGGATTCACCACCTTGCCTGGTTCGGTTTGGCCTGGTTTCGTCCCGGCAGCCAACGTTAGAGCGTTTTAAATATAGCCCATTCGATATTTTGTTGAATTTAGTTAATGATTCGGCATTGGAAATACACTATAACTCCCTGTTGTACAGTAATGAACGTATTGATATCCTTGGAAGCCAATTTAAGCGGTTATTGTTGCAAGGACTTGATAAAGGAACTGAAGCGATCACCAAGTTTTCCTTGTTGACACCTGCTGGCCGTGTTAGCCTCCCCGACCCCACAAAAGATTTAGAGTGGAAGAACTTCCGCGGAAGCATACAAGACATCTTTCAAGAGAATGCACGCCGTTATCCAGATAAAAGATGTATCACTGAAACGCCTTGTAGTGGCCGGAAAACCTCCAGGTACTTCACTTACGGGGAGTTGGACAGAGCGTCGAACATGGTCGCACACTATCTAATCCGGACGGGTATCAAGAGAAACGATGTTGTGATGATTTATTCCTCACGTGGTGCTGAACTGGTTGTATGCATAATGGGTATTCTGAAGGCGGGGGCAACATTCTCTGTTATAGATCCTGCTTATCCACCTGCAAGACAAACGATTTACCTCGATGTCGCTAAGCCAAAGGGATTAATTGTTATTTCTTCGGCAGGCCAGCTTGATGAGATAGTGAAGAAATTTATTAAGGAAAAGTTGGAAGTCTTATCCTTTATTCCCTCACTTCACCTCACCTCTGGTGGCTGCGTAAGAGGGGGGGTAAAGGAACATTGCGATTTTGATTGCCTAGATACAGTTCTCTCCCTCAGCGAGGTCCCCACCGGTATTGTTGTTGGTCCTGATAGCAATCCTACCCTGTCATTCACCTCTGGATCTGAAGGGATTCCAAAAGGTGTTTTGGGCAGGCACTTCTCGCTGACGTATTACTTTGATTGGATGTCAAAAGAGTTCGGACTTTCTGAGAATGACAAGTTCACTATGTTGAGCGGCATTGCACATGATCCAATACAAAGGGATATATTTACACCTTTGTTTTTAGGTGCAGAGATACTTATTCCTTCAGCAGATGACATTGGCACTCCCGGTCAGCTAGCAAAGTGGATGGGTAAGCATGGCGCTACTGTTACACACTTAACGCCTGCAATGGGCCAATTGTTAACAGCAGAAGCAACAGATTACTTCCCTGAACTACATCACGCCTTTTTTGTTGGCGATATATTAACCAAGCGTGATTGTAGGAGGCTACAAGCTCTAGCAGAAAATGTTGACATAGTGAATATGTATGGAACTACTGAAACGCAAAGAGCGGTTTCATATTTTGTTGTTAAATCGAAGAGATCAGATCCATCCTTCCTAGATTCAATGAAAGATACGATGCCTGCAGGGAAGGGCATGCACAATGTTCAGCTTCTGGTTGTTAATAGACATAATCGCCAAGCAATATGTGGGGTTGGCGAAGTCGGTGAGATATACGTTCGTGCTGCAGGCTTAGCTGAGGGCTACAGGCATCTGGAAGAATTGAACAAAATCAAATTCGTTGATAACTGGTTTGTTAGTAAGGAGCACTGGGCATCGCATGATGTTGAAAAGGATGTTCCTTGGAGAGAGTTTTGGTTGGGGCCACGAGACAGGTTATATCGTACTGGGGATCTGGGACGATATTTACCTGACGGCAATTGCGAATGCTGTGGCAGAGCAGATGATCAAGTAAAGATCCGTGGTTTCAGAATAGAATTAGGCGAAATAGATACACATATTTCTCGCCACCCGCTGATTCGCCAAAATGTAACTCTAGTAAGGAAGAACCCAGATAATGAAACAACATTGATTGCCTTTATGGTGCCGAGGTTTGACCAAAGTGAATTAACTAAATTTACCAGCAGTGTTCCAGACGAGGTAAAGGACCCTACCGTTAGGTCCTTTATTAAGTATGAAAGGCTAGTGAAGGATTTAAGGGATTACTTGAAAAAACGCCTTCCATCGTATGCAATTCCATCTGCATTCATTGTCATGAAAGAGCTGCCGCTAAATCCCAATGGTAAAATAGATAAACCAAAACTCCAGTACCCGACTAGAGCACAAATGGATATGGTTTCTATGTACAGCCAACTTTCTGTTGCCCTAGAACTGACTCCTTTAGAGCGCGAGGTCTTAGATCTTTGGTTCACCGTCCTTCCATCAAAACCAATACTCACATCTCCCGATGATTCTTTTTTTGACATGGGCGGACATTCAATTTTGGCCACCAAAATGATCTTTGAAGCTAGAAAAAAGTTTAAGGTCAACTTGCTATTAAGCACAATATTCAAAGCACCCACTATAAGACTATTTGCAAATGAAATCAGCAATGCAAAGAAGCGCCTGCCTGTGGCGAGTGAGGATACAGAGAATGAAACAAGTGAATACTATGAAGATGCAGTGAAACTGCTGAACTCTATGATCCCGTCCTCGTATCCATCTCGTGATCCTTTCCCTATGCAACCTCATGAACCAACTACTGTCACTGTGTTCCTCACAGGTGGTACTGGCTTTCTAGGTTCCTACATAATTGCAGATCTACTCAACCGGCCAGTCTTCCCGTTAAAAGTGAAACTCTACGTCCATGTTCGTGCTCGTGATGAAGAAACTGCCCTCCAAAGATTGCGGACTGCTGGTAAAGCGTACGGTACATGGTCTGATTCATTTGAAAACAGATTTGATATTGTTTTAGGCGATCTCTCAAAAAAGTGCTTTGGTCTAGGCAAGAATGTTTGGGATGAATTATCAAATAAAGTTGATGTCGTAATTCATAATGCAGCACTAGTTCACTGGCTCTACCCCTACTCGGCCCTACGAGACGCCAATGTTATCAGCACAATTAACGTTATGGACTTAGCAGCCCGTGGTAAAGCAAAATACTTTACTTTCATATCGTCTACCTCTGTTTTGGACACTGAACATTACTTCTCGCTGTCTGAAAAAGTAGTGAGAGAGGGCGGCCAAGGCATTCTGGAAAGCGATGATTTGCAGGGCTCAAAGATGGATCTAGTTGGGGGCTACGGCCAATCCAAGTGGGCTGCAGAGTATCTTGTTAGGGCTGCTGGTAAGCGTGGCCTCCGAGGGTCTATTGTTAGACCAGGTTATGTGACGGGGTGTTCCCATAATGGGTCTTCAAATACTGACGATTTCTTATTACGATTCATCAAGGGGGTTGTACAACTAGGAAAGATACCTGACATCAGGAACACGGTTAATATGGTTCCTGTTGATCATGTCGCACGCATAGCAACTGCGTCTGCCTTTTACCCACCCAGCCAAGAAGAAATACGCGTTGTACATGTTACTGGTCATCCACGAATGTTATTCAAGGATTATTTGGTTGAACTTGCGGCGTACGGATATAAGGTAGAAATCGTACCTTATGAATCTTGGAGGCATTACCTAGAAGAAGCTGTCTTCATAAAAGGACAAGACAACGCCCTATATCCATTGTTACACATGGTCCTCGAGAACCTACCTGAAAAAACAAGAGCGCCTGAGCTGGATGATTCCAACGCAATGGTTTCCTTGAAAAGAGATATTCAATCTTCAGTCCTAACGAATCCTCTAGGGATGGGCATGACGCGAAGGCAAATTGGCATTTACATTTCATTTTTAGTTAAGACAGGTTACTTACCTAAACCATCCCATGGTAGCAAGTTAAAATTACCTGATGTACAGGTAACAAATGAACAGATAAATCTAGTTGTTGAAGGTGTTGCAGCACGTTCTAGCGCTGCGAAAAAATAAGTCGAACTTATCTATTCTATTTTTAGAAATTAAGAAAACATATTTTATATATATCTTTACACAAACCTATTCAAACAAAAGGATAAATTAAGTTCATAGTTCAGTTATTGAACAGGAACTGTAAGTCCGCGGGTGTTAGCCTGTTCATCGCAGCGTCATCTTTATTTATAGTTGCGTGTATCATGTTTGCCTTCTTTTCCTGTAGATCGATGATTCTTGATTCAATACTATCTTCAATGCAAAACCTAGTAATCTTCACAGGGCGATACTGGCCAATCCTATGAACTCTATCTCCACTCTGCCATTCCACACTAGGGTTCCACCATGGATCAAGAATAAAGACCTGGGATGCTTCACATAAATTTAAAGCAACACCTCCTGCCTTCAGACTCACGAGAAACACTTCACAGCGTATATTATCCATAAAGTATTTAATCGTTTGATCGCGCTGAGTAGGAGTCATGTTTCCCTGCAGTTTAACAGTTTGAAATCCAGCTCTTTTCAACCTCCACTCCACAAGATCGAGCATGGAGGTAAATTGTGAAAACACAATCGATTTTATAGTACGTTTACTACTGCGGAGATTGTACAGCTCCTCTACCAATGCCTCAATCTTTGTTGAAGACGACCATTTACCCTTCGATAAGTTCAACTTCGTCACTATACTTTGTTGCTTGAATTGAACTTCGTCGACTTCTAATGCCGGCTGTGTCAGGTCGATACTGAGTGCGATGTGGCACACAGGGCAGGTCAAATTAGACTCTTGACCTGAAAATGACTCCACGTACTCTTTGATACATAACCTGCAGAATCTGTGGTGGCAGTTTGACTCTATAGGCTCCTCAGATTCGTCATCACAAAGCTGACATATGAAAACTCCGGTTTCTGGACCGGCGACGCCCTTCATACGTTTTAACACGAGATCAGGATGATCGGCAAGCTGCCGCATCCTGGTAATCAGTGTAAAAATGTTTGCATAGTTATTCAGGACAACCCCCTGCTCAACGTACGAGTTATACTGCCGTTGAGAATCACTATATAGCGACTGATAGAGGTCCTTCTCCTCTGGACTGAAGAAGTCCTTGCGCACTGTTACAATCCGTGGCGGTAAGCCAAGATCATCGGCACGTTCGACCTTCGTCCGCCGAAGCATAATATTACGCAAAAGCAACTGTATATTATTGAAAGACTCTTGGCCAGGCCCTTCAACGCCATGCTTCTGAATATTTTTGAGCATGAAATGATTGAAGAAATTCGTGTGCTGCATACCGTAATGGTCACATTGATCACAATGCAAATAATCGGAAAATTTCCATTCTTTGCTTTGGCAGTCACACTTAGTACAGAAGTACCTCGTAAATGGTTCGATGTCCAAGAACCGTATTAGAGAATACATCTCTCCAATACGGTTTTGGAGGGGCGTCCCGGAAAGACACCAGCGTTTCTTGGTTTTCAACATGTTCACAGCCTTGGCAGTGTTGCTGCTACGGTCCTTGATGTTATGAGCCTCATCTAGAACTACGCGATAGAAATCAATACTGTGAAGAACAGACCGCTCCTTCACTAGGCCGGACTTCCGTCGAAACCCATGGACCTGTTTCCGGTATACAGACTCCAACACAGCATATGTTGTAAGCACAATATCAATACCCTCCAAATCCTCGAGCTTATTCGTTTTTCCTGCGCCATGGTACACATATTGTCGCAACTGGCCACAGCTGTGCTGTTCAATTTCATTCCGCCACTGCATCAATGCAACTGTGGGCATAACAACAAGTGTTGGTCGCAATTCGGTATTCGCCATTATCAAGGCAATAGTCTGGATTGTTTTACCCATACCCATTTCATCGGCAAGAACGCCACCCGCGTACACTGACTCATTCTCTTGCCGCATTAACCAATGCAGCCCTTCAAGCTGAAATGGTAGCAACTTGACTTGCATCCCCTTCGGCTGCTCGGCCTTTTGAGCTACATATGCAGGTGCATCGGCCAGCTTCAAAAAAACGTCCTTCAGGTAAGGATGGTGCTCATACAGTCTACTCGTAGTACGCTCGAATGGAGTAATCTTGGGCTTCGAACTTTTCTTCTTCTGAGTTCCCTTCCTCTTGCGCACTTTCTTCTTCTCCCCGCTGGACGCCTTTTTCATGCGTTGTCGCTTCTGCGACAGTGGCTCATCGTCGCTTGATGATAGTAAATCAACTTCGGACCGCTCCCTCTTCACTTCATGAAAATCCGCCGACGAGTCGTAACCATCGCCAGGCTCCACCGTGCTATCCCCCTCGTCACTACTCAAGTTGCTTTCCGCGCCATCATTCTTTGGCTCGTAAGCCTCTGTTGCTGAGCCACTACTGCTAACATCAGGCTCTACTACGCCGTCATTTTCTTCTCTATAGTTCACCTGCTCACGAGCTCTTCTCGGCCGTAAGCGACGCACTCGCTGGGGAACTACCCTGCGTTTGCGAATAAAACCTCCAGATAACTCATCATCTGACTGCATGGTCCCTGTTTGATTTCACAACGTTCAGAACGCTTAAGCTCATCAGCAGCGTTTCACTATGTTTCAGTACGTTTTGCATTTTTGCGAGTTATCTCCGATAAAACATCCATGCCAAGCCACGTGACGTAGTCACGTGCCGGCTGCCTTTCCGAGCACCAATGGGTGACGTGGTTATGCTGACAAAGCGTGTGTCATCTCGGAATGCTGACATAAGATAGTGCTGCATATCTCTCTGCTAGATTAACTGAGAGAGAGAAGGTACCAGAGCCTGCTCGGGGGGCCCTCGGTAGAGACAAGCATCTGCAAGCGCTTGCCCAAGCGTCGCTAGGGAAAGGAGCTCTTGATGCCTACCCAGAACAGTATATGCAAGCTAGTGCTGTTGCTTATGCTAGCGTGCCTTATGTAAGGTATATTTATTGTCTGATGCTACGATTGTGGAACTGGACGACGCAAAACACTTCAAAAAAGACAACGACGTACGTCTCAGATTGCTCTCCAACTTACGGCTAATCGTAAAGGCAAAAAGAGGTTGTTTTTGTGTTCCTGGGTGCGTGGAGAAGAAAAGGAGAGAGTAATAGGAATACAAGTTAATTTGGATGCCGTATGTTTCTCGTTCTCTTTGTCTTCGTACCAACGGCAGTCACGTATCGCCTATTACCTGACGTAGATAATTGCGTGCTACAGGTCGATCTGGATCCGACTGCCTATTCGATCTTCCCTTGAATTGACCGTCTACATACTACCCCTTTCCCTCGAACAAGCCGACGACAGTCGTGATGTAATACTATTAGGACTCTTGCATCCATTCTTTATTGTGCTTCATAGTGTCTGAGGGTTTCTTGTGCATCTGCTACGTGAGGACTCAGAACAAAAGAAAAAATGACAGCAACTGAAAGTCTGGTGGTAGGTGAAAAACAAAACAGTCGATAAATGAGCGATTGAACAACGCAACAGTTGGATCATATTATCATCCTTTTTTATTTTTTTAAATTTTTTTTTTCATCTTGATATAATTTAGAAAAGTATTGGAAAATTAATAGGAGAAAGAAACCTAGATAAACAAATCATTCACACGTATTACGGAACAAGCTGACAAACACTCAAGTAAGATACAGGTGTGGGGCCTAGAGAAAGGATAAGCGAGCTTGAATTATCATCGAGATACAATAACTACGACTTACTACTAGAAACGACGCGCGTACTTTTCTCATATATATATATACACGCACACACATACGCACATAAGCGGAGACAAGTTTCAGAAACGGCGTGATAAGAGATTTGTTTTATATATGGAAAATGAATAACCCACTAGCTCAACATAGTGCAGTAGGTCCAGCGGCACAGGTGGGGCTTAGAGGAGGGCAAGGGATGTCACAACTCGGGCCGCAACAGCTTGTTCAACTGTCTGCACAGCACCATATGAATGCTGTGGCCACACAGCAACAGCAACAGCAGCAACAGCAGCAACAGCAGCAACAGCAACAGTACGGACAGACCGCGAACGGCCAATCAGGTCAACAACAACAGACAGCCGGAGCAGCAGGAGCGTCCCCTCAAGTTGGAGGGGTTGCGGCGATTGCAGCAGGGGGTGGGACGGCCAGCGGCGGAAATGGAACAGCGACGGCCGCTGGCCAGCAACAGACACAACTTCCCTTAGATGCATTAAGCCAGTCGACCGCTGAAACTTGGTTGTCGATTGCGTCGCTTGCCGAGACGTTAGGGGACGCAGACCGTGCAGCGATGGCCTACGATGCAACTTTACAATATAATCCCTCATCTACAAAAGCGCTAACGTCGCTTGCCCACTTGTACAGGTCTCGTGACGTGTTTCAGAGAGCTGCGGAACTATACCAGCGTGCTTTAGCTGTCAATCCGGAGTTAGGAGATATATGGGCGACGTTGGGTCACTGCTATTTGATGCTAGACGATTTACAAATGGCTTATGCAGCGTACCAACAGGCTTTGTACCACTTGAGTAACCCTAACGTGCCGAAGTTGTGGCACGGAATTGGGATTTTGTATGATCGGTATGGGTCTTTGGATTACGCCGAGGAGGCGTTCGCGAAGGTGCTAGAACTTGATCCTCATTTTGAAAAGGCGAATGAGATTTACTTCAGATTGGGTATCATTTACAAGCATCAAGGTAAGTGGAATCAAGCGTTGGAATGTTTCCGGTACATATTGCCTCAGCCCCCCTCGCCATTACAAGAATGGGATGTTTGGTTCCAACTGGGAAGTGTATTGGAGTCGATGTGTGAATGGCAAGGCGCCCGTGAAGCCTATGAGCATGTTTTGACGCAAAACGATCGCCATGCAAAAGTCTTACAACAGTTGGGCTGTTTGTACGGTATGAGTAGCGTACAGTTTTACGATCCACAAACTGCGCTCAATTTACTGCTAAAGTCGTTGGAGGTTGACTCCTCAGATGCAACGACATGGTATCATTTGGGACGTATTCATATGGTCCGAAACGATTATACCGCTGCATATGATGCATTCCAGCAGGCGGTTAACAGGGATTCGAGAAACCCTACATTTTGGTGTTCAATTGGTGTTCTATACTATCAAATATCACAGTATAGAGATGCATTGGACGCCTATACGCGTGCGATCAGATTGAACCCATACATCAGTGAAGTATGGTACGATTTGGGAACTTTGTATGAAACATGCAATAATCAGTTAAGTGATGCCCTGGATGCTTATAAGCAGGCAGCTAGATTGGATCCAAACAATGTCCATATAAGAGAAAGGTTAGAGGCGTTAACAGCACAGCTAGCTAACCCAGGTGCACCTCCCCAACAACCCCAGCAGCAGATGCAAGCACAGCCGGCTCAACAAAAGCAGCCGCTGCAGCAGCAACCTCAACAGCAAAAGCAACCCCAGGCACAACATCAAGAGCATCAAGCACAGCACCCCGCCAAGGGACCTGCGCCAATAATGTTACAGCCTGCGCTCCAGCAGCAAGATCAAACTAACCCCCTGAATGTCAAGTCAGGACTATATCGTTCTGCCCCCCACGGAATTTCAGATGTTACTAACGGGGAGCCATTAAGTGTCAATTCTGGCATGCACGGACGCCCACAGTTATTACATCAAATTCCAAATAGTGGGGCTATTTTAGAACCTTCTCTCCTTCCTCAAAAGAGGCCAGTGGAGGGAGGTATGGATACATTAGTTAATGCAATTTCTCAGCAAGAGTTGCAGCAACAAATGCAACAACAGCAGCGCCATGTACAAGTACAGCAGCAGCAGACTCAACAGTCATCACAGCCACCGCAACCAAGAATGCCTGTACCTGGTGCTCCTCATCAACAAGGTACCCAAGGTAGTGTAGCACCGTTACCCCATGATTCTGTACAGCATTCGGTTTCAATACCACCTGTTCATAATAATCCACAAAAAGATGACCAAGGACATGCTACCAAGAGGCTGAAGCATGACATAGAGCAACTTCCAATGCCATCCAATATTAACTCTCATTCCATATCTTCGATTGTCACACCTAATCCATTGAACATGGAGACATCCACTTCTCAGGCAGATAGTACATCCCATGTACCGGCAATCTCCGCAGCTATGGACAATCAACATACGCTACCAGCTATCAGTTCTGTGTCAAAGGAATCAAAAATACATCCTACTCTTCCTGCAGTTAATGGCACTATTCCGGATTCGTTTAACGCCGAAACAGCAACGAATAATGTTAATAATACTCCCGTTGTAATAGAGGCAAAACACACGTCTAATGCAACTGCACCTGTAACACACCCAACTAAGGAGACTGAGCAAGCTGCTGCTACCAATTCCTCTCCCAATAAAGCAGCTCTTTCGTCTAACGAGGCCAAACCAATGAACGAGAGTGGTACATCGGCGTCTCCAAGCACAGAAGAACCTTCACCTAAGCCGGAAGTCTCTGCCACGTCTGATACAAGTAAAATCTCTGCAGGTTTGCCCGCCTCTGCTTCCAGTAAGTACCCTCCACCACCATCAACCGCCGATGCAGACTCCCCTGCTATTTCTGATCCTCCGAACGCTGATTCTACATCACCTGCAGTGGCTAGAACGGAACATGTTGAAGCACAGAAAGACGATACTCCTTATAGAACTGAAAATAATACTGGCGAGAAAGGTAATGTGCCAGAGAAGAAGTCATCATCTAACTCCATCGCGCAGCTTGTTACATCGGAACCAACGTCCAATGAGGTAAAGGAGAATACTACATCAATAAAGCCTAGCCCTGATGCACTTGAGAAGTTGCAAGAAGAAGCCAAGCTTCGTCAGGAGGAAGAGCAGGAAGCCTCTCAGGAAGCACATCCTCAAAACGGAGGCAATACTGTTAGCGATTTACCAAACGAGAGTGTCATTAGAAAGGTTGAAGAGGACGAAAACTATGACGACTGATTGGTTTATCTTAGCCTACTTGCTTAACGACTTGTGCGCCATAACTACTATATTTCATCGCACCTCTAGTCCTTCTATTTAGATGTAGCGATTAGCATCGTTCCTCTGCACTCTAAGTAAAGCGGCCGCGACCTTCAAACGTTGCTTATACTTTCTACCTTCTCCTGAAATTTGTATTAATAATAGATATAGAGATATAAATATCACCTACTTGACATTTCTGATGTGATTAATTATGTGACAACTTTCTAAAATTTTGACAGCCTTCTATCATCTTTCTTTTATCACGCTATGTATCTACTATTTCATATAAAAAGGATTTAATCTGCTGCATGATCTCATTCCTAGTTTTAGGAGACACCATCATTACTGCTTGCGGTTCAACTTTCTTTAAGACTTCTGTAAAGTTTGTTATTTCATCCTCTTCCATTGTCTCTCTTGTAAGCTTCTTAACTTGCTCTATCCATCCTTCATCCAATAGCCTTTGTGTTAGAATATTTGAAATACGCTCATAATTCCCAGACTCAACGAGTTGTTGTTGAATTTGAGCCCTTAATTCCATAGCTTTCTTATCATTGGACGTCATGCGCTTTTAACTGAAGTTTTGTTTTGGTCCACTGTTACCGCTATGATTTAGTGCTGTTTTAAATGCGTATGCGTTCTATCATTTTTCATGCTTGTTGATTATATTCCCTTTTTCCTACGTCTTAAAAACTAATGCTTTTTAAGTTGAAAGGTCATAGCCAAACTATAAAAGGCCTTCTACGAGCGAGATATAAACTTGAATACAGGGTATTCTATAGTAGCTGGAAACATATTGAAGGAATGGAGTCTTTACCTAAGAAATCGCCTGAAGAATCTAAGTTTCTTCATTCACAAGAAGTAGGCCAGACCGCCAGTTGCAAATGGATAGGATTGGAAAAAATAAAGTACTTAGATCCTAATGGGACTGAGCGGGAATGGGAAAGAGCTGTTAGGAAGACTAGAGCGTCTTCTGGAATTGATGGTGTGGCTGTTTTAGCTATTATACGCCACCCAGCTAAACCGGACCGTATATTGTTGCAGAAACAGTTTAGACCACCAGTGGAAGGAGTGTGTATTGAATTGCCAGCCGGCCTTGTAGATGAGGGCGAAAAAGTGGAGGAGGCTGCATTACGTGAGCTGCGAGAGGAAACTGGGTTCATTGGTAAGATTATTTCTACAGGTCCTACGATCTTTAGTGACCCCGGGTTCACGAACACCAACTTGTCAATGGTGTTGGTTGAAATCGACGAGGTGCTTGAGGAGAACAGATCTCCTGTTAGCCACTTGGAGGAAAACGAATTTATTGAATGCTTTACTGTCCCTTTGGCTAGTTTTCCAGATGAGATGGCTAAGCTTGCCGAACAAGGATACAAATTGGATGCCAGATTGGAAAATGTGGCCCAAGGTATAAGGTTGACTCAGCTATATAAATGCTAAAGTAAATAAGTGAAACGTCAATGGTTATGTTAAGACCTAGCAACATCTAACGTCAGTAGAGCTATCCTGCTAGGATGGTCAAAAAGATCACAGTCCGATCCTGGGACGGAAGGAACAGAAAAAAATAACGACAACAGCAGGATTTGAACCAGCGCGGGCAGAGCCCAACAGATTTCAAGTCTGTCGCCTTAACCACTCGGCCATGTTGCCAAAGAACGAAATACTATGTTCAATACCTAAATCATTAAGGAGGTGCTCATTAAATTGAAATGAAGATAAAGTTGTAGGAGACATTTAGAGAGTATCTAAGTGGGAAACATTCAACTTGTTATTACAGTTAGGTGATGAAGTTAATGATTACATCATTTGTACATAGTATTATATTAAATATATCCAGTTCTAACATTAAATGCTGTTTTTGACCAATTCTGTAAAAAGTTGCCATTTCTCCATAGGGTCGTTGTAGAAGCTACATTTCTCTTCTGTATCAAGGTAAACATATTCTTCATTGATGTACAGTTGGAGCAATCCTTCACCAACCATGTCCTCATCCTCTTCTATTACTGCAGAGTTCATTATTTCTGTAAGTGTGAATTCTTGGAAGTTTTCGTCTTTCATTATGCCGCTGTCGCTTACGCTAGACCTACGGCGACTAGTCGTACTCGACTGCCGACGCCGCGAAGTAGGATGCGGCTGTGTTTGCTGTGACTGAACCTTACCGGCTGGGACAGCAGTGCCACTGTCTCCCGGAGTCTGCAGCATTTCCGCTATTGGGTATAGCACTATATGCCACCATTTATACCATTTTAAGATATCAAACAATAGAGAAATACTCTCATTCAAAAGCTGAATTTTCTCAACTGGATACAAATCCATAGTAAAATCATTAAAGACCCGAACCTTGGGATCGTTAGACTTAAACACAAAGGGTTTCATGTCGTTTGGCCCCACCACATGGTCTAACGGTATACAATCCTTAGGGAAGTAGGTCTTTCCCTTCCCAAGCAATTCCACACCAAGTGTTAGCCCGCAGGTGTATGACTGCGGTGATTCATTGATCCATTGTTTTGTATCAGTGAGGTACTTGTATTCATAACAACGCTGATTGGGGTCCTCTGTCTCCATAAACGTCAATTTAGCTATTGAAGTGCCATCGCTCTCCAGCATATAGATCCCAAACTGGTCATTCAGGTTCGTTTTAACCTCTAACTGTATTCCATTGTCATCAAGATAGTTTTGCACGTACCGTGGAAGTGTAGAGTAGTATTCAAAGAGATCAAATTGTGAACTATTCGACTCAATTTCCACGCTGGAGTGTGTATCTAACAAAGTCAAAAACCCCAAGTTGTAGTAGAACTCGTGTAGATCCCCATATTTCGTCAGCGAATGGTAAAGTATGTTGGCGTCCCCGTTAAAGTAGTTAAATCTGTCAAAGTTACTAGCCAGCACTAGCTTCACGTCTGTGACCCTCCCGTCAGTCGTCTCGTAGTCTATATCGATTACTATAATCTTAGATGCAATAGATAATCGCGAAATATTCGTATTTATCTGATCAACAAAGGATTCCAATCCCATCGTTTGGCACAATCTTGTTATGTTTTCAAGCGTGATTAAGCCCGGCTTGTACTCCAAAAACTTCCTAATCATTAGGCCAAGCGTCTCGACATATGAATCTGACATATCGATTCTTTATTACAGAAGATTTCTATGCCCTACCTTTATCCTAAGGATACCATCTTCTTCGAAACGCTTACATTTTGGTTTTTTAGAACTTTCCGTATTATATAAAAGGTCAGATTTTAGATTTTAGATCTAAAATCATCAACGACGTTTTACTCATACTTACTTAAACAGGCTGTCATGTATGACTATTAAGAACACATCCACTGAACACCCCTCAGTAGACACACTCTCGAGCAGTAATAGTTAGAAGAGAATAGCAATTGAAATGAGCAACGAAATCTCCCACCCTTCAATCCAAAATGGATGGTTTATGGAAATCTCTGATACTATGTGGGCGGGTCAAGCCAATGCTCTAAAAGTAGAGAAAATTTTACACCATGAAAAGTCGAAATTCCAAGACGTATTGGTGTTTAAGTCGAGCAATCATGGAAATGTGTTGGTGTTGGATAATGCTGTCCAATGTACCGAGTTTGATGAATTCGCTTACCATGAAATGATCACACATTTGCCCATGAACTTGCATGCTAACCCAAAGAAAGTCTTGGTTATCGGTGGGGGTGACGGAGGAGTGCTAAGAGAGGTGTTGAAGCATAAATCTGTCGAGGAGGCTTGGCTGTGTGACATTGATGAGGCAGTTGTGAGATTGTCCAAGCAATATTTGCCTGACATCTCTGTTGCTTACAACGACCCTAAGGTGAAAGTCCATATTGGCGACGGGTTTGAGTTCTTGAAACAATACAAAAACACCTTTGATGTTATTATCACGGACTCTTCAGACCCGGAGGGTCCAGCTGAAGGCCTCTTCAAGAGAGGGTACTACGAATTGTTGCACGAAGCTCTCACGGAAAATGGTGTTATTGCCAGTCAATCTGAATGTGTCTGGTTGCATATGAATGTGATTAAGGAGTTGAATGAGCTATGTTCAGACTTGTTTCCTTCTGTTGGCTACGCTTCATCTATGGTTCCTACATACCCATCTGGTAACATCGGTTACATGGTCGCCACGAAGAATAAAGACGTTAATGTCAGAAAGCCTGTGAGGGAATTCACTGACGCAGAGGAGAAAACGTTATTACGCTACTACAATAAGAACGTGCATGAAGCTTCGTTTGCTCTTCCATCTTTTGCCAGGGAGGCGCTCAGGAAAGAGTAGTAATTTCCTTATATTTAGGTTTTATGTAATATGCTCCGTCGTGACTTATCTCTCTTAAACAGGAACTTTTTGCTGCCTACTAAAGTAAACCTTTTTCATGAGCCCTGAAAATAGGTCAAGCGGTATATAAAAACGGTAGCAGAATAACATGGTTCGCTTGGTCATCAGCAGCTCCGTCTACCAATCTCAGATATGCGACCTTTTGCCTTGCAATAGCAGTGCTAAATCGCAATTGACCCACGCGATGCTTAACGCGTACGCTGTGTTTCAGCACTTTGACAAAGTTTGCCATACGCCATATGCAAAGCAGGAAGAGATCGGCAAGTTCCACGGCAAACAGTATCTTCGAATTGCATTGGCTCCTGAACTCAATTGCGAGCGCGGCGAAGAGGAGGACGATGAGTGGGGCCATTTAGCTCGCGTAGCAGCCAATTATTATGAGCTTAACAACATCGAAGTTTCACGCGCGTCTTGGTGCACTTCCAAAAGAGCACTGCATGAAAGGTTTCTTGCCTACAATGGAATGCATAATGTCAAGACTTGTGGACGAGAGGATAAATATAATCATGACACCCTGGAAGAATTTGGGCTGGTTGATGACTGCCCCATCATAGAGTACTTGCCGATGTATATCCATACAATAGCCGGAGCTACCCTTTGTTTAGCTGATGAACTACGTCCCTCCGGAGAACCTGTGCTAGGTATTAATTGGGACGGCGGAAGGCATCATGGTCTTAAGAGTAAAGCGTCTGGCTTTTGCTATATGAATGACATTGTGCTGCTCGTTCAGGCGCTCCGAAGGAAGGGTTTCTCAAAAGTTTCCTACGTGGACTTCGATTTACACCATGGTGATGGAGTGGAAAAGGCTTTCCTCTACTCCAAAAACATTCAAACATGTTCGATGCATCTCTACGAGCCAGGTTTCTTCCCCGGCACTGGTGCGTTCAGTAATTGCCAAGAAAATAATGTTGTTAACATACCATTGTTGCATGGCCTAGATGATAAAACATTGGGCGTCATTGTGGATGAAATAATCGTGCCATGTGTCTTCAAACATCAGCCAGAAGTCATAATCATTCAATGTGGTGGGGACGGATTATGCGGCGACAAATATGAAGAATGGCAGCTGAGTATTCATGGGCTAGCCTTAAATATACTTAAGCTAGTTTCTGAATTTTCATCGAAAAACATCATTCTATTAGGAGGAGGGGGTTATGTTCCTACTTTACAGAGTAGGTTCTATACATATCTAAGTGTTGAGTTACTCCGCCAAATGAAGGGTATACCATCAGAAATAAGTGATGAAGAAGATGAACTAATTAAAGAACATGAGCTAATTGAAGAGTATGAGAAAGAAAATTACAGATTCTGGTTCTATGAGTATACCAGTATAAATCGTAAAAGCCTCATCAATGAAAACAAGGAAGCATATTTACGTAAGTTGCAATCCATGTTTCACAAATCTGCTACCGTAATAACTTGAGCTCGTGCATTGCGTTAGTCCAGCTTTCTTGCCATCTATGTTCGCTTTCTTCCATTGCTGCTTTCTTCAGTTTCGTTCTTTGTTTCTCGTCTTTGATAACGAATAGAAGAGATTCGTGCAGCTCTCTTCTATCGGAAAACTTTACACCATTCACGCCATGCTGAACGAGCTCATCTAATACTGGATAAGTAAATGCCAGCACAGGCAATCCGCAACCAAACATATCCAGTATTTTCATTGGCAAATCCAAACCAGAACTCGACATATGGAGGGAGACCCCAAAATCACAAATCTGCAAAAGACGTGGGTAATCCTCCGATGACAGCCAAAGAAAGTGTATATGGCATCGTTCCCATTCATACTCTCTGACTTGTTGCAAGTATTTTGCCTTAAGCGGACCTTTTCCTGTAATGAATACTAATAATTTCGGCAAAGTATTATCGAATTTCTTGACTGAGTTCTCGTAGATCTTCAGAGCTCCTATTAAAATACCTAAGTCCTCATCTGGAGTAAAGGAGGTCGACGTAACAAGTATGGTATCTCCCTCACTGGGTTTAAACCCTTCTGGTATGTATTTCTTTACAAACGCTTGCTGAAGTGCAGACTCCCTCTTTTCTGGTCCCAACGGTACGAACTGTTTAGCAGGCCTATCATATAGCACAGCAACTCGTCTCTCTGAGAACTTGAATGTGCCAGTAACATACTTTTTCATAGCAGATGTTACAGTCAAGTGGTAATCTGCAAACTGGCCAAAGACAAACTCAATAGCATAAGATACCAACACCAACGGATGCCAAAATGAACCATACTTTAATTGCAATATGCTGTACCCAAAGTTGTGCCAATCAATAATTAGTTTCGAGCGCGTAAGTAGTTTAAACATTACTGCTAATGGTAATATAGGGATACTAGGAGGATTCTGCAGCATGATGTAGTCACTTCCACGTAACCACCATAACTGCCTCACCACATAGTAGAGCTGTGCAAGTACTCTTCCAATTGCCTGTAAACCAATACCATCCTTCAAAACACGCTCCGTAGCAGGCAGCTTATGAATGGTAATATTCTCGTCTTCTAAAATATACTTTGGGGGCAATTCGTCGACATAACCACATAATTCAACATAAAAGCCCTCAGTGCTGAGAGATTTAGCATGATAGCACATACGTGGTGAATGCCCTATATCGCCTATGAGGAATACTATAATCCTCTTTCGTTCCGATTTATCGTGGTAGAACAAATATGGAACACATATGTACCAAAAAAAAGGTGAGATCACATACAAGCCAAGCAGCCACCACAGCCAGGTAGGGATATTCTCAGCTGTCATTGCTCCTTGAGCGTTCTTATAATTCGTAGTCTAAAAAGTGTTCACAAGTGATTTTCCATTAACTAGCTTTCTGGACAATATACTCGGTGTATTCTGGGTCCGGAACCATAGCCAGCAACGCAGAGTAAGCCCGAGGAAATGACCAGTAAGCAGTCAGTAAGTGAGCATCCCCATCTTCATGGCCCTTCTCGGGTAGTTTTGGTATAGAAAGGTACTGTAAAAGGTCTTGAATTCACGTGTTACAGTGAACACAGAACCCAGACACCATCACCATTGTAATTCTCCTTATAATCCAAAATTAGTTGTTGAAAGAATCTGACCAAATATTAGCAACTAGATTTTACGGAAATACACAAAGCAACCAAAAATTAGTATTAATCCAAGGCTTGGAGGTTTATCAAGGGTATAGAAAGCTTAATAACAGTTATAATGTCGCAGAATTTGACAGAAGAGCAGATTGCTGAATTTAAGGAGGCTTTTGCATTGTTTGATAAGGACAACAGTGGTTCTATTTCCTCTAGCGAACTCGCCACCGTGATGAGGTCACTTGGGTTGTCTCCAAGTGAAGCAGAAGTTGCTGATCTGATGAATGAGATAGATGTCGATGGAAACCACAATATTGAGTTTAGTGAGTTTCTAGCATTGATGTCTAGGCAACTTAAATCAAATGACTCTGAGCAGGAATTGTTGGAGGCATTCAAGGTTTTTGATAAGAATGGTGATGGTTTGATTTCAGCTGCGGAGTTGAAACACGTTCTAACTTCCATTGGAGAGAAGTTGTCAGATGCTGAAGTTGATGAGATGTTACGGGAGGTGAGCGACGGTTCAGGTGAAATCAACATCAAACAATTTGCAGCCTTGTTATCTAAATGATTTTTGTTTTATCTAGGTATAAAAGTATACTAAGCATTTGAAATTAGTAAAGTGACCCTTCACATTGTATTAGATAGTCGCCTTGCCGTGTTTACGTTGCTAAGCCAGCCAGCTCACGCTGCGGCAAGCTTCATGCATTCTATCTATTTTTGCCTCAGCCGTGCTTTGAATCCGCAACTCTATATAGAAGGTGTGTAACCACATATATATTTGAGGGCGAATCTACTGTTTGTTCAGATATATGGAAGATGTAGCTTGCTTTTGAAAAGCTATTTACCTATGATGAATCCTGTCATTTTCCTTCGGAACCACATTTTGCAGGTACCTTCTAAATGGATTATCATCCACACTGCTTTCTTGTACAGTAGGTGTCTCTTCAATGTTGGTATCCGAACGCTCCGAATGTGAAATGCTTTGTAAAGTTGGCTTTTTCTTTGGAACGGGAGGTCGCTCTTTCTTAACACCAACAAGGCTGTCCTTCTTTTTGGGTACAGCTGGAGCTTGCTTCTTCGCGGTCGCTGGAGATTGTCCATTGTGATTCGAATTTATGTCCATGCTTCGTAAGTCTGATACAACAGAAGAATATGGCGGAGGATCAGCTGGTTGGTACAATAATGCAGTTACTGGTTTTTTTCGGGCACCTGAAGAGATAGAATTAGAACGCGGCGAATTAGGAGGAATATCAGCATGGCCGACTTTTGCAGTTACAGTATCTTGAGAAGATGGTTTTCTGTATGGCTTCGGTGGTGGTTGAAAGCCGACCTGAACATCGTAGTTATATTTGCCCAGCACAGATGGACTTGTCGATGCGTGGGTAGTAGGTTTGTAAGTTTCCCTATCAGCCTTGTTATACGCAGCCGGAAGAGGGGTGGTGCCTGGAGAAGGGAGTTGTGAGAGTAGAGTATTAGCTGGTGTAGCTATTTCAATGCCAGTCTGAGATGAAGAAGGCGAACGAGAAGGCGGAGACGGAGGTTTCTTTGCACTAAAGAAACCCCCTCCTGAGGAAGTTCCAGTAGAAGCTAAAGTTGGTATATTAGGGGTCGAAACAGTGCGCGCGCCAGATTCACTTTGAACTTCTGCAAAACGCTTCCCTACATAAGTTGGAGGAGGAGGAAGTTTGGATATATCAATCTTATTGATAGCCAATCCCTTTTCTGCCTCGCGCTGCGCCTTTGTACTGTTCAAGTCGAACGGCTTCACAATAATAGATGGTGCATTTGTCCGGACTTCCTTTCCTATTGGTATATTGCTAGCTCGTGGTGGCATTTCAGGTGCATTTCTCAATGCCGACGTTGCTATACTTGGGATGGAGTTTTGAGTGACAGAGGGAAGATAGTTTCTCGCTGGAATTGGAGGTGGTATAGGTGCAGACCCACCTCCCACTGCAACCTTGTCATTATGTTGCGCAGGAAGTTCTACGATATTCTTTAAAGCAGTAGACACTAAAGGCTGGACAGAATTTGGTTGCGAAAGATTAGAGGGCGCATTTGGTAGTTCTCTGAATGTCTGTTGAGTTGGGGCAGACGGGGCTTCCACCCTCATATTAGGATGAGGAAATTCGGTACGTTGCCTCATTGCGTTTGCAGGGTGTGCACTACCTTCAGTTACCATACCACCATTATGATACTGCTTCTGCCCCGGTCTTAACGGTGGCGGAGGAAAATTCTTAGGGTCAGGTAGTTGTTCAAGCCTATTTCTAGTTTCATGCGGTGTACTCACATCTGACTGTCCTGTGCTCTTCTCCTTTTTCAAATTATTATACTGTGATTTACCCATATTCAAACCGACCTTGGAGAAACTCTTTGCTCCTTGCAACGTGCTCTTACTTGCTGCAGCAATGTCATCCAGTACAGAGTTACTGCCCATGCTGTTTTATATTACAGTGTTTCAGATGAAGGTTGAGTAAGATATCAAAGTATTTATGAATACCATAGAAATTTTCTTAAAAAAGGGATTTTTTAGCTTGTCAACCCACGATGGTATGAACTCGTTAAGGCCAAGATGGAAAACTTCATTGAGGCTGCTGATGTTCCAGAGGATGAACCAGATAGACAGTCTTTATTTAGCAGAAACATGATCCTGGAGGAAGCTAGTTGGTTTTTCTACTACTCCAGATCGCAAATCGATAAAATAAAACTGATAGAGGAGTTAATAGCAGCGTATAGTAACACGGCAAACATTTCGCATTTGGATGGAAAGGAAAACTTTTATATCAAGGGAACACCTCATAATGCTGCTGAAGCTTCTTGGTATTTGTTTATATATGGGGATGATATACTAGTTACTACGGAGAATAATGTAATGAATGGTCATCGAGCCCAATTATGGGAAAAATTAGATATATACCCTTTCAGGCTAACCTTCAGCTCTGAAGAGATGGGTCAGCTCATAGATGAGCTTTCCACCTATTGCAGTAACACAGTATCTGTGTCTTTTGATGTTAAATCGCATACGAAATATCTTGATAGGTTCGAAGTTCAAGCCGAAATGAGAGACCTAAAAACATATGATGATAAGCAACCATTCAGCGTTGTGTTTTGGGACCATCTAAGGCAGCAAATAGGCTTGGAGCGTCAACTGCTTTTAAGTCATGTTAGAATAACGAAGGAACTTATTCTAACTCCAGAATGGCTTCGCTTGACCGGCATTCCAGCTGCTTTGGGAACTGCTAAAGTAGCCTCAGTAGTACGAAGAAATATGAGTAACGAAAATAAGTAATAAATAAGTTTGATATGCGTATTTACAGTAGGACAAGTCCCTGCGAGCGCGGGCCTTCATTTGGCTTTGGATTCATCAACCTCCACCCCAAAACTACTCCCACACCCACAACTACTAGTCATTTTCCCTCCCAATATCTTGAAAGAAGAACCAATCAACTCATTTGTGTAGGTTAGGGTTGTATTACTCAGGACTTTGTGAGACTGCTCATCCAGTACAACTTCGCCCTTATTGTTAGGTAGGACGTAGATGACATCTTTTACACCAAATTCATCAAATTCATCAAGTTCATCACTTTCCTTAACTAAATCCGTGTAACTTTCATGTTGCTTTCTCGCTTCCTCCGCATCCTCTAGCTTCATATTGTATTGATAGCCATGGCATCCACCAGACTCCACAACAATCCGTAAGATACTATGTTTCTCCTCAAAAATTTCCCCTAGTCTCTTAGCTGCAGGTTCTGTAATTTTGATAGGTTCATCGCCAGGGTTCCCAATGATCTTCTCTGGGACAATGAACTTGTGGTCTACGAGTGCTTGCTTGTTAATATTAGTCTTGGTTAACCCGCGTCGTAATACAAGCATTAAAGGAGTTGCCAAAAGTGATGGAGAGTAAAGTGGAGTGGAATTCAATGGATGCACCATTCGCATCACTGCATTGGATCTTAATAATACACTTCTCAGCATCTCTGCTGAAGCTTTTTAGTGTAGAAGGTAACTAAGTCAGCATATCAGGAAAAGATATTTGTGAGAGAAAACTGAGACTCCGGGGAAATTCGAAGGCCCCTCTTTTCTCAAGATAGCTAAGCACAATGAAGAAGCACCCTTATGTGAGGTTTAAATGCTCTTAATAGTCCACTTAACGTCTGATTCTCCCACATATGTTACAGTTGGGTGACTTTTCATGCACGAAACTGTATGTAAAGCACCCGTCAGAACCATTGTAGACTAGGAAGTTGTTCATCTCTTCTAGATTGTCGACCAAATCCCAAACAATCTTGAGGAATTCATTACAGCAACTTGCAGCAATAATAGCATTGGTACTAGCAATACTTGGGATAATGTTTTTCGCTATCCCTACTACATAGCGTTCTGTAAATATATCCAGATTGAAACCAAACTTGTTGGCACGCGCTTTGCTGCGTTCTAACAACCATGTTACAACTTCAGGGCTGTCCACAGGCAATTTTCGAATTGCCTCAGCATCTGGTAGTTCCACTGTCACAACGTATGTGACAATGTGTTCTGGAAGTCTAGGGTTATTGGCAATGGTACATAATGGGTAAGCTCTGTCTGGAGGCGGCAGAGTTCCTATAGAACATTCATAGCAGGCGTTGATCCCTGGAATAATCGTTTTACAATGTCCACTGAATCCTTCACACCCACCGTCAATGAATGGGATGCACTTTTCGTAGTTTGATTGATAGGTGATCTCTACAAGAAGAGCGCTGGCGTACCGACGAGGCTCTATCGCATCCAACCCTGAAATCACAGCGGTAAACTGGTGCCAGAATCCAACAGGCATCTTAGTTAGATCACAAACATGGGGAACTATCTCCACCGGGCTACCATCCTGGCGTGCACTAGGTAGTCTTAAGGCGTTAATGTATTTTGCAGCAATTAGAGCTTTTGGCTGACCTATATCTTGTTCACAATACAGGAATTGCCGGTTGAGGTTTGTTAGCTCAATAGTATCCACATCCACTACATGAATAGAAGGGATACCGACCATAGCGAGGTTCTTTAATATTTCGCACCCAAGCCCGCCCGCACCTAAAACCAAGACTTTACAATTGGCAAGCGGATTGTTGTCTGTCATGATTATGACCAGTTCTGTTATTGGAACGTATGTGCAACTATGTCTGTGTTAGTGGTTGCCATTATTTACTAGGAATTTTGGAGACGTGATCCTTGAACGTGAGTTTCATATTCGATAGATTGTTGCTCTTTGTCATGTAGCCAAGGGTAAAGGAGAGAAAGATAGTAGCAATTTGGTACAATTCACGACCAACTACCAACCAACTCTACGAAAGGCTTCTATAATTGAGCATAATTTACATATTCCGGTTATATACTTGACTATGTTGTTAGGTGCAATTTTGCACCCAAGACATAACTTTGCTCTAATTTCATGGCAAGTTCGACGATCGACACTGACGTCTGCTTCGCCCCATAGGCTTGCACCAAGGCCAGTCGGTGTGAAGCAGACTTTTCATCATAAATCTATTGCCAACAATCTTCCTAACATACAAGTAGCTTAAAGAAAAGAAAAAGACAAAGCAAAATCTTATGATATAAAGGTTACTGCAAGCGCTGTGCACTCAGTCACTCTTGACACCACCGTTACCTGCCTTCTCAGCCTCTTCAATGGACTTCTTGTCAGTCTTTGCCTCGCTTGCGCCACCGAAACCAAATAGACCAGCTTGCTTGAATGGTCTCTTCAAGTCGCCAGATGCTGGCTTACCAAACAAATGAATCTTGACTTCATTGTGCTCCAAGGCAGTCTTAATAGGCGAGATAGATTGCATGAACAATGGGTTAGTGTACTTCATGTACAAGTGCATGAAGCCCATCATCATCACACCGGTGTAAATAGACTTGATCGAGGAGTCAATTTGCTTCAAGTCATAGTCACGCACAGTGGTGACCTCTAATTGCTCGTCTTGTTGGCCAGAAAGCGGGTTAGGAGGTACCACATACTTCAAAGTGGTCAAGTCGTTCTTGGCGATAATCTTACGCCTAGTGGCTGCGTAAATTAAGTAGGTAATAGCAGTGCATGCAACATATAGGATTCTAATGTAAAAGATGGTAGTAGGATCCTCCATGTTCAAGTATTGGCTAAGCTTCATCATACCTAACATGATCACCAAGTTAGAAAGTTGTGGATTCATTGCTTCTGAATTAGACTTTATATAAATGTGGACTCAAGCGATAAAGCTAAAAGGGAATAAAAACCTGAATATATGATCAGATCCTGATAAACAAAAAGTGTCTTTAGTGGCTTCAATGACACCTTGCAATCACAAAAATATTGAAATAGCTTAGCCTCTGTAAAAGTGGTAGTTGTAGAGAGATACTCTAAGTTATTTTTCTGTAAAAAAGACGACCACCGTAGCACTTAGAGGAACAAATCCGAATTACTCAGCTTTAACGCTGAACGATCTCGTTTTTCCAATCTACTCGCCACCCACCCATCCAGCCAAGCGTACGAAACTACGTTAATAGTGATTAAATAAACTAAGGCTTAACCATCTCAATCACGTGACGAGATTGTCTGCTCTCGAGTCCGAGCGCTGCTAAGCATCTGATGCTATTTGGTACGCAATACAGATGTATAGAGAAGAAGGTATATAGAGTAGTAATCCGGATCATAACAAGCGCCTTATACTAGTACACATTAGAAATAATAATAACATTGAAAACTGCAAGGATTAAAAACACAATAGCCAAAAACAAAAAGAACACATAGTTTTAAAACACAATAAATATGTAATACTCGAAGCAAGTACTGGAAAAGACGCAGAATAGTAAAATAACAAGGTACCAATACTCGAAGTTTTGTCTGAGTATAATGATATAGTGTCTTCGTCGCGAGATTTATCACCCAAGTGAGGAACAGAAAAAAAGACATAGCCGCCGAAATTTTTTTTGATGTAGTTTTTCACTTTGGATGATGCAGGTCATCTCTGTTAGATGTACCTATGTGACCTAATGCTGTTGTTGAAGAAGGAATGGTGGAATTACTACTACTACCGGGTAAGGAGTTTGGACCGCTAAGAACGGATGCCGAGTTGTGATGTATTGGTAGAGTATAGCGTAAAGATTGAGAAGAGGCATTAGGCATTCCTAAAAGGCTGGGGGAGTTTGTGCCCGCCGAGCCCGAGGGGTTGCCTACTGTTGAGTGCTGGAAACCATGATCCAGATATGGGTCTTGATGTATGTTGGGAAGCCTGTAGTAGGACTGTTGTTGAGGGGAAAGTTGTATCTGTCTTTGGTTATATCGATACTGCTGCTGTTGTTGTTGTTGTTGTTGTTGTTGTTGTTGTTGTTGCTGCTGCTGCTGNTGTTGTTGTTGTTGCNTCTGCTGCTGCTGAATTTGTTGTAGCTGCTGCTGCTGCTGCTGTCGACGCTGCTGTTGCTGCTGCTGTTGCTGCTGTTGTTGTTGCTGCTGCTGTTGTTGTTGTAGTTGTTGTTGTTGTTGCTGCTGCTGCTGCTGTAGTTGTTGCTGCTGTAGTTGCTGCTGCTTTAAGTGTTGCTGCTGCAATTGCTGCTGCTGGGAATAATACGGTTTCCACATGTTCTCATGAGGGTATGCAATCTTTGAACCTGCGCTGCCAGGTACAGTACCAAAGTTCATTGGCGATAGTTGACTTGGAGCGCCTACGCCAACGCCAAGTGAGGAACTCGAAGCCTGAGAAAGCTGTTGAGGCGAAGCGTTATTCTGGGCCCTACGGATGTTACGCTGCTGCAGCTGCTGCAGCTGCTGCGAAGGTGCCAGCTGGTGATGGTGATGCTGTTGCTGTTGTTGGTCAGCAAACCGATTTTCCCACGGAGCCAGTTGCATTAGATAAGCGTTCGATGTCTGTGAACCCGCAGAGACAGCTGGTACTTGTTGTTGAAAATGTAACTGATCTTCAGGTCTTCCCCCAAGAGGAGGAAGCGCCGAAGGAGATGCAGATGAGGGATTCGTACTTTCACCACTGGAGGAACTAGGCACAACTGCAGACCCGCTGGTGGCTGCGCCTTGTGGGTACATACGCACAAGATTCTGCAGCTCAAACTCTAGAGCTAACTTATTCCGATTCTTTTTCCTTTTCGGTTTATACTTGTACCCGGGGTATTTTTTCGCATGCTCTTGTTTTTCTAGTTCTGCCTTGTCATGCCACTCCTTCTTCTCATCAGGTGCCAACTTCTTCCACTGAAAACTGATGATTTTACTCACCTCACAGTTATGAGGGATATCTTGTCCTGATTGCTTCCAGTAATCTGTGAGCAGCTTCTGCTGGTGCGAACGGAACAGGATAAATGCATTCCGTGGGCGCGGAATATGCTGTTTTGATTGCTTATAGTTCAGAGGCGTAGCCGCAGTAGGTGCAGAGCCTGCAATCGGAACTATATTATGGTTATCAGTCATGATATATGACACTAGTGCAGGCACGCGCAGTAAACACTACAACGATCTCGATGTAGGATTGCGAGAGTACAGATGTTAAAAAAATGACTCTCTGTTGGGCAAGAGCTCAAAAAGGCGAAGATATGCGCTTTCCGTACCTTTCTCGTTGTGTACCTTGCAAATAAGATTTAGGTTACGATCGTGTATAACCAACAACGCAAAAAGAGTCTCTCCAAAACTTTACCTTTTTTTTCGCAAGCCCTTACGAACTTTATCTCAAAGCTCTTTGTTGTTCTGTTTCCTTTTCCTATCGATAAGAGAGAAGGATGATCGTGGCTTACTGCAGGTAAGAATTAACAAAAAGGTAAAGGTATAAGCACAGTGGTAATATTACTAGATGAGGATGATCTTCCTTTCTGCAGCGTGTGTTTATGTTTGTTGTTATGTCTGTTCGTTGTGCGTTGTTATCTCTTGTCTCCTGATTGCGTATGTGTGTATGGAGAAAGTTTTCTTTTATGCAGGTTTTTGGCAGCAAACAAACTTTAATTTGATCTTGCGTGGATCGACGTATTTTTTTCGCTTCCTTTTTTTTGGTATAATCTTGCTAAAAAAAAAACCTCTGCACGTTCTATACGGACTGTTCTAAACGCCCTGATAGAAGTTTTAAGTCAGTTTAGAACGAAACAAAAAAAACTTTCACCGTGCTGTTCTTCTTCTTCCAAAGGCTAAAATTTCTAGTTTTTTTTTTTAAAATTGTAGACCCAAGTTTAAACCAAAGGTTTTTTTTCTTGTTTCCCGTTCGTTTTTTCCGTATACAGGCTTAATCGACGTGATTCCTCAGTGAAACTTTAAGGTTTCAAATTGGCTCGAGTTTTTTTCTTTCCTGCTCCTAGCTCCTCTTGACGGGTATGCCTATCTGACAAATCCCTGGACAGCTGGGCTGAACTCGAATCGTAAAACACAGCAAATCTCGCGGTACCGAGCGCCGAGTGACAATCGCAGGCGGTGCCAGTGCAAGCTCTGCTGTGCGGGTGTCGGACGTGCAGAAAGAGACGGTCTAGTGCTTGCTCTCGCCTGTCCAAGCCGGCTTGGGATCGTAGTAGCCTATTCTGAAGACACCAACAGCCTGTGAGATTTCCAAACCTTTCCGGGGGCGTCGAAGGTGTGTGTGGTGTTGTGGTGTTTGTTGGACGGTGAGACGATGGTGATGAGTTAACCAGTGTGCGTACTGAATAACGTATATGTGAGTTTTGAGAGAAAAAATAACCTTAAAATCTTATTTTCTCACCCACTGGCAGAAAAAGGTTGGGAAAAACGAGACGCAAAAAAACACAACAATAAAAAAGGTGTCGAAAAAACAACAAAAAGACCTTGCGCCGGGGGGGGATCAAAGGTCGGTAGCTTGCCGGAAATCTGCCTTTCTTGGCCCGTACGCTGCGCGGAGTGACTGCCTGGTAGCTTCTTGTGTCTGCCGTGCGTGCTCCTCGGTTGCCACTGTTGTCAGGAGCTGCGCGAATAATAATGTCCTTCTTCCTGCCCTCCAGTCAGAAACCCAAAAAATAATAATTAAAAACAAAACCTTGCAAGTGTATCTTGCAGTGCTCGTGAAGATAGGCGGTGGGATGTGCTAAAGTCTATGCTCCTCCTGGTGCTCCTTGCCCTTGCTTCTATACGTTTACTCTATAATAGTCTAGTGTCGCTCGTGAGAGAGATCAAAGCTAACCGGTTTCAAACGGATAAATAGACAAATGGATTATTGTAAGATGCTTGTTCTATATTATATGCTTCTTGTGTCATTCCAGTTCTCGAGGAACCATTAATACTAAATACTCTATATAGAACAAAAACAGGAACTATTAAAGAAGGGAGAGGAGATAAATGGGGAGGAGGAGACGCCAACTAGTGGCATTCTGGTCGGGCGAATCAGACGGAGGGCTGTATTATGCAGCCTGGGCAGCAGGTACCTGGCAGATGGGGGGTGTCTAAAAACACACCCACAGGGCTAGAGAGAGAGAGAGAGAGAGAGAGAGAGAGAGAGCGCGCGTGAAAGAGTCAAAAAAGACAGAAACATAATACGGCCTGCGCCATAGCAGCTGTTGTATGTAGTTATGTGGTGATCCGTTCGCATCACGCATTGTGTTTCTGGCGCTAAGGCGCTGTGCAGACGTACGCAGCTGAGCAAGCTTTCTGGATCTACTTAAGGGTGTGTTCCTGGCCAGGCGTTCCGGCGGGCCAGCTGGGAGTCATCTGAGATTTCTCCGCGGATCGAAAGCAATTGTTCTGTTTTGAGAACAGCAAAAAAGAAAATCCTCGCCTTTGAAATAATGAATCTGGTAGGACCGCGTCTGGGTGGGGAGGAGAAACCTCCTTTGTTCGCAAATAAGACCGAGCGAGGTTCGACATGTGTGTTGTATTCGATGTAGGAGGGGAAGCGGCACAATAGATAAGCAATTATGTTGGAGTCAGGGTGTTCTGCCAGTCATAAGCTGTGCATGGGAAGCGCAAGAGCTCCAGGTCGGCGCTGGCCAGGAACAGGGAATGCACGAAGCCGCGCCTACAGGCTTCAGGGCGCGTGTGTGCACCTCAGCATGGGCAGCCTTGCTGCTTGCTGGCTTGCAATTTATTTTTTTCTCTTGGTCAACCATTGTGACCATCTCGCTTAGCCGCCGTTCTTCCTTTCTTTCTTTTTCTTCTTCTGCCTTCTCTGTACCAAGCCAATAACAGCCGCATGGCTCCTAAGCGGACTCAAAAGGCACGTGCCTTGCATGTGGGCCGCGCTGTTTCAGCCACAAGAGTGCTCGCACCTGCATGAAGTGTGGGTGCGGCCCAATTAAAGTTTTTTTTCTACGCAGTTACCGTAAAAGAACACGAAAAAAAGAAATTGTGGCCCGAACAGGAAAAAAATAACGGCGCCAAAACCTTAGGAAAGATAATGAGTAAAAAAGAAAACACCACCGCTGCGGCCATAACCGGTGTGACTACGCTGATTCGGCGATTTGAGGCTGGCAGAAGACCGTAGACAGGTTTTTATCGCATGCACATAATAGAGGAGAATAAGAAGATAGTTTTGCTCCCAATACCAGTTTGAAGTGGTTGGTTTTGAAGTGCTTCAAACCGCTAAAGGCCAATAGTTCAATACAACTAAAACTTAAACATCACTATTGCAGCTAGCTGAAAGACAAGGCTCCCGTATCCGTTTATACTGCGGTTGAGAGAGCGTTTGATAATAATAAAAAAATTAGTTTTTAATTACCTTGATAGAAAAAGAACCCCAGTGAGCAAAATAGCGCAGCTGGACATTTACCACTTACATTCACGGGCAAAAGGCTGGGTTGCGTTAGCCGTAAGGTAGGAGGTGTGAAGAGGTTCTAAGGAAATAAACAAATAGTTTGGGGATTAGCGGCAACGCAGGATAGAAGGTTGGATATAGATAACTATAGGAAAGGACGGCGAAGAAGAAGAAGGACAACAAAGGGGTTGTAGCTAGTTTGCAGCAACAGAGTTATAGAAAAAAATGATTAATGAAAGAGTGGTAAGTTTGAAGGGTAGCCGGCGGGAGAAGGAGGGCGAGGAAGGAGTAGTAGTAGGAGTAGACGACGCGGCGTTGGCGAGTGCTTTAGTAGAGAGTTGTGTGCACGCGGGTGGTGTTGGTGCTGCGAAGAGCGCGCAGTTTTACCAGCACCATGACGAGATGTTATTTAAGTGTGCGAGCGGCGACTCGCTAATACTGTCTTGGGATTACAGTCGGTCGACCCCCGGGTCTGAGTCTTCTAGTGGCGGATCTCTTGAGGAAAAGGCCATAAGTCTCCCCAAAAAGTACTTGCTGCGGGAGCAGGCGGCTGCCGCGGCGGCGGCGGCGGCATCGCCAGCCTGGGCTGCGTCGCAAAACGTACCGCGCCCTACGACAGTAACAAATTGGCTCAAGCCGTTGATGGCCTTCCAGGGCTATCAGATATCGGGTTATAAAAGGTACCAGGTTCGTGTGTTGCTACAGACTGTAGAATTGCCCGCAGCTAGCCAACCCTCGACCACAACGACGCCTCATGTCACAGGCTTTTTGACTATTAGAGGTCTGACAAACCAACATCCCGAAATAACGACTTTCTTTGAGTCGTTTGCTGTCAATGATACGATCGGCTTTCTTTCCAGTAGTATTCCGCAGGAGTTAGCGGACTACAAGTCCAATGATAAGGTGGATCTAGAGCATTGGTTGAATTTCCCGAGTTTCAAGGAACTCTGCATGGCGAACGATAGCAACACAATGTCCGACATCATGGAAAGGAGTTACATACACCGCGACTACCTTGCCCAACGCTACATCTTTATGAGATGGAAGGAAAAGTTTCTGGTTCCTGATGAAGAAGTAGGGAATGTAGAAGGGGCCTCCTATGATGGCTACTACTACATCGTCCATGATCAGATCACAGGCAACATTTTAGGCTTTTACTACCATAAAGATGCAGAAAGGTTCCAACAGTTGGAATTGACGCCTGTTTATCGGGAAAGACAAGGCATTTGCAGATTCGAGTTTGCCTAATTGATGAAAATGGAGGAGGAGGGGCTCGAGTCATAAATATTCCATCTCCTCTTTTTTTCTGTTCTGAGAAGACAATTGGCAGCCTACTCGGAGGCGAATATGATATGATTTGTCGAAGAAGAATACCCGTACTCATATCCCTCTTCTCTTGTAATGAAGTTATCACATCCTGTTACCATTTTTTTTAATACGTTTGTTTTCTTCTTTTTCATTCTATTATTATTGAAGGTGTTTTACCTTTTAAAATATGGATTCTTACGTGGATTGGGTTACGATTCTCATAATATGTACATAATCGGTGGAAGTAGTTAAAGCACTAATATAACTATCATTATAACGTTCATCTAGCGGCCCTTGCTAGCTGCTGCCCATTGCGTTTCCTTGGGTGTGTCGATAGCATGGCTCTCCATTTGGCACGTGATCTGTAACAAACTTGACAAACACAAATCGCTCGGGTGGAGTCTCTAAAAAACTTACTTTCGGCGCAGTATCGCAATCTTATATGGCATAGCACCGCCAACAAGATAGGTTTATAGTCTCTGAAAATGCCATTGAATAATGTTAAACGGACAGATCTCGCTATAAGGTAAGTGCTTTCTTGGTGCCCCTCTTTTTCACTTTTGCTTTCTGTTTACTAACCTGGTCTATGTACAGATACAAACATGTCCCCGCCCCAATCACGTTTAGCAACGGCCTGGGCCAAGGCATGATGTTACAGTCTATGCCAATGATTGCGATGGTGTTGAGGAACAAATTCCTCGGGTGGCTTTCTCTACTGACTAGTTGGCAAGCTTTCCTCACGACGGAGCCAGTTGCCAATGCTTCTTCTGATGCCGGCGACGTCAGTCCCGTCTTCAAGCTCTTGCTGGCCTTTTTCGGCCTTGCGGTATGCTACATGGGTTTGGTATTCCCTCAACCTACTCCGGAGATGGCTGCTGCTGCCAAGACCGCCGTTAAAACTACGGTAGCTAGCTCCGCCGCCCAATAGCTGTGTACATCCCCTTCAACACTTTTCCTTACATACATACAAGTTTATACAAATACCCTTTTTAGGGCCCTAACGAAACTACGTAGTCTAAGAGCAGGAAAGGCCAGGCTCTTTCTTTTAATAGCAGGAGGTACTATCGGACCTCTTTAGTAACTTTCCCTTTATGAGTTTTTTTTTTGACTTTTTCTTGGAAAACAGCACTCATACCTGAACTCCGGATAGGCCAGTGTATTTTATACTGTTCAACAACATTAACATAACAGAAAGTACACCTTCCCGAAGTGCCGATACACTCTACAATAACGGTTTGATTATGTATTGCAAGTTCCACTGGCATACACAATCATTCCACGTCCAACGTTTGCTTTTACGTGGGGTTACCGCGCCGTTTCGCAATCACCCTCGTCTTTTTGCATCCGCTGCTGGTGCCACTAAGGATAACAGCGAACAAGTGCGCTACCATGAAGACAAAGAATGGCCCAAAACTGGAAAGCCTACTCCCTACGAGGTTTTTGGAATACCTGCAGGTTCATGTATTGATCAAGGGAAACTCAAGAAGCGGTATCACGAACTCGCAAAATTGTACCATCCCGATATAGCTGGAACTATCGTCATCCTATCACACCCACGCAGTATTGAGAACCAGCACGCCGCTACTCAAATTGCCAGTTCGTCACTAGTCTCTTTGGACCATAAAGAGAAACTCTACCGCTTCCGACTAATAAACGACGCTTATTCATTATTATCTAACAGTTCCCAACGGCAATTCTACGATAACTTTAAATCGGGATGGCCGCATGGTCCGGTAAAACCTCCCGTCACTATGTCACATGCTACTTATCATTCCGATCCTCTCTATTACAATGCCGGCACTTGGGAGGACTTCACAAACCTTAATGGCGAGACCGGAACTGGCCCAATGCAACGTATCTCTCCATGGACAGCACTAGCACTTGTTGCTGGTCTACTAGCCTGCATGCAAATGGCTTCCCTACTCACCCATATGCAGCAAGGCCTTAGTCAGCGATTTTTCACCCAAGATGAGACAGAACGAGACCTCACGCTTGCCTACATAAACTATGGTATGGATACAGACAAGTGGACAAGGCTACGCCGTTTCTTGTGGTTCCGCACATGGGGGTTGTACCGTAATAAGGAAGATCTAGATCGGGAAGCTGTGTTGAATGAGAAGATTATCCAGCAGCTAAAGCTTGCCGGTCGCACGGATGAACAATCTAAGCTTTCTAGCAGTGAGCCCACTCGTACTTAGTGCCAAGCACTAGACTATATATATACAGCCGCTCGCTGTGAGTCACAAACCAGTCAGGACAAGCATAGGGCATATATGGTCTATCTTGTACCAAGATGTTTTTTCTGTCATTAAAATCAAAAGGATACAGTGCTCTCCTGATACTTATCTGTACAATAGGCATAGTAAAGGGACAGTATTGTGGAATCATGGATTTTTTTAATGTTTCATCTGTCTTAGATCTAGATAATATTCGCAAAGAGCTCGTTCGCATGGAAGATAGCATTATCTTTAATTTCATCGAACGTTCATACTTTATGACAAGTCCTGTTATTTATACAGCAAACGATGAGAGATTACCAATTCCTGACTTCGATGGATCCCTCCTTGATTGGACCCTTTTACATACCGAAATGGAGCAGTCGAAGTTAAGACGGTTTGAATCGCCAGATCAGACTCCTTTTTACCCAGACCATCTTTGCGCTCCAATTCTTCCGAAGTTAAGTTACCCGCAAGTCTTAGCACCTGTGGCACAGAAAGTTAACTATAACGATAAAATCAAATCCATGTATGTTGAACGAGTTGTTCCATTGATTTCTCACTGTGATGGCAATAGCTGGGAAAACTTTGGTTCCACGGTTACAGCAGACGTTGACGCTCTCCAGTCATTAAGCAGAAGAATTCACTTTGGTAAATTTGTGGCAGAGGCAAAGTTCCAGAAGAACCAAGAGAAATACACGCAAATGATTCGGGCACGCGATGTGGACGGCATTGTAGCTAGTATTACGGACAGCGCCGTTGAGGAGAAGATCCTCGAACGTTTGAAGCTTAAGGCGGCAGCTTATGGCGTTGATCCCACAGATCGGAATGGTACCAAGAAAATTACACCTGAGTACTTGGTTACAATCTACAAGGATTATGTTATTCCCCTAACCAAGGATGTGGAAGTTGATTATCTTCTTCACCGGTTGGAATGAATCTAGATAAAAAGATATAGATACTGATATGTACTAACATTAGTGTTATCATGTTATATCCTATGAATTCGTGAGTGTTTGGTACATAACTATGAGATATGGAGTTAATTTATGTAAGGAGATCTTTTTGACCGTACTGGAAAGCAGCTACTAGTACAACCAAGTGGAAACAAGTCAGCTTACTATCAGGCAAATGACACTCTGCCAGTTCGAGCGGCAGCTCAAAAGGCTTTACCTTTACTTGTCTTTCGAGAATACTTCGTGCAACTTTCCCTAGACTTCTTACGCGAGAAGTTTCGTTTGCCGCTAAGCGTTCTGGTAGATGCAAGAGAAGGTACAAAAGCCATTGGCAATGGTCTACCTCAGAGTCAGTTCCTAGCTGTTCATATAGGTGCTCCTCCATATATTGCAAGAGTGTAAAAAGTTGTTCATTTGACATTCGCTGAAAGAATTCATGTGTTGGTTCGTTGAGTGAAATGTGGATACTCCAAGCCTTTGCTCGTACCGGGATGGGTACTTGGGAGTTAATCTTAAGACGGAGGTTCTCAAGGCTTGTAAAGGTCCTCCTTTTAAGACGAGATAGTAGCTTTGCGGCCCATTTTTCGTCAAGCTGGAGGGAGCCGTTATTCTCTGGTGGTTTCACTTCACTGAGCAATTCAGCTAGACGAGAAACACTTGGTTCAGGATTTGCCTGCAGTTCTATATATTCTTTGAGGTTGAAGAGAAGGAGGTCAAGAGTTTCGCTGTCATATCCCTGAAATGGTTGGTGGTACTCAGTTGCAATTGTCCGGATGTTCCGAAACCAAGTTAGAGCTTCACTAATGTTAAATGGTAACTCCAAAGGGGCATGTGTTGTCGCTATTGGGCTTGTTGCAGCATACCTTTCTTCAGTACCGCTACTACTCTCGTCGTCGTAACAAATGGTGGTTTTCTTGCTATGCCTTAAGTTCCTCTGGGCAACAGCGCTTGTGCAAAGAGCTTCATTCCTGACATTCCTCAGATACGCTACTGCTGCAGGGTCTACATTATCCCCGCTGCAATCAAGGATCCTGGACTGACCGAATAGCGGATCTACAGGCCCACTTGTATGCCCCATCTGTATATCTCTATGTTCCAGCTTTTCGTCGTTGAGTTAGAATCGCAATGATTTTCAAAACTGAACACTTTTAACCTTTGCTCTATTCAAGATAATGGTAGTATAAAATACACTGCTAATGTCGAAACGAAGGAGAAGTGAAAATGATATCGAAACTAACGCTATTGCAAGGCTAAGGTTATGTGACGAGCCAGAAGATTACATCTTATGTAATGATACGCCATGTAAGGACAACAAAGTCGCCGCTTTTCTCTACCCACCACATGTTGAAATGTATCACGAGTATGTATGTGCTGAGTGTGGGTCAAACCTAGTGAATCCATACTTACTTGAGCTACATCAGGAGGAACTTCACAACCCCTTTCGGAGGTCGCCATATTTACGATGTTACGAGAGAAATTGCCCCAAAAACTTCGAATCCCACCTCGAACGCAGGGTACATTTGATAACTTTCCACCATTATGCTATTGACAATAGGCTAAATATTGTATACACTGGGTACAAATCTGAGTTCACTTGACGTTCCTCCTCTTCTTCTCCCTAGTAATGCCTGGTACGACCGGCTTTCGTTTCAGCTTAGCCACTACTCTCTCATCAAACTCTGAATCACAAGCTGGACATTTATTCCCAGGCGGAATAATTGACAGGACGCACAGACATACACTGCATACAAATCCCACTGCAACAACCTTACCAGTTAAATAACATGATGTTCTAAAGTCAACTGAACTCTGGTTTGGCTTAACGATAAATTGACGCAAAGACGGATCAATGAACATAACAGTTGAAAGATATTGAATCAGCCCTTCAGTATTTTCGACGTGTAGGTAGTTACCATTTGTAGCATCTGTAGCTTGTTGTAGGAAGGTAGACTCTTTCTTACCACCAATTTTGACCACATCAATTGGACATCGCATTTTGGTAGCAGAAAAGATGCAGTTCATAATGGGTATATATTGAAATATCTCGTTCTTACCATCACTGCTCCCGCAAGTGATCACTAGAAGTCGTGACTTTAAGCTAGCACTTTCGTTCTCTTGCGTCATCCTGTTGATATATGTTAGCCCAGCAGACATGGCTCCCGGCAATGTACTTTTCACTGGTTGTACTGGATTGGACTCAAATTCTTGGAGCTCATACTGGAACAATTTATATAGTTCTTCTAGTACTGTTTCATCAACGTTCCTGAATCCACGGTACATTCCTTTGTTAATGATGTATTTATCTTCACCAGTACCTCTGGAAGATCGTCCGTCTTGGGCCTCATCTTCAGGGGGATACAAATACTTAATACCCCTAGAGTGAGCAGCAATAACAGAAACCAGATTCCCACTCTTCAACGAGAGATGTGCATTCAAAAATACAATTATTGAACGGAATGCGTGCAGTATTTGCCCTTTACATCCAACTTCTTTATCTAACTCAGCCCATGACTTCGGATTTGTATCAAGAACAAGAGTTAATAACGATGGTGTATCTTCAACTATCTGTGTCTTGCTTTTGCCAAATTGAAATACACTTTCTGCAATAGCATCCATCACTCTTAGAAAGCTGTTTAATTACTGCTTTGTGCTGTTTCTCAAAGTTGGTAAATTGCCAGAAACGTTGAAATTTCCTTTCTGTACAATTTAAGCTCACATACAGAAGTACATGCAGAATAGCATTAACTATAAAAGCAATACATGTACATTGGAAAGACATTAAGTAGAAGATAATATGTAACGTTACAGTATTTTGACTACAAATAATAGTTCGATTTTTTAGGTTATCATTTCAAACTAGCGATATTACAGCCATTTCACCTATAGAATACGCTATACTGAGTTCGCGGCTGTCAATACTCCAAGATATTTGTACAACGTAGCTTCCCTCTTTATTAGATTGATAGTCGCCAACGACAGGTATCTTGATAGGAGATAAGGTAGATTTATTTGTGCTTTTATTGCTTTGTTGTAATTTTTCTAGCACCTTTTCTATATCAAATACCACAACCTCGCCGCCCATCGTTCCAGTAGCGAACTTGGTCTTATCAGGGGACAAAGACCCTGTAAAATTAGGCAAACCATCTACAGTCGCACTTGCAACCACAGAATTACTTGCTAATGACCATATGCAGATGGTACCATCCATGGAAGTGGAAATAATTAGATCGTCATGAATCCACTGAGAAGAAGTAATCAGTTGTGTATGCCCGTAGAAAACATGCGAAGGATTTATGTTCCCCCCACGCCAGACACGTATAGTCAAGTCATCCGATGCGCTCAACAATAACTTATTTTCTTCATTATAGGTTAGTGTGGTTAGGGTTTTGCTGTGTCCAAGAAGTTTGCCTATTGGTTTATTCACTCCAATGTTAAATATTAGTATAGCACCTTGCAGACCTGGGATGGCAAACTTGTCCTGATCAATCCAAGTAAGATCTACACCCAGCGATTCACTATGATGTGGCTCTTTGAAATTAAAATGTTGCAGAGCAGTGCCGGAGAGGGCATTCCATACTATAGTGACATTATTCACATCACATGTGAGTACGTGGGTCTGGTCTGCATTCCATTTAATACACACTACCGGCGCTCTATGCGAGCTCAAAATATTCTGCAGTTTACCCTTTCTCGACCAAAGCCAAACCTCGCCACTTTCTGTACCAGCTAGCAAGCTTTCTCCACTTGGAGACCATTCTAGGCATGTCACCTCGTTTGGCTTGTCGGAAGATACTGGTTGCGCCAAGCTCCATGTTTCTTTAATTTTCCAAGCACCATCAACCTCCTCATACGTTATTATGCTTGCCTCTGAATCTCGCTGCCCCCAGGCAAATGTGTTCGAATACTTGGGATTCCATTGTGATACATAGCCCGGGGGGAACGACTGTATGCACAGCAAAGTCTTTATAAAAGAATCATCGCTATTCCGCTGTACTTCATCATCACCTGCATTCCCATCGTCGCGCTCTTCGCCCTCATGTTCCAAGGCAAATCTACCTTTGGAAGCCATTTCTGGGAATCGCTGTTTATCAACCTCTAGTGCTTGGGCTAGAGTGAAATCTTTTTCGTAATGGTCCTGATCGATTGGTGAAACTTCCCCGTCATATCTAACAAGCAATTCACTTTCAGTATACAGTATTCCTTTCTGTACCAGATTGACCAATGTCCCCAATGGTATATGTTGCTTATATTTCTCATCGAACTCTAGCACCCGCGTTTCTTCTTGCATTGCAAAAGCACTCAGCTCATGCCCAGCCTCTTGGAAATACCGCCAAATGAGGTAGTTCAACTCCTCACTGCTAATGGACATAACCCTTTTACCAATTACCTAGTTGTGTCTGTTAATGTTTTACTCTATTACCAATGTTTTTTAACAGTGATTTTCGTTCAACAGTTATCTCCTCCTAAAGGTGAACTGAGCAATATATAAAGAGAAGCTGAACAGTCTCGTTAAACCATAATCAAGAACTCACTACTCATTTCTTTGACTATTTGCCTTCCTTATTCAACTGTTTATGCTTTCTCTCGTGAAGTAATCCGATATTATTATGTCACGTGATATCGACTCTTATAGATTGGTTGTTTCTATTACGTTCACCACTTTACCATTAACAGTTGGAACAACTACAACTGGCACTGGATTCACAGATACCAATAATTGAGAACATTCAGAAGGACACGTTACTATTAGAGGTAAATGGTTGATTTCTCGTTGCGGAGAGCTAGGAACAATTGGAACAAGCTCTCATCTCCGGGCAAGGTGAAGCAACATGATTCGCCCCCCAAATTGAAGGCCAAAGCTTATGAGGACTTTGCAGTTCCCCAGCACTCCTTAAAGTTGCCTGAAATTGATATCAAGGACCGAAAGAAGGTGGGCACTTCAATGCAACGAAGGTTGTCTTTTCACAGCGGAAAACATGCAGCACCCCAAGTTGATTATTCGGCGCTTCCTGCCTTACCAACAAACGATTATCCAATGCGAGATAACTCGTTATTACCTCAGGAGTTGTTAAAGCCTAATGCAAAAAGGACAAGATCAGATATATATGAAGGGCGCTCCTTGCGTGACATATTGTCAAACCCCAACTTTCAGGCCAAACGTTTTGTTCACGATAAGTTAGGAGATGCAACGGCTTTGGAAATTGACAACTTCGCCTCGAGCTTAAAAGACTTGTCGTTAGAAATTGAAGATGAGATTAAGGTAAACATTAACAAGTCTTATAAGGAGATTATGCTTGTTAACAGGGAGCTAGATATTGCTGGAAATCAGTTGAAGGAATTGAGATCAAAAGTGCAGCAACTACAAGGTATTATGGATCAATTTATGACCATGGCGGAAAAGCGTCTTCAATTAGAGAAGGAGCAGTGTCGGAACAGTAGCGGTTCAATGGTTGTTTCAAGGTCTAACACACCTTCACTTCTCCCACCTGTAAAAGCGACTGGCTCGAGAAAAGACAGAACTAGTGTTTTCATGCTAGAGAAAATATGGGCTAATGAATTAAACGTTTTATTTAAGATGGTTGAAGGGGCTCAAAGATTTATTTCTCCTGCTCCGGGAAGACATATATTAATGCAATCAAGTGAATGGGTTGAAATCAATGCGGCCACCTTAAAACCCTTGTATGATGTACACATTGTTTTGTTAAATGACCTGTTTTTTGTTGCCATTGGGCGTCAAGAAAAGAAGAGCGAACTTGTAGCAAATCGATGCTGTTCATTAAGGGACCTTACAGTCACTGAGGAGAAAGACTACACGCTATCTTTTCACTTTGGGAATAAGCATCATTCTTTATATAGGGCCAGAAAGCCTATGGAATACAGGAGGCTAATTGAAGAATTGAAAAGCGCTAAGGATGAGCTAAGGGATATTACAGAAGCAGAGAAAGACAATGCAAGGAAATTGCGAGATTCATATACTTACCTGCAATCAACACAGCAAACCCCTAATAGGGATATAAGCAGCCCTGTTAGAGGGCACAGTCGTCAAAGGTCTGTAGGTACCGTCCAAACCACACCAGGACGTGCTAATATTTACCAAGAGAACTTACTGCAAAACATTAGCGTCTCCATGCACACAAGATCAAGGTCGGGCGACGTTAATCACACTGCAGCTCAGTTAAAGGTGGCAGACAACGAATTAGAAGAACTTCAGGTTCCAGTGACCAGAAGAAACTTTGAGGATGCCATCAGGAAGCTCCGCTCAGTTGAGAACATCTTAAACTCAGTAACAGCAAACTCTGAAGAAGAAATCATGTTATTAGATTTGTTGAAAATGAAATGCAGTCAAAATAGGGCATTGATAACTCAAAAGCTTACTCACATTATCAATACAGAATATGCAGACACCGAAAAACTCGAATCCAGTACCAGGTCCTTGATTTCGCTAGGTGTACCGGTGGACGCCTTGAAACTGTTCTTGCATAACAGGTCAAATTTTATACAAGATTTAGTCTTACAAGTGGGGGTACACGATAATTCAAACTCATATATCACTCAGGTCGCCGTAATTAGGTTTCAAACAATTAAAAAGGTCGCCAGTAAATTCCAACTGCTGTACGACGGAGACGTAGCAAAATACTCCTCCGTATTGGTAGGTTGGTGCAATGAAGAAGTTGATAAGCACTTCCTGCTCATGAAGAAACAACTAATAAATGACGACCAGCTACGACCACAAGCAATAAAGATTTCCAGGAAACAAATAGATGAACTGAAGTCCGTTGGGATGGACTTTGTTTATAAAGTAGATGATTTTTTGAAGCTGCATGGCGACAAGATTTATTAATGGTGCTGTTGTATTAATCTGTAGACCTCATTTTATAATTCATCAACAGTAACTGCATTATCTTTAAGCCAGTCTCGGATAGTATCAAAATTTACACAATTGGTTTCAATGATCGCTTTGTATACCCAAGAAATGGAGTACATATCACTAACGACTTCATAAATCGCCTCTGCTGAGATTTTTCGCCGTGTGCTTAATTCATCCACACATAACCAATACTGTGCACTGTCCAGGAGGTCAACTGTGATATGCTGCATTACATCTTTCATGTTTGAATAGGATGAAAGACCAGACGATTTACATTCGCGGTTCTTGCAATGAGTAAACCCGCAGCCGCTAGTTAACTGTATAACGTACCGCCTCTCTAATTTAGTTCGAAACCTTTTATTGTCCTTATCACTCTCAGTTGTATAAAATGGACCAAAGCAAGCATCGCACATACCGTGGGTATTACCAAAGGTTGCGATTCTGCAGCAGTTAACATTGGAGCAACATGTCGGAGACGTTACACGACCTTTAGATTTACGAGCGTGGTCATGTATAGCTAGATGGGCTGATAGTTCAAGCTTCTTTACTGGTTTCCCGCACTTAAAGCAGTCCACGGTTTTGATACCACATCTATACTCATGACCGGACAGCCCAAAGTAGCGGGCTTCAACTGAATCTTCTTCCCTTGCGACCTTTAGGTGACAAAAGGTGCAATAGTGACTACCTTTGGGACATGAACTAAATTTATGTCCGCTCAATTCATTTTTATTAACAAATTCAATGCCGCATGAATCGCAAGTGCACATTCTATGAAGCCATTCCTCATGCATTTGGCGGCTAAACTCTGTTTCACCTACCCCTTTACAATCACTGAAGTTGCAATGCCAATGAGATTCTGGTATAGTCCTGCAATTAAAGAACTTTTTGCCACAGGTCGAACAGGACTTTGTTCTTCGAGCACAATGAAGCTCATGTAGAGTATAGGCTGATGTAGAAACTAACTGCTCACAAATCGGGCACATCAACTGCTTATCATTGTCTTCGCCGTCAACATCCTCTTCCGTGGTCTGTAATCTCACTCTGAATTCATAATTAATATTTGCCAAAGGCTTAGTTCCAAAAAAAGGCAATATGTAGTACACTTCAGACTGGGGCAACACCAATTCACTACCAGACATCTTTTCTGACCTCATCACCTTATTATTCTGAGAGAATGTCGAGTACTGGAAGGCATGTTCTGATATGAGATCGCTATCGGCGACTAACAATTGTAACGACTCATTGGTGTCATTCTCTAGGATTTCCAGAGCTAATGGCTGTCGGGATTGAATTCTATAAATATGCGGTGAGCTACTATTGACAGTGACAAGCTCCTCCGGCTCTATTTCGATCGGTCCACACAGGGGTGCAGAATCCTGAACGTGCGAGACCATGGGCTTAGAATTCTTGGGAACTTTTACTGAACGAACAATGTTCAATTGTACATCAGTATTAACTACGCAGACAACTTCAGCAGGCTGTAGCTTATGTACCTTAAACTTTTGTATCAGGTCAGAAAGCATCCCATTCTCATTTGGAGAGACTAGTAAATACTCGCCCTCCATTAAAGAAGTCAAGGAGTTATTCCAGGATGCTTCCAGGAATGACTTCACATGATCATCATCGTGAAGAAACCCTGGCGGTACAGGCATATCCACACGTTCTTCTGCATAGGCTCCGGGGTTTCTCTTAAGCTCTTCCCACTTAACCAACCCTAACGGCTCCAATTCTATTGATGTACCATTAGGTATGTCCTTAAACAGTTTATAATCCAGCAATACATCTTCCGAAACGTCTAAAATACCTAACTTGTAAGCAATAACCCATGGAAGCACGATCTTGTCGTCTTCTTGTAAACTAAACTCCCTCACACCTACAACATATTTCCTTATACTATGAGTAAGCTGCTTGTCATGTGCTTCTAAGATCAAAGTGAGGGGTTTTGATTGTTGAAAGATGTTTGCATCTGAATTTAGGAGCTGCTCCATCATTCGCTGCGGTAGGACCACCTTATCGCTGAAAGGGTACTTAGACACATCTATTTCATATTTGGCAAACATTTACCGACTTGATTGACCGTTTCTTTCGACTTATGTGCGAAGTCGAAAGGACCCTACTCTTGTCTATTTTATTTAAAATATTATAGTCGGCATATATGTACGCTGTAATTTATCTTCTGTTGTTTTCTAGAAAGCTAGCAGTTCTCTTAAACAAAAAAGCTTAAAAGCCTCACCATCAAGAGTAGCACCACTAGTTTGATATAGCTACATATACCATTTATCAAATACATCAGGTCTTTCTACGATGGAAAAACTTCTTCACTGGTCTATTGCAAACGCCCAGGGCGACAAAAAAGCCATTGATAAAGCTGGGCAGCCTGATCCAAAGCTGTTACAACAACTATTTGGTGGCGGGCCTGACGAACCCACTCTCATGAAGCAGGCTATTGCTGTAGTTACCAATCCAGAGGCAGAACTAGAGAATAAGCTGGTTGCTTTTGACAATTTTGAGATGCTTATAGAAAATTTAGACAATGCAAATAACATTGAAAACTTGAAACTATGGCAGCCGCTCATTGGACTATTGGACAGTCCAGAAGTCGAGTTACGTTCTAACGCGCTTTCTGTTATTGGCACAGCAGTGCAGAACAATGCCAAGTCTCAAGATAACTTCATAAAATACGACGGAGCTATTGTAAAAGTGATGACATTGGCGAGATCAAGTGAACAGGTGGATGCAGTTAAATCTAAAGCTTTCTATGCTTTGTCAAGTTTAGTCAGACATAATGAAAAGACCTATGCGACTTTCGAGAAAGAAGGTGGTTTAAACTTGATTAGTTCCTCCTTGAAGGATAGTTCTTTACCAGAAAAATTGAAATTACGAGTGATGTCCTTGTTGGCGGCGGTTATGACGACAATTGATATTACAGAAGAGGTTGTCAACAAGTTGCGGGCAGATGGTATAATAGAAGCCACTTTTGGGTTTTTAAAGCCAACTTTCAATCTTTACTTAGTTGATCGTGTCTTGAACTTTATAACAACACTATTGGAAGCGAAAGTGCAACTTACTGATGCGGAAACTGCACATCTGAAACAATCATTAAAAGATTTAGAATCCGTTCAAGATCAACTAAATGAGGATGATTACTTGACCGTTAAAAACGCCTTATAAGGATGTGCTATATATACTTTAATGCAATGGAGTTAGATAAATAAGTGTTTGTAATATCAAGTTAGAATCATGGAACCTCCTCTGAATAACTACTACCCTCAGTCCAAGTATATTTTTTCGTCGGGATTGTCTGACATACACAGAGCGTAAATAGCCTTCTCAACAGCTCGATTAGCGAGCGGATTACCGTCAGCGCCGGTGACTAGGTAATCCTTTTGTAAGTCTAGGAACAACGACTGGAAACTAGGATAGGCGTTAGTTATCCGATCGGCCCTAACTTGTGTGACAGAATTAATTTGCTGCAAGGTTTTTGAAAGGACTTCCCTGGGTGTTTTTCCTGATTTTAAATTAATATGAGACCAATTACTATTCTTCATCATTGGGTCATACCTGACTTTAGCCAGAACCCATATAAGATTTTTAAGCCACGATATGAACTCCTGTGTGCTATTAATAGGAAAGATATCAAGGTTGGTATTTATTGTTATGTCGTTCAGCTTCGCTGCGATATCACCTGCACTTAGTTTGAGGGCTTCTAGCTGCATTTGTTTGTTCGTTTTTCTTTTGGGGCTGTAGGAACCCATCAACTGTTCCTCTACCTTCTCTCTTAGACGTTTATTTTCCAGCTGTTCAAGCGATCTTTCAAATCTCGCGAATTCATTGATGATAATTATCACCTTCTTTCCAGAAGTCTTAAGATCTCTTATCTGCCTGCGGAATGCAAAGTTTTGCGTTTGATACTTGTGAAAGAACTCTAGAGCGGAGTAGAACAGAATACACGTTGTTTCCTCAACAATCACAGGATCACACGGAAAAAATATATCGCGTTCTATATCATATACCGAAGTACATCTCCTTTTGAATCTTATAATGGGGATATCTTCGTAGTTTTGGTAAACAGTTGTAGGTGAGAGGTCAGTTTCTAACTTTATGCCCTCTAGATCAAAAAATTTGTGTAGTTGCTCATTTAGGCTCACTATCATTTCTGCCTTCAGTGACTCTTTATCTCTGCCCTTATTAACCTCATTGAACTGCTTCTTTAGAGCAGGAGTTGATAACACCTTTGATGTTAGCAACCTGTGTTCTTCTTCTGAAAAGATCCTGCTATTAACAACAAGAGGCCTTGATGACGGGTCTGCTTCACTCGCGCACACTTGCCCCGTGTCACTACGGCTAGGGGGGGTTGGAGACGTGCGGAGATCAAAAGACGAATCCGAGTCAATTGGCTCAAATCTTTCCACTCTTTCCACTTGCACTTCTTTCCTAGGTGTACTAACATTTCTAGTTATTGCGTTTATACCTGTTTCATTGTGGGTGGCTCCATGTTGCCACTCGCCAGGTGCTGTTGAAGAAGCTTCGCAAATCTCTGAAGTCGAGGAATCAGCAACAAACAAAGATCGGTGTAGGGATCGTGGTTGCCTAGTTCCCGAAGATGAGGGGGGATGAGGGGATAAAAACTTTTCGTTAGCGACTTGTGGAACTGATCCGGCTAGACTTATGGGTTTCTCATTAGTCACGTCCCCAAGGGAAGTATCCAGTGTTAGTTTACGCACGGGAGAGCCATCTGACGAGTGCGATGGAACTACAACGCTCCTATTCGCCAGTGTCCTTTTATGATACGGAGCAATAGACATAATATGAGCTCTTTTGGGGGTATCTCGAGGGCTAGAGGCTGATAATAGTCTTTTCCCGACTTCTTTACGTTTGGGCCCGTTCGTCCATTTGGCAGCAATCTTGGCAATATTGCTGGGACTACGAAAGCTGCTATTACAAGGAGTATCCCAACTGGAAAGATTGTCATCAAACTCACTTAGTATTTCATTCAGAACATCTTTTTGTCTCCTATCCACACCCTGTGGGTTAACTGAGCTTTTTCGTACCGGTGGTGAGGTTGAAGGCACATCTTCAATAACATCGTCAAATGCCGATAATCCACGCTTTGTACCAGCTGATTGGTTCCTACTCCGAGTAACCACCAGCTCGCTATCACTCAAAGAAGTATCTTGGTGGAAATTTCCTGTAAGCTCAATGGAGGCGGCGTCGTTTCCAGATCTGTACAAATGGCTTAACTCAACTACCTGTGTCATGCGTATAGAAGGAGATGAAGGATACCTTGGTGTTTCCATGGAAGCATGTTCCTCATACGCATCAGATGCTATTTCAATGACACCTTTTTCTCCCGCTATCGAGGTTTCCCTATCATGTGCAGATGATTCGATATCAATCACTTCTACCTCTAGTTCGGGCATCCTACCATTTTTGTGAAATATATTGATCTAAACAATCCTTATTCTCTTACTTTTGGCTTGTACTTATGTTTGCACTGTTGCAGGTTTGTACATGTTTTGTTGATTTGCATCAAAGTATATATACTTTATATATATATCAGATTGTTTATTCATTTTTCAGGGCCCTTTTTTTACGAGGCGTAGCTTTAAGTAGACGACAATTTACTAATGGCATCTTCATACCTCTTGTTAGAAGTTATAGAAACAACCCTTGCACTGCTGCTCTTACGCTTCAATTTCCGGTAAAACTCTTCGCTAAACTGTAGCCTGATGATTTGTTTTACTTGCTCGAGGGTATACTGGCTTAGTTTACCTTCATTATAATTATTCACAACGACATTCTCGTTCATAGAACACATAGAAAAGAAGTTTAAGGTTAATGACATGTCCTCTACCTCTGGTGTTGAACTTATGTTGCGAAAGCTCTGCTGCAGCACGTTGGTATTCCTGATGATTTTCTTGATACCATGTGTGTTTATAACTTTGATAGAACGCGCACAGTTTACAAAAACAGTATTCACCAATTGTGAGATACCTATAAATGTAACTTGGCGCTGGTGTTCGCTACTTCTTTGAGAAAGTTTGTTTTCCAGCATCCCTATCTCAGATGTTAAGGTGGTGATATATGGGTTCAAGTCTATTGATGTAGCGTCAGGGTTCCACTTAGAAGTGTGTAACATTTCTGTTATGTTGTAGATACACCGTGCTCTCACATCATATCTCAGGCACCCTAGTAATTTATATTCAAGGTCCAAAAACCCTTTCACAATCTTTTCAAATTTTACAAGAGATTGGCCAGTGACTAGGAAACGTAGAGTGCCAATCCTGTCCAATTTCTCAATTTCAACATCTTCAAAAAAAGACCAGTTTGCACGAAGCTTCTCAATATCATTCAGGTCTGTTTTATATTCTTCTTGGTTAACTTCTTGCTTTAGCTTTGGTAACCAATCTCTTATCCATGTAAGTGTGCCCAAGAAGTACGTAATGGTGTCTATGGTATCGCCACTGAAAAAGTCATTCCTAGTAACTACGCCAGTTTTGGTATCATAATCTGGACAATGCTTCAGCATTGCGTCCGTTTCTGCAGCTAAGTATGCATTGTCACCATGGGTTATCTTTTCTGTGATTCTGACAAGTTCGCTGTCATCTAACCATGTAGCAACAAGCTTTTTATTAAACTGGGAATTGGCACTGCTCAAGAGTGACTGGAACATAGTACAATAGTATCTGTAAAACCTCTCTAACAGAGATAAAAGTATCAAGGAGATACCCTCACGATAAGTATAGCCGGTGTTCATAACGTATAACAATTTTGCAAATAAAGCTTTGAAGTCCACGGCTGTTTTTAGAATGACGTGATTTTCACCAATCGTCTCCAGTGTGTGAGGGTTATTGGATTCGACTTGCTGCTCGTAAAAGCAGTTAAGTGTCCTATCCAAAGATGGTAGGAAATTATTATTCATGTAGTCTTGGAAAAAAACTAGTGGTTGCGTAGCAGTATCATTGAACTCAGCTGGTATGACCGTTTTCGTGCCTTGTATAAATACAAGTAGAGATTCAAGCATTATCTTCATGTTGAACACCGTCAATGGGATCAAGGACTCTTCCTCCGATGCGATATCCTCCAAGTATATTTCATCCAGGCCTGTACTGACATTCGAATTAAAGCCTGGGAACATATTTCGCAGTAGGCTCTTCAGCTCATTTGCATGGTTACGGGTTGTATTAGTATCAACTAAATTAGCTTGAAGGCTAAACAGATTCTTCTTCTCTTTTGCCAAGGCGCTGACTGTGGGGCCAGCATGAATGGAATTGCTATGAGACTGGAGAAAAGGGTCATTAGTATATTTATGTAGCAAGGTACTCACCTCATTGAGTATATCGTCCCAAACCTTTGCATACGGATATGGACTAGAAGATGAAGTTTGTGCCCTCTGTGCAAATTCGTATATTACCCTATGACCTTGTGCCGCAATGATAAACTTCGTGAAAATCTCCCAAAACTGCTTCCTCAGTACTACAGAAAGGAAGTCCTTCCCTGATATACCAAATTCAGTCTTCTTACGTGTGTCAATCATCTTCAAAAGACCGGGAAATTTTGAACGTACACCTTCCCCAGAATTGACCACAATAAGGTGCAATTCATCCTGACTCCGCTCAGCTAACAATTCTAGGGCAGGTGATATCTTATTCATATCACTAAGAACATTCAATAAGACAAAAATACGTTCATATGCAGATTCGTTACGGACTACCACCTCGCTGTTTGTTAGGTTATCGCTATTACTTTCTATCTTCTGCATGAATTCGCTTAACATCAAATTCATCTTACTTGATTGTTCACTGATATCAATACTTACAACTTGATGCAGGTAGCTCTCAAGGCTACTGAAGCAGTCTTCTTGCCCAGTGTCATCTAAAAATGTTAGTTCTGAAGTCATCGATTTCTTCCTTGAGTAAACAATTTCTGTCAGCTCATCTATTACTGCCTCAAATAGCATGTATTCCTGTTGCTCCAGTTGCTGCTTAGTGCTGTTCAAAATAGGTATAGACCATAAGTGGTGATTCTTAGCTAAAGTAAAACCCTGCACCAGCTTTTGCAGCGCGCTGCTAAATTCCCTGCTACTGATCAGCTCCTCAACCTTTTCTGCAACATTCAATACCTCTTCAATAGCATTTAGCATTTCTATCATCTTTGACTGTACCATCAATTCATCATTTAATTCTTCTAATTCTGTAGTAGTGCTGGTAAGTGAATTCATAACGTCGCCAACTTGCTTTTCAACTTCAGTTATACTCTCTCGAGACTCATTAAGATACTTAACAGTCTGGCCGTAGGATGCAATGCTGCTATTAAAAGCTTGGTAGTGTTCATTGACAGCTTCTTGTAGATCATTTGCAATCTGCGATTTCAATTGGTGAAACTCAGAGTACCTGTGGCCCAACCCAACGGAAGTATCATCCAAAAACGTAAGCGCTAACTCTAGCGGATTTGTATCTTTTGTAAGCACCTTGTTCCAGTATGAGCCGATCAGAGATAAATCCCTTCTCAAGTTATCCAAAGAATCATTCATTTTATGCAACTCACCATCAGTAAAGCTTGTGATGGAAAGGCTTCTCGTCCTTCCCTTTAGTACTTGCAAATTGTTCATAGTTAGAACGCCTAAATTGATAGTATATCTCCTATATTAAAGGTCTGGAAGCCAAATCTTACTTGATAACCTGGTAGTATCACCTACGTGCTTTTCACCTTAAGATAATATGACCCTTAAAGGTTTGAATAGCGTCATCTCTAACGTGTAACTTTTTACGATATTGAAACTACACAAACTATACATATACTATATGAATGGCACGCATAACCAAATCATGAATTATCGATAAAGGTTTATTACTCCAGAATTGTCTCCGGAAATTATTATTGGATCCTCTACCGTTTTGGCTATAGTAAAGGTATTTATGATATCTGTGTGGAAATGATACCCTAAGTTGTGAAGTGGTACGAAGTCCGTAAAGCTTCTTACAGTAACACATAGGTTAGCAGTAGCTTGCGTAGTAGAGAAGTTCGTCGTATTTGTTGAAGGACCTACTATGCCCTTGTTTTGAGTTTTATCCTTGAAATTAACCATTATAATATTATTTGTGTTCCTGTCTACCAGGTACACACGCGGACCGTCCACGAACATGTCACTCACACACATTGTGTAGGCAGAGGCTTGAAACTCTAGCTTTTCAAGGCCCTTTTCAACCGGTTGGAATTCACTTAGATCTTGCTTGGTGTCACTGGTGAGCAGCAACTCTCTACAAATACATTTGGAGATATCCCAAACAGAAGCAAGAGCATGCTTCGAGCCGCCTACAATAATTACATTATTTTCATGCTTCCTCGACAATGAAGGATAGTGTTCCACATGTGTAATGGGAAAATGATCGGCAAAAGTCCAGCTCTTGACCATAATGTTAAATCTTAAATCCCATAAGTCTAATACACCTTTTGAAGTTCCTATTAACATCCATGTAGCCTCTCTATCAGATGTGAATGTTAAAATGGCGCCATGCTTTTGGTTGTTGTGCAATACAGATACAGTTTCCATATTTCTAAGGTCTAATATAATAATCCTTGAATGATTGGTCGACATTAAAATATATGGCTTTGAATCGTTAGATAGCAGTTCAATATTGGTAGCATACTCATTTTCATTTTTCATATTGTATTTTCGAATGATTTCAAAATGTGAAAACAATTCTATTCCAGCACGTTCCTTGAAGCATATACGTATGACGGATATCAAACCATCTCTTGTCGCTGCTGCAAATACATCATAGTTAGATAGGAATTTAATGTCAACAATGGAGGAGCCGAGTTCGAAGTGAATGGCGGAATCATATGTCTCCCCATTTTTCAGTTCATTTAGATCCCATAGTTTCAATACACCTTGGTCAGAAGCGCTAATGCAATAGGGCTTATTTTCGCTAGCAATTATCTTCACTACAGAAGCTGGTTTGTTTTCTGTCAGGTGAGTAACTAGGTCACCCTTAAACTGTGGCATGCCATGGGGCTTCTTTGAAACAGCGCCGTTTGGCAAGATCTGCCCAAATTCCTTAAAAGCTCTGAGGTATGGCGTAATCTTAATTGTATTCAGGAAGTTCTTAATTGTTGGAACATTTCCATCATAGCTGTTACCAATAATAAACTTAGACTCTTGTATAGCTTTTCTCGGACCATGGATAAGTGATGCAGTATAGTCACTACTTGGTTCCAGCTGAACGTAGACATTATCAAGGTTAGGGGTGGCGGTAGGTGAAGCTTTTGTGCTTAATAGTAAAGATCCGTTTAGTCCAATAGGCAAAGGTAGTTGTTTTACATTTGTGGTTTCCCCATTACCACCTGACGAAGCTCGAGAAACATGCCGGACAAGCATGTTAGAAACTTCTGTTCTGTTCTCCTCTGCAGCACTGATATCAAAGAAAACATTTCTTGGCAGTACAAATGTTGATGTGGAAGTGGAAGTGGTTTCACCTTTTCCATTTTCCAATAAATCCTCTTGTATTTCTGGTTTGCGTGCCAACATCTTGGATACACGGAAAACATAAGTCCTTAAGGCAGCAAGCTTCCATAATTCGCTTTCATGCAGGCCTAAGTTACGTATTTTATCAACCCAATTTTTGTCCTCGGTAGTTAATGGTATTTCTTGGTTCGTTGGTAATGGCACAGAAGTACCGGACACCTTTAAGCCACTATTAAACCCGTAATTTTTCATGGTATATTCCCTGGTTATAAATTCAATACTGTTATTTCCAAATGAATCAACATTTTTACTTGGAATTTGTTTCCAGAAGAGTGTTTTCGACGCACGTAATGACCATGTGCATAGCAAATTGTAAACGTTCCTTGATACTGGCTTCTTACAACTCGAAAACATAGATTCCCACGTGAAGTTAACATCAAACTCAAAATATGGACGAATAATAGGATACATAATGCAATAAACCTCTGCCTTTGATAACTTGTCAGACATTTCTAAAATAAGCAAAAGAGAAAACTGCCGTATCCAAGAATTTGGGTGAAGCAAGAGCACAGTTACGGTTTCTGCAATCTCATAGAAAAACCTCTGCCTTATCATACCAACTTGGCAAAGCCATTTCAAGCTTTTTAAAATATTGACAACAACTAATTCCTCTGCGTCTGTAATAGTTTGTATTAGTAAAGGTAAAACGTATTGTTCCAAAGAGATCGGGCCTAACAAAATAACAATTCCCGTTATTGCTTGCACAAGCTTGATCCTAACATGAGAGTTTTTATCATTTAAGTAGGTGATTAGGTGACTTAATATAATGTCATTGGTTTTTTCCCTGCCAAACATATTGCAGATAGGCAGGATGTTCTCTAGCAGAGCAATTTTAACTGCACTTTCACTATCAGTTAATAGATTGACAGCGATCTCTTCGAAGTTCTTTTTCAGACGCCTATTTAACTTCTTTGCATGTTCAGCATGCGTACTGGCGGCTGGGCGCGTTATAATGGCAATCTCTTGAAATTTAACTGCAGATGAAGCGATATCCCCTAATGTGCCTGCTAAAATCATACGAACGTAAGAGTTATTCCGACTGTTTTGCAAAAGCAACTTTAATCTTGGTAGAATGTAGTCAATAAAAATATTATCATTGATAGAGTTCAAGTCAGATACAATGGAGAGAATTTGGGATAGACATTGTAGGGCTAGGCCTTGTACAACTGGAACAGAATCAAATAGCATATATGAAACAAAGGGTACCACTCTATCAAGTTTATTTCCATCCGAAACGTACTGCGATAATGCAGTAATTAGTTCAAGGCATTTTAGCTTGTTTGCAGAAGAATACAAATTACGCACAGCATGTAGTAAAAAGGTAAGGAAGATTAAAGCAGATTCTTCTTGCAGTTGAGGTGTAGTTGACTTGAATTCTTGAAGAGTTATTCTACCGAGGTGAGGTAACTTTACGTGAGGACTTGTCAATTTTTTTGCTTTATTGTCCATCTCAGCTACATCACATATAGGGTATTGTAGGGCGTGGCATATCTTGGAATAATCATTGTACACCTTCTCGACCATATCATCAATGTTTCTCTGGCGATCTATCAAGGTAACGTGAGAACATGTTGAGTCTATTGCAGAGCCATTGCCATTTAAAACGGCAAGGTTTTTGAAATATTCATAGGTAAAGGTGTAGAAATAATCAGGGAAAAAACTCCCTCTATACTTTGACAAAATCTCTGATATCGAAAGCCGTGCCTCTGGTTTCAATTGAATCATATCAGATATCAATTGCCTCAGAGAATGATCCTTGATATTTAGACTAATGAATTCATCTGCTGAATAGCCTCCAGCTTTATATTTGAAGAGCCCCGATAATGTAAATGTTGACTTACCCTCGGAGAACATCTCCTCTATGCAGCATCCAGCACTGAATATATCCATTTCCTTGGTAGCCCTTGTAAATTTGGTCGTTTCCTTGTATAACTTCGAATTAAACCTTTCCGGCGCAACATAGCAGTTTCTCCTTCCAGATGTATCGAAGTAAAAGGCAAACTCCCCGGGATTGTCTTCAGGCAAGTAAACAGGTTTCACAAAGGACGAAAAATCAGTTATTATAAGCCAGTTCCAACTCGTTACAAGCAGGTTTTCTGTTTTAAGATCCCCATGCGTTATACCTTTCGAATGCAAGTCATTCAATGTTTGCAAAAGTTGAAATGCAAGAAACTTCAGTTCTATCTCCTGAAGGAAAGGACGCGAACTTAGTCTATCATATAGGTTGGTTTTCAAATGCTGTCTAATTAGGTAACCTGCTCGATCCGTTTCTATAATTTTGCTGTAGTTTAACACTGTTGGAAGTTGTGCTAATTTAAGGCTTTCATCATACAGTTTCTTATACACCTCTTGTAAAGAATAATTGTCAGTAGGTTTTATAAAAAGCTTGATAATTATTTCTCCATTTGGATCCAGCCCTTTGCATGTCTTTAGAAAGCGACTGGTATTCAAATTGGTAACGTAGTGGACTTCATCCAAAACATCAACATAAGATGAAAGAGCTATTGAAGGAGATGTCTGGGTAATCAATGACAGCTGTGCGCCCATGTTAAACTTGAACTATAGCCAATATCCTAGTAGTCTGAACAACGTATTGTTAAGTTGTTGCTAGATATCGCTTTTCAGCTGGGCGGTCGAGGTCCCCTTAAGTTTTAAACTGCAAAGGGTTACCGCTGCAAACGTCCAACATGATCTAGTATCGAGAATTGAATTACGATAAAACACACACTAAAGATCAAATAGTTACATGTATAGAAAACAATGTCACATATCAGTTATTATAACCTGTGTATATATATTCAATCACCTATATATTAAGACTCTATAGTGGATAAATTTGTTGTGGGACAGGAAGAGATGGAACAATATCTTTCGCAGCACATTCCTCTTGGAATTGCTTCACTTCCGCGTATAGGACTTCTCTTAGATTAGACATCGACTTAAATTCTGCTTCATACGAGAAGTTAAAAGGTCCGTGTGGACAGGTTGGCTCATCAGATTTATCCCTAACTGATTTTACAAACTCATGTTCAATGGCTTCTTCAACTGTTAGCCTTCTGTCAGGATCCCAATCAAGCAAGCTTTCTATAAGGTCTAAAGCATCCTTACTTGCAAAAGGGTATATTTCAACCCACGGAATTTTGGCATATTGCGGTTTTGGTGGACAAAAAATATCATATGCCCTGGATGATCCATACTTGATAATGGTGTCCCTTGATGGGGTACCCAAAACCTTCACAATTTCAGAAATCTGATGCATGGAATCCTGACCCATAAATATTGGCTTCCTGCCATAAAACTCGGCTAAAATGCAACCAATAGCCCACATATCAATTGACTTATTGTACCTCTTGTGAGATAGTATTAATTCAGGAGCTCTATACCATCGAGTAGCAACATAATTAGTGATATGATTGGAAGTCTTCGTGTTTGTAAACAATGGGGAGATACCTCTTGCTAAACCGAAGTCACATATCTTCAACTGTCCGGAAATACTGCATAGAATATTTCCAGGCTTCAAGTCACGGTGAATAACATCCGCACTGTGTATATATTTCACGCCACATAAGATTTGATATGTGAAATGTTTGATGTGAAACTCAGAAAATTGGACATTGGAATGAATAACCCGTGCTAGATCGTAATCTATTAACTCCTGGTAGCAGTATAAACCGTCGTAAGGCTTTTCATTAACAATTTCAAGGTTTATTAAAGACACAATATTTTTATGTCCCTTAAAGTAGTGCATAAATTTCAACTCTCTGATAGCTCTCTTTAGCAACACCTCCCGCTGAAAAATATTAGTAATTTTTTTGATAGCAATGCGAATTGGATAGTTAAGATTTAGATTATCAATTGCGGAAACTACTGTACCATATGAACCTTTCCCTAACATTTGTAGAACTTCATAATGGCCGGGAATAGAAAAATTAGCTTTAGTATATATTGTCCTCGGAGGATGCACTACCGACTTTTCCATGACAATAATTGGTACTGAACCATTTATTTCCTTAGTAGCTGTTGTATTATTGCTATTGTCACCATATGAGCTCAATAAACTCTTCAACTTTTGTGAGGCTCGACTATAAGGAGGTGGTTGGATCGGTGGATTTTGTTGCAATAGAGGCATAGCTAAATGTATATCGTATAGGTGGCGATTATTTTGGTGTCCTTATGGCTCGCTTAGAGTTATTTAATCTTTGTTAAAGTACTTTGTGTAAGAAAATATAGAAGTGACAGCGTTGTATAGTCCAGATTTCCTGTTCGCGCTCTCACTGACGCTGACACTTGATGGGACAGAAATGATAATAGCCTTTTTTATTGTTGCTTATATAATTACGTCGAACAGACCAACGAAATACAAAAAAACCGACTTAGAAATACGTTTTTTTATCTGTCCAGTCTGTCTCAAAGTTCTAAGTGGTAGTGGTCTAACTCTACTAGTTGCTTGGTGTTGTGGAAGCCTGATTCTGTGGACAAGATTTTTAAGTTGCGTTGTGAAATCATTTCAACTTCGCTGTTGTAGGTACCACAAAACTCGAGAGCGTCTCTTGGGCGTATGGTCTTCCGGCCATCCTTCAAAACATATTTCGTAATCGATAAAGAGCAGTCTTTTCCATCTCTCGTAAGAAATCTCGACATTACATAAAGCCATTTATCATCCCAGCACAAAATATTACTGCGGATTTCGTATCGTTGGTATGGGTCTATTTGTCTCAAGAACTGCGTGGAAACATTCGCAACAGGCGTATAGGGCCATGAATTCGATGTAAGGAACAACTTTTGGAAGACCTTTGTCATCAAATCTGTCCTAGCTATGTCCAAGTCCTCGAAATAAGAAGCATTATTTTTGTGAAAATAGAAATCACATTCGAATGGCGAACAATACGTCCTCAATACAGTATGACCGAAAGCTGCTAATTTTTCACTCTGTAATCTTTTGATGTTTTTCGTCGAACCTCCCGTAAAGGTAGACAACATGAGTGGGATCATCAAGTTCTTAATGCAATAATACCCAAACCTGAGAAAGTAAGCACCCGGTATTGTTTTGTATGAGCTTAACACAAAGACATAAAAACTAAGCCTGACAATCAGTTTAAGGGAAAACATAACTGCCTCTTATGGTTCATAAATTAACAGTTTTCTAGTACTTGAATGTATCAAACTTTCTGCCTTCTTCTACGTTTTGACTTAGAGGAATCAAGCACGATCTAACAATAATTAATAATAGATATCCCTTCCGTCAAAAAACGAAAAAGCACGGAATTACAGTAAACCCATACCTATAAGAAATGGTAAAGGCTATTTCAAGTGCAAACCAGCTAACTGCCAAAGATTATCGAACGTGTGGTTGCTTAAAGCTGCCATTGTAAAATAACGACATTTAGATTAATGCTGAACAAACTACGTTACTCCAAAAAGTAATTAGTTTAAACAGGATTGACCTCCCTTCAAGCTTATGCTTATCATTTTTTGGAAGGTAATAACTACTTACGGTGTCGAAAAATGCCGTGATACTTCGTCTTGTCTGATATGGTTAATAAGATCTATTTATTACATCCTAATTATACCCGCAGCTCCCAGCTGAAAGTTAAATACTGTTTTATATACGATAGCACCGATTGTTAGAGGCCTGCAGCTTAACTTGTCTTGCACTGGCTTTTGCAGTATCCCGGGCCATGTGCTATCAATTGATCACTGTGTACGACGTTCAACAAAAGCGCTTACCGCGTAGGAAGGACGGTAAACTTCAGTTATTTAGAGGGAAGCATAGCAAGACATATTTTACAGTTGAGTCAGGGCGCCAGCAGCTACGAAATGACCGAGGCCCATAATACAATCCTGCCTGAGGATGAAGAAAGGCAGCAGATTTTGAACTTTACAAAGCATGTACTCTCCCAAAGGACGGGCAATTATACATCGTTGAAGCAATCAATAGATGGAACCGTGTTTCCGCCAATCAGAGGGGAAACCTGTAACCGTGGTAATAAACTCTATCAACACGCTGAGATGGTTTCACAGAGGAGGTTACGTGCAGACCATCAAACAGATACTGTATTCTATAGTGGATCAGAGCATAACATACTTTCGAGGAAAAGAATGAGATTCACTGCAAAACAAAAGGCCATTGAAATGAATAGTGCTGACGTTTCAGAGTCCCGGGAGGATTTAGAGGTGATTGAAGATGAAGATGAAGATGAGGATGATGATTTGCATAAATTGGTAGATGTGCGAAAGATTTTATCTCCGATTTCATCTTTGGCGGATGTGGCCACTCATGTGGCAATATCTCGAACTTTTAAGTCCAAAGCTCTAAAGAATTTGGCACTGGACATTATATTGATGATAAAGAGAGAGCAGCGGTCTGTTATTAGCTACGGTTGTTTGCTGGAGGTTTTTTTAGGAGACACCCCTGAGCCGCTATTAGAAGAGACTCTTAACCTTCCTGACTATGACCACAGTTTACAGCTAACTTTTGATGAAGAGAGTCCTAGTTCATCTATTGCTGCAGTAACCGCTTCAGCAACTGCTAAAATGAACGCTAGTCACGAGAGGTCAAGGAAGAGTAACAAAGCAGAAAGTATGAAAAAAGAGAAGATGGAAGACGAGGACGATCCCTTTTTTGCATTGCCGAAGTTCAAGGATAGCGACAAGTGGTCTTCTATGGTCGACACTGAAAACAACGAGAATTCGGAGGAGATAGAAACAACAAGACAGTTGGTCCAGATAGCTTTACAAAGGAATCAGGAGTTCATTCGTAATTTACAAAAGATTAGGAATTGTATTGTTAAATCTAATCGTATCCGTGAACGCATCTTAATGTGGGGAAGAGAATATGCTGGCATCCCCGAAGAAGATGTCACTGTCCCAAGTGCTTTGCACATAGTTAAACGGGGTTTAATTAGTGCCACCACCAATCATATGGATGAAGAGGCCGAAGATGACGACGTTGATGAGGAATAACGAATGTACTATATTGGAAAGAGCTGCGAATCTCCCACTAGGGTTATGCTATGTGTACATATAACTGATTAGTGTATATAACCAATATATATATATGCATATTCTATGTATTATTAATTTTTACTTTCGAAAGCGACGTGCATGGACGTTACCAATTATTTGAAGAATGTTCCAAGACTTTTATGAAGTGGGAATTCCTGGTTGGCTCAAATCCATAGATGGGTTTGACACAGTTGGAAACAATGTTGTCAAACAACTCTGAGATAAGTGATTTTAATGCAACTCCTGTTTGTTTAAAATCTGGGAATGCGTTAATCTCTAGCAGCTTCACTTGCAAGTCTGCATCAACCAAGAAATCAATACCAAAAGTTTCAAAGCAATTAGCTAAAGGTTGAAAATGCAACCTATTCAGGCATAAAGCAGCCAAAAACGACTCTTTTGTTATTTGGTAGATTTGCTCCTTTATTTTTTCTTTCTGTTCTGTTGTCAAATCAGCTAGACTATCAAATTCATGTACCGACAAATTGTCTGCACTAGATTCGGACTGCAGACACGTATTTGTGAGGTGACTTGCCAACTGTTCGACATTAGAGACATCGTAGGCATCAGTAGGCAAAGTGAACGGAGTAGGAGCAAACAATGCTAGCATTCTGCTGAAGACATTTACCTCTAGATCGCCGCGACAGGTAACATAGCAACGGATATGGAACTTCCTGTTATTTACAGATGGTAGTAGCAGTGGGTTCGTAATATACCGTTGGATGACAAAGTCACGCAATTGTGAGGTTACAATCCTATTATTGTCGTCCTCTCCCTCGTCATCAGTACCATCTTCATCAAAGGAATTGAAAATGTCCTGCAACTGCTCAATCGTCTTAAAAATACGAATACCTTGCCCCTTATCACTCATACTTGGTTTCAAAATCCACCAATGTTCCTCCTTTTCCAATTCTTGTCTCAAATCCCAGTTCTCATCCAGGGAGTCTTCTAGGAATTCAGCATAATCAACGTTAATAGTGAAAGACTCAGGGTAGGCATCTTGCAGAATGGACTCCGGATGTTTCACCACATATGAATGTATAGTATGCGAGAGATAGTGCTTTCGAATCAGAGACTTCCTATAAACATACGAATTGGCATAATAATTTCCCTGTTTTTCCAATTCGTCAAAGAGCAAATCTTCATATTCAGCATAATGGAAAACCTTGACGTTTTTGTCTATCTTAACTGGCATGTGGCTCAGAATCTGCACACCAGGTAGGTGTTTGCGCAAGGAAGAACACAAAGGCGTGTAGATATATTGAGTCTCAGGAATGGATAGCACTACACAATTACCGACAGGTCTTGTGTCTAGTTCAGAGCCAACCAAGGCGTCTACCACATCAAAGCTCGCTAAGAGGGGCGTAACACTGATATTACCATGCTCAATCACTTTCCCGTCAATAGCATCGCCGCACGCTTTCATTACACCATCCCTAACTTTGCTGAAGTTCGGCTCCCACTGAAACTCTACCGAGACGTTGCCGTGGCCGTCCATAATATCTTGATGCCCTTCTGCCTCAGATTTGATTTTCTTGATACCCGCATATAGGGAGCACCACTTCGCCCTATATATAGATGTATGCAAGACCTTGGCATCGGTGACCGACTCCTTCAAGGGAACATTGACGCTGTAAATTTCTACGCGTGGATCCCAATTGTAGTATAGGTGCTCAACCACCTCTATACTTCTCAAGCACACCCGCTGGAACACTTCATTCGATACAAAGTGCGGACCTTCGAAGTACGCCCATGACAACGCAATTGCCTTCGTTTGGTTGGTAATCACCGCGTTCATTGCCGCACCTACCGTTCCACTCGACGTAACATAGGCAGACGAGGTGTTGCGGCCCACATTGGGCCCTGAAATCACCAGATCGCACTCATAGTCCTTTATCAGATGGTTCAAGCCAATATCTGCGCATGTAGCAGGCGTCCCGTTTTCCAAAAGGCACCATTCTATGTAGTCATCTGGCACCGCAGTAGCACTAACCTGCATCCCCTCAACACCGAGCGCCTCCTTCACCGCGGTGAACCTCGTATTCCTTTGCTGCGGCACAGAAAACGGACCCAAAAACTGGTTATCCTCAGCATCAGGAGCAGTATAGATGAAAACTGCCCTCGGATTAGCACCGGGAAAGTGCGCCTTGCTCACCCACGACCGCTGCTGGTTCGGAACACAGATCGTGACTTCCCAATCGGTATATCTCTTCACATAGTTTAAAAAGTGTCGAATGTACGGAGAGAACTCATCGTCCACAGGCCCGTCGTCGTTCGTAAGCTGGTTTTCAAACCGTTAGTCTGCATGTTCCTCTTCAAGGGCCACCCTGCCAAATACATACCAACACCTTCATCGCTTCCTACTGCTATCTTGCGCTTCTGCGGATCCGCCTACCAGATGGCTCTTGGCTCTGCTCCTCTATGCACCGGATTTTTTAGATATACTGCGCTAACCCGGTTTTCTTTTTTTCCAACCCTCTCTATTTTATCTCTTTACCCATGTCTTACACACTTTCTCCCGACCAGAAAGACTCCATACACAGCAGCACTGCACATAAGAAGAACAATACCCCATGTCTCTGTTCTTAGACCCCCTGGCACACCAGCCCGTCGACCACAACAAAATAAAACTTGCAGAGATACAGTTCGACGCCATATCCACCACCTTCAATGCTATGCTAGCAACATGTCGTGAAAAATGTATACCCCACGACGCATACGCTGAATCGGAGCTCACGAAGGCTGAGATGTCTTGCATTGATAGATGTGTTGCCAAGATACACAACGCCAACCGCTCCATCGGCGCCTACGTGCAGTCGAGAGGCCTTGCGCCCGAGCGCGCCCTGCCTCACTACGAACGCTTCAGAACCTAGCGAGCACGTGACATCCACGTGACGCCTGCGCAGCCGCCCGCGGCTGCTACGGGGTTACCCTCCCTCCGCGGATGCCTGCGTACGGCGCGCAAGAACAGCCCCACGGCGAGCCGGCGGCGCCAGCCAGGCCAGAGGGCGCGTCCCCAGCCGCCTGCTTGCGTGCGCGGCGGCGCCGCAGCTGCCACCGCTACCGGCAGACCGCCGAGCAGCTGAGATCTACCGCTGCCATGTCACGCGCGACGACAGATAATAAATCCATTACCCCCTACTTATTTTTTCTTGTTTTTTTTCATGGATTGAGGACCGCCACCCGCGCTTTTGCAGTCAGCTTCACTATATATGGTACAAGGTAAAGGCGACGTACTTTTGAAGTACTTAGTACTAGCTATATACAATTTATAGCGTGCACAATAATACACTACAATAAATAAGACTACGGGTATGTACAAAAAAAAATTTCCAAGAGCCTTCTGAAGAACAGGCGGCCGACGCACACAACACACACATGGAGATACGACAAGAGATTGAAAGAACAGACACAGCATATCTGCGAGTAATGGCGTAACAGCGTGCACAAACGCGCAAAAGAACACACCAAGATATACAGACCCTGGCACGCGTACGCAGCAAGGCCTTGCCGCTAGCTTGCCGCTAGCCTTGCTTGTGGTACAACTCGCTTGTTCGACGCTAAAAGCCCAGGCTAACCGCCGTCCGGTGCAATTTTAATTGACGGTAATAAGCCAATTGCGGTATCCAGGCCTTGGGCCTCTGTTGCTCTAGATAACATGCCGGTTCCATCCAATCTCTTCTACTGTCTCAGGCGGATATGGCGACGAGACGCACTCTATAGGGGAAAAAAAAGCGAGAAGGGCGGTGCGTGCTGGCACGACGCATCCTTTCAAAAAACGCGAGTGCGCGTAGAAAGAAGACAAGGCGCAGCCCCATATGAAACAGGCAATAATAGAATCTGTATCAATGCATTTACTGATGCATGCTGCTGCACTGTATTTCTATGGGTTTCTGACGTTCGTCTTTCTTTTTTTGGTTTGCTATTATTAAATTTTTTGTTTTCCTTCGTTCATTTCCGTTGCGGGATAGTACAAACTAGTGTGGGTTTTCCCATGTTTTTCCCTGGGGTGTCAGTCGTTTCGCTCGGTTTTTTTTTGGTTTATTTATAGGGGATAGTGTGCTGTTGTGTTAGGCCTGCACGTTAGAATCTCTCTTGCTGATATTTTTTTCTTAGATCAGTCACTAACTTTCTGAAAAAGCAGACGTGAGACAAATCTAGCTGATCTAGAGCGAACCTGTCTACCATCGGAACNCAAGAAATATAGATACAGCGCACTTTACACAGACAACATCCTAGCCTGTCGTTTCAAAAAAATACAGAAACACTCCGCACTTTACACAGATCATAATGGCAGCAGCTGCAACTACGAAAAAGAGGACCCAAAGAAAGAAGAAGGACCCAAATGCTCCTAAAAGGGCAATGTCTGCTTACATGTTTTTCGCCAACGAAAACAGAGATATTGTAAGGGCCGAGAACCCTGGCATTTCGTTCGGCCAGGTAGGAAGAGTGCTTGGGGAGAAATGGAAGGCGCTCTCTGACGACGAGAAACAACCTTACGAGGCCAAGGCCGAAGCTGACAAGAAACGGTATGAGTCCGAGAAGGAATTGTATAATGCGACCAAGGCTGCTTAATTGTATATGATGTGTGGGTAAAGTGTTCCACCATTTTTATTAAACTTTTGAAAGGAAAGGCTGGGTGGAAGGGTAGAATCTATAATAAGCACGGGTTTTTTATTACTTGTCCTTTTCTTTATATTTTAATTTGTTTTTGAGACAGTGGGAATTACATTGACTGACATCCTTTTTTATTTTCTATTTATTATTTTAGTATCGATTCTTTGTTATTCTCCATTTTTTGTTGCTACGGTTTTATCACATTGATCATGTAAGTTACTAAAGCTACTAGTACTAATAATGCTACAAACCCTCATAGTCTGGACAGGCGAAGCGTTCTGCTGAGATGAATAGGATCTCTTTACTATTCGTGATGGCTGGGGAGTCGTTACTGAAATAGGTGTAGGATTTGAAAGTTAGAACTTTTACAAGAAAATTAAAGGTAAAGTATGAAATATCAAGAAGAAGTGGTCATTGTACCCTGAAATTGGTTTAAAAATGATCGACGTTGCGTCTGATGTCTTTTTTATTTACTATATTTTCTTTTTATCATCCAATTTATCTTATGTATACCTTGTCTCGTGTATTACTAAAGTGAAATATGTCTTCTTTACCAGGAATTTTACGCGTAATTTACGCGTCAAGTTTTTTTTTCGACAAGCCTTTTTTTTTTTCAGTGAATTCACTTTATATATATGCATATTCGGTACATCTTTGAACTCTGCTCCGTCTTTGCAGTTTACAAGAAAGCTGCATCCAGTCTCATTTTATTAAGCTCCCTCATCACCAATCATGCTTGAAGCTAAATTCCAACAGTCCTCATTTTTTAAAAAAATTATCGATGGTCTTAAGGACTGTGTGCAGTTGGTAAATTTCAACTGCTCAGAGAAAGGTATCGCTGCCCAGGCAGTTGACGATTCCCGTGTGCTGCTCGTATCTTTGGTAGTGACTCCTGACGCGTTTGAAGAATACCGGTCTGACAGAGCTGTGACTCTAGGTGTGGATTTGAATTCTCTCGGTAAAATCCTTCGTTGCGGTGCAAATGAGGACAGTTTGACTTTGGTTGCAGAGGACTCGCCTGACAATATGTTGGTTCTATTCGAAGATACTAAGCGTGAAAGAATTAGTGAATATTCCTTAAAACTAATGGAGATTGATGCTGACTTTTTGGAGATTGACCAAATAGACTATGACACAACTATTCACATGCCTTCTTCAGAGTTTGCAAAGATCATCCGTGATTTGAATCAACTGAGTGACTCGCTAAACATTGTTGTAACCAAGGAGACTATCAAGTTTATCTCCGAGGGTGATTTCGGTTCAGGTTCTGTTATCGTCAAGCCACGGACTGATGTCGAGAAGCCGGAAGATTCCGTCAAGGTGGAGCTTGAAAAACCTGTTGATCTAACGTTCGGTTCCAAATATTTGTTGGACATCATTAAGGCCGCCTCTCTGTCAGTCTCTATTACGATTAAACTGTCCGCAGAAACCCCTGCATTGTTCCAGTTTAATTTGGATGGTGCAGGACACTTACAGTACTTTTTGGCTCCAAAGTTCAATGAAGAAGAATAAACTCCATAACGCCTTGACACTCACATATGTACACTACCATAGCAAATTTAAGAATCTTCCATTAATAGTTACTATCATTATAAATCTCTATCCAAGAAAGTACTACGTAAACAGCTCCTGCTTGTAATCGGCAGGATCAACCTGAACGCATCACCCTGGTTCAGGTAGTACCGGAACATTCGCTTAAGCCGTATAAAACCAATTGATTCATACAAGTGCAAAGCTACCTTGTTGCAGCATTCTGTCTCTAGCATAATTTCATCACAACCTTGGTTTATCATTTGTTCTATCGCTAGGATAATAAGCTTTTTAGCAATACCTCTACTGCGATAATCACGGCTGACAGCTAACATTGCAATATACCCACGTTTCCGGACATTCCTGTGTAGTTCTGCCTTACAAACTATACATCCAACAGGTTCTGTATCCTCACTAGGAGATTCTGAATCGTATGCAAGATATGCTAGAGATGGCCATTGATTTAAAAAGTATCGATATACGTATATGGAGTAAGGTTCACTCAAGTCCTGATCGATCAGTCTTTTTATAGTGTTAAACTGCACTTGGGACTCGAGCTCTAATGGTCTGTACGTAATCATAGGGAAAGCTTTCTTAGTACAGTTCAGGTTTGGTGTTTAATTCGCTGGAAGCGTACTAAAAATCTACTTTTCACTTGTTAACTCGGTCTTATTTTAGTTTTGACGGGTATTGGGAATCAGCAAATACAAAAGAAAAGCTCCCCGACTCATTTCCCCATAAACACTAAGAAGTGCAAGCGAACAAACAGCAGTCAAAGCAGTCATTTAGAGACTAGGCGACTTAGCATAAAGAGCCAGGCGTACGAAGGTTATCCTAGAAAAACCTCGAGGTTTTCTTCCTTTGAAAGTACTACTTGGCGCCAGAATTAATAAGGGAGGTACGGGCGCATTTATAAGGTCCGCACCCTTGCACACAGCTCATAAGAAGTATACATTTTATCTCACTCAGTATTGACTCAACCCACTACGAGGGAGTGTATTCAGTGCATAAGCTGTGTTTGGACTCTTGGACTTAGTGTGAGGATGGATGTTTCAGGAAAGGGTAATACACAGCTCATAAATGCCATTAGTGGCAAAGCGCTTACAACTAACATACAATATTTCATTACTGTAGAGGAGTTAAAGAGATTTATAACCCATCAATGGTCTATTCCGCGTGAAGAGATCTTTATATTGATGCCCTACGGGACCAAATTCAAGAAACAGCTCTTCCATGATATGGTGCACGAGGCCTCTAAGAATGCCAATAAGGAAGGACAGCAAGATGAGACTCCTATGAACGAGTTATACATCTTTGACCGAAGGTTGTTTGATAGTGTGAACGAGGGCGTCGAAGCGGTACTCAGTGCAACAACGAAACATGATAGCATTACTTTGGTTAAGCCACTAAGGTCACCACTGGTCGATGTGGATGTTCGCATAGAGGAAGAGAATAGCTACAGGAATGCTCTCAGTTTGCTTACCACTAACTTAGGATGGTTAAGTGCGCTCGAGATAGACGTTCACTACTTCCATTGTGTCATACAAGAGTGGCTCATGCAGGCTAGGAATATGTGCAAGTGTTTATCTGCAGTATCGCAATACTTGGCTCTGTATTCTTTTGATGTTGAGAAGTTATACAACTCGAATGTGGAGTTTGTAGCAAACGTGCGAGCACATAAGCCTTCGCGTTCTTGGGAGGAAAGTTATGAACTTGTTCTACAAAAATTGGACGCTGTCGCATCACAAGGAAAGCTATCTCAATACTGTGATATTGACGAACTGAGAAAGACTGCTGCTGATCTTGAACAGGTAGAAACTGGCCTAGATGAGAAATTGCAACAGTTTAAGCGTATTATAGACGCAAAGTACTCTGTGAGGTCTCATATAACAAAACGCATTCGCGAGCTAAGTGACAAATATCACGAGGACCCTTCTAACTATGATATGGATACTCAGATTTTACAGAACTTTAGGGAAATGGTACAACAGGTAAAAAAAGATACACACGATGTGTTGGAAAAGGATATGGAACATTTATCGATTGAGGAGAAGGAGCACGCTGTTGATTTTCTCAACGGGTTGAGGTGTTCGACGTTGCCGACTATATATACTATTGCCCTTTCACTCTTTACACAAGCTTCGAAGTGCTTTGAAACAAAATCCTCCTTGCAACATGAAATGCTCGTTATTTTAGAAGACATTGCAAGCACTCAGGTGGAGCTAGTTAATGTAAAAAGTTTACTTTTACAGGATATAAACAGTGATGTTGATCAATTACAGGCTTTGGTTCTGACACTGTCCAAAGTTGATGAATTACCAGTTGTTTACGGGCTATACTTGATTGAGGCCTACCGTAGGCGGCAATGGTTTTCAGAAGTTGACAGATATTGCAATGAACATTCAAAAGAATTTACAGAAATATTAAAAAGCGAAATAGGCGTCAGAGATAAATGGCAGGCCAATTTCTCATCCTTTTCGAACATATTTTGTGATAATAAAAAGACCATTCAATTATCTAGCTCTGTTACTCATCTTTCTCTACTTGCTCCTGCTGAAATTAATATAGACCATACAACGGTAAAGGAGTATATTGCTGGCCTCTCAAATTATGATATTAGGGAGGAATCTATGGGAATGCTCCGCAAGCAGTTTGAGGAAGTCGGCAAATACCGCCCCCTAAAGAGTAGTAGTAACAGCGAGGTAACGTCTGGTACTTTAGGCTATGGCCAAAACGAACTTATAGAAGGCTATAAAACGAGAATAAGGAAATTGGAGTCTTTACTTCATAATTCTCAGTTCTCAAAAGTTGATTCTTGGCCTTCTGGTATATTCAGCAACAATGTTTTACAAGTTTTCCAGAAGAACATAATAAGTATAAATGAGAAACTTATGATGAGTGAGTGTAAGGATACTGAACATTTCTCTCCTTCATGGAAGGTAAGCGAGAGGGAGTTACAATCTCATATTCAAGATTTGCAAAAGCAGCTTGAGTCATCGAAGGAAGAAAATAGACAACTTCAATCGCAGTTGAAGAGCTCACGGAACCGTCTCGGTGTAAGCGAAGACGAAGTTACGGCATATAGGGAAACCTTATCTTTATTGAATGCAGAGCTTTCAAAGTTGATCTCAAAAGAAGAAGCTCGTAAGCTGGAATTACAAGATGTTACTAAAAGATTTAAACATGAGTTGGAAGCTGTCACAACTGAAACAAAGTCACTTTTGAAGGAGTTATCTAATTGTAAAGGGGATCTAAGTAATTTACAACAAGTGCATGAAAACCTATTAAAGAAAACTGCAGATATGCAGGATGAGTTTGCCAGAGAGCGGCTTCAGTTTGAGCAGGAAAAAGAGGCTTTGCAAGCTCAGATCGAGCGTTTGCAATCTGCCGCTAAAGATGTACAAGAGAATCCATTAGGTGTGAGTGGTGGGGACGCGGTTGCAGATCTCGAATTACACAAGCTTAAGATGATGAACAGCAATTTGGTTTCCAGTCTTTATGATATTTTTGCTAGCAATGTGATGGTTTTGGAAAACATTGGACTTTTACTTTCAAGAGACGAGGAGAACAAGCTTCAGATACTGCGAGTGAAAGGATTAAAGAAAAAACTGGATCAGAGCAATGGTAATAATGAAAGCTCCCTGGTTGGTTCATCTACCATTAAAAGCTCAGTTTTTCAAGACCTCAGAAATATTTATGAACCAACTAAAGGCAAAGATATACATATTGAGGACCCTGAGGGTTTACTTCTTCACTTAGAACAGTTTTATTCCCAAAAATTATTTGAGACCTCCGTGATCAAGCGATTTGCCGATGTCGAGACCTTAGCAAAGAAGTTGCGGAAGGAAAACAAAGCTAAAAAGACATTAATTGAAAAGGGTAATAAAGATAGGATTACCTTTAAGAACCTTAAGATTGGTGACCTAGCTTTGTTTCTCCCCACTAGGGGCCCTGCTGGATCAATTACATCATCTGTGTCGTCGCTGAATTCTTCGTTTTCTTCGGTTGACCTTTCCACGCCTCCACCAGGGGTGACAATGGCAAAGACTCCACAGGTCAAGACACGTAGCAGACAGCCTCCATGGGCAGCATTCACGGCGTCTGAGGTAGGCGTCAGATATTTTTTAAAAGATTGCGATGACTTAGTTAGAGGAAGGGATTGGCTGGTCGGCAAAATCAAAGCTATGGACAAACATATTGTTACGGGTGACTCGCAAAATCCCTACAAGTTGCCTGAAGGTATGGTGTGGTATGAAGTGCATGTTGGAAATGTCGAGAACAGTTAACTCGTTCGTACCCTTACTCGCTTTAATCCAGAGATAATATTGTACTATTTTGAATTAATATACATTAATTAATGCCCATCACTCGAGGAACGGCAAAGTTTTTTTATTTGTCATTTCTCGAGCTATAAGTTTTATATTGCGGATTACCATGTTTCCTGTATGTACCGGTCGCTCTTTTCCATATCCTTTAGGTATTTCTCTGCAGCTTCATTATCTTGGAACCCACCCCACTTTTTTAACAATTCGGAGATTGTCAATCTGACCTGGATGGGCATTTTCCCTGATGATCCACATAAATAGAAAACAGCATTTTGTTTAACAATCAAATCTGCAACATCTTTACCATTCTCCCAAATTACATCCTGCACATATCGAACCGCAGGGGATGCATTAAAGTCCCGTGAGAAACATGTAAACAATTTTATCTTGTTTTCCGCGTGCCATTTTAGCAATTCTTCAGCATAGAGGAAGTCCTTATCCTTGAATCTGTTACCAAAGAATAAGTGCATTTTGTTAAAAATACCTGAGCGAATCAAGCACATCATGGGTGCCAAGCCAACGCCCGGTGAAACCATAATAACAGGGGTTTCGCACATGACTTTCGAAAACAAAGAGTTTTGTTGAATCTTATAACGAATTATATCATTCGTTTGCAGACGGGAGACATAATCAGTACATAAACCTTTTCTGATCCGTTTTAGAATTGTTTTGTACTTGACAATTGCAATTGTAAGCTCGACATCTTTGGCACAAGGGTTTCCGGATATGGAGAAGTATCTTGGCTTCACCAATGGCAAATAATCTAGCATATATTCCCAAGGCAGTACAACTGATGAGAAATCCGCAAGAACTTCCAGTATTGATCTTCTAGGCCTTGAACAATAATCATACAAATTTTGCATATCTGTATCCATCCCAAATTCCTTTAATTTATCCCGTTGTGCTTTGCACTGTTCCGCACCGCCATCTATATTAGTATTAGTGGCAAATGTCCACATTTTCATGAAGAAGCTTTTGGATGGGATGCCCATGATATCACAATGGTATTTCAATATATTCCGTATAGTTAAATGCGAGACCACACCTCCGTCATGTATGAACCTGGCGTCTTTATCACCTGCAAGCTTTAGCTGCTTATCAGCAATCTTCTTCCAATGTGGTTGGGTCTCCAGGAATGCTTGAACATTCGCATCGGTATTAGATGGATATATACGTACAGTATCTCCAGGATAATACGCTTCTTCAGTTTGAGCACTAAAGACAAACTGGCGCACATCCTGGAAGTGATCATGCGATGTGATCCGTTTATTCGTTACCACTCGTCCGTATCTAATACTATCATCTCCCAAAAACTTTATTTCCTCCTCTGCACATTCTGAGTCATCTAATTCTAACCAATGGTGTGGCTTCATGTAGAATTCATCAGCAACGGCCTCACGTTTGACCATTTTACCATTAATATTCCTGTTAGGATATTTCTCAAGTAAATGGTTCAAAACTAACTTTTCAAACTCAAAATAGACACTCTCAATACCACTTCCTGAACCAGAATTACTACCTGCTAGGCCAGATTCATCTGCCTCGAACCGAGGGAATAATTCAACAGCCCCAAGCTGTTCTACTATACGTTTATCAATCTTGCGAATCGCATAATTGAATCTTGCGTAAGAAGAATCACCCAACCCAAAAAGTCCTACTTTAACGTGATTTAGGAAGTCTGTGGGAAGCTGCTTCTTCTTCAAGAACGACCAAAATGTGTTGTTCACCTCACCGTTCGTATTCTCCCGTGCATTTCTAGGTAAAGCACCTTGCCCTGTAGTTGAGCATAAAATAAACAAATAACGACAGCTTAGAATATCTTTAGGATTATAGTCTCCAAGAGTACAGAACGTGTGATGGAAGTGATACCGACGTAACTTGTGTGACAAGATAGTTGCAAAGTCTTCTGCATTACCTGTTTCTGAACTATACAGAACAGCAATACTTTTGGAAGTCATTTAAAGGATGCCAATTGTGCAAAATTAACAAAAAAGAGCAAATACAATAGCGACAGCTATTAAATCACTATTTATAACAAAGTATAGTTGTATCTATCTAGCGCTGATTGTTGAACTCTTTTATTCAAATGTGCACCGTTTTTTAAAAGTAATTATGTACGTGGATGAGCTCCAATGCTTAAGACGGTCTAAACGAATATAACGCATATAACTCTACTGATTAAAATATATACATGGTAGTGTTAATTATCTCAATTCCACCCCATACTTGCTTACTAATTGTTGGCAGACTATCTCTTGGATTTGGTTTACTTCTTCATTTGTAACATTTCTGTCCATCGATTGATAGTTTATACGGTAACATAATGACTTCCTCATAGTTTTAGGGTGGGTAAAGTTATCGACAAGTTTGACACTTTCAACTAGATCGCCTGCAGCTCCACGAACAATCTCCATAAGATCATTCTCATGTATAGAAGCTACTCTTTCATTCTCTGGTAGCCAGAATGAAACGTCGCGCAGGGACCCTGGATACTTGGAATATGGGGTAAAAGCAGTGATTTCTCCTTTTTTAAACTGACTGTGGAATCTCTCGTCAGTTGTCCAGAATAATCTGATATCTGGGATGTCAAATAGTAGCATTGCAATACGGTCCAAACCTAAACCAAATGCCCAACCAATTGTTGAACTTGGTTCAAAGCCAGCATTAACGTACAGTTGCTCGCGTACTAACCCACAGCCGCAAAGCTCAAGCCACTCACCCTTCCAAAACACTTCAATCTCCCACGAAGGAGCAGTCCAAGGGAAGTAGGCTGTAATCCAGCGCACTTGCAAGTTCTCTTGTGGGGTGTCCATGCTCTTTAGTTTCCTATTGAAGACCTCCGAGACAACAAGCTCAACTGTACGCTTGAGATGTTGTGAGCATAAATTGACCTCAAGATCTGTCATGTAATCTTGTTTTGGATTTTCCATGCTATCTGTATTGTCTTCAACACATATCTTGATACTTTGGCTTTGAAGCTGCTCTTCTAGTTTTGCAATATCTGACCGTAGTTGGACGATATGGGCAGGTTCTTCGCCCTCGACGGTGTTGGCAGCACGTTTCCAAATACGAGCGCCCTCCATCTGGTGGAAAGCAGGATAATGCGTTCTATCAATTTCATCTCTTCTGTAAACGTCTGCTGATATCAAAAAGCCAGGTTTCTTGGTAGTACCACTCTTGATATTGCTGAAACACTCCATCTCGTGAGCTGAAGTATGTGTGCGAAGCAAATAATCCTTGTTAATGTAGTAAGTGTCTGATTTTGACCTACCTGGGTGATCCTCTGAGAAACCCAAAGTGTCAAAGTTCTCTCTTACTGTTACAACTGGTTTGAATTTAGAATATGTCTCATATTGATCGTATAAAACATTAAGTTTCGATTCAATTATATTTCGTAGGATACCTATGGGGTGCGAATCCTTCAAATGTAACGACCGTTCAGTCATAGATAGGATTGTTGGAGTGACATTTGTATACTGCTCATTGATTGTATAAGACTGACCTAGGGCCTTCAATGTTTTTGCCGCCTCGCTGGAGTACCAACGCTGGGACCTCGGTATGGCTGATAGTATTGGTCTATACATAGGTCTATGTTGTTGAGTGTTATTTGCCAATAATATGAATCGTACAGTTTTTTTAGTTGAACCTGTTACTAGATTAGATTTACCCAGTAGCGCCTGGATTATATTACAACGTAGAATAAAGAAATAAATGAAATATACGTATACTATGAATAGCCAAACTCTCGGATAAAGGATAATTGGGCATTTAACTCTCTTTCCTTTGCACTCTATCTCTGCCTACTGTAGTTGGCTCTGGTCAACGATGTATTACCCGGACTCGAAAAATTTGTCGTTTTAAATCTTAATTTATCGCTTCAGGTTGATTAACAGTTTTACGCCGTTACTGAAGTACTTTAGAAGCTCAGAAGTAGCTCTACAGGTGTTAAAGACATCCCAGCTGCTATGTTATCTCGTCTTTTTTCAGGTTCAAGCGTTTCTGCTAGTCTATTTTCTCCTTCTGTTGTGTGTAGACGGTTTACACATGAATATGCTCCTCGGTTTAAAACCCAACAGAAGAAGCACAAAGGCCGTGTTCCGGTAAGAACTGGCAGTTCTACAAAGGGGAATACCCTTGAGTTTGGTAGGTTTGGTCTACGTTTGAAATCGGAAGGTGTGAGACTTACTGCACAACAATTAAAAGAAGCCGATAATGCTATCATGAGATATGTTAGACAGCTGAATAACGGCAAGTTGTGGCGTAGGTTATGTACCAATGTTGCGGTGTGTGTGAAGGGTAACGAGACAAGAATGGGTAAGGGTAAAGGTGGATTCGACCATTGGATGGCAAGAGTACCTACTGGTAAGGTTATATTCGAGATGGATGGAGATAATTTGCACGAAAAGGTCGCGCGGGAGGCTTTCCGTAAAGCTGGTACTAAGCTCCCAGGTGTGTATGAATTTGTTCATGAGCATTCTCTCGTTCGTACTGGCATTCATACCTTTAAAAGCGCTGAAAGTGAAACGAAGATGAACTACATCGAACAACAGGAGAGGAAGCCCTCGAAAAAATACTTGAACATCTTGAGGTCCAAGGAGCCCGAGTATAAGCTATACTCCGGCCGCTAGCCTAACCTCTACATAAGACGGGATGCTCATCTGCACTTTATAATTTACTCACTTGTATATATAGAGAACCTGAATGCACTAACATAGTAAATACCTTATTATTCTTAAACAGCGGCGTCAACCTCACACATTATCCTGGCCAAGAAGCCTTCTAAGTGGTAGATAGACTTGGAGCCTAGTGCAAGGCGTTCATCGAATATACTTGCCCAACTGATAACAGAGAGTTTTAGTGCATCGGATGGCACGTTTTTCAGCAATGCAAACGCCAACTCATGTAGAACGATACTAGCTGGTATACAATGCGATAGCAGGTCATACAAAGTGGCCCGGCATTCAACTAAGCAACCAACTGTCCTTTCCTTTAGCACTTTGTCCGCCAACTTGAACACCACAAGCATCCAGTCTGGGTTGATCAATGGAGCAGAATCCGGCAACTTCAGCCCGTTCTGTAGACACATAGACTCCAAGGTAAGCAATGCTAATCGTAAGTTCCCATTTGCAAACTCAGCAACCTCATATAACTTCTTCTCGCTTGCCACCACATTTTCCATTGAGCAAACCTTACTCATTATGTGCACCATCCCGGTAACAGAGGGGGCTGGGACACGCACAAGCATACAACGGGATTTAATAGGAGCAATAATGTTCGACATTGAGTCACACAACATTATAATTCTGATATTCCTTGAGTATTTTTCCATTGTCCGACGCAAAGCTGCCTGTGCATCACGGGTCAAAGATTCCGCCTCGTTGATTACCACACACTTGTACCTTCTTGCCAAACCATCAGAGCTCGACTGGAAATCAACTTGTTCCATTTGCGCCACTTCTTTTAGCAATTCTTGAATCACAATCCGATCATTATTTCCCATATCGCTCGGTGTCACCTCCAAATGATACGGACTGCTTACCACGTTCAACTCAAGCTTCCTGTTAGAAGGCGTTACAAACTGCCTCACATCAATCTTTAGTTTATAAACACCCTGTCCGAAGATACCAGCAAGAAGGGACATGCATCTTGTCTTCTTACCGCTGCCGCTTGGCCCGTAAAATAAAATATGAGGTAGGTCCTTCGCGGACGCAGTCAAGGAAGAAAGTTGTTTAGTAAGAGTATGTGAATGAGAAAGGGATTCTAAAGACCTTGGTCTATATTTATCAACCCAAAGAGACATCTTATTGACAGTATAATTATCAGCTTCTTCGTTTCTGGAACTCAAAGTGTCTCAAAATCGGTACCTTTTTGATATTTCGTGTTTTGAATTTTGTCGAACTCTGACGAGACCGTGAAGTTTTCATTTCGCACACGTACTGATACCACAGTAATAAACAGCCACACAATAGTAATAGCGCGTTGATAGTTTATATATTATCTTTCCAATATAGGGTCTACAGGCGATCCCAAATTACCCTTTTCATAGCATATTGTTATTCCTGCTTCACCGACCAGTATTTGAGAAAGAAGGGGGTTCCTTCGTACGTAATTTTGCTTTAGAACACCTAAATCTTGCTAACCTGCTAAATGGATTTTGACTGCAAAATAAAGATAGAAAGAGTTGACGTGAAGAATTATTGAAGTGTTAGTGAATAGCTAGTATAGCATTGTAGGTGAGCTCTGGAATGGCAGTGGAAATGAGAGGCCTGCAGGTCTTTATTTCCGATTTGAAAGCAGCAAAAGAGAAGCAAGAACAACAAAGGAGGATACAAGCAGAACTTGTAAACATCAAACGCCAATTCAGTGGTGAGAAACTCAGTGGCTATCAAAGAAAGAAGTATATTGCGAAACTGGCCCATATATATATATGTACCAATGGTAAGAAGGTCGGCGAGATTAAGTTTGGTATCGAGCAGTGTTTGATCCTTTTGGCTTCTGGCAACTACTCAGAGAAATTTATAGGGTACATGACGTTAGAGCTATTTATGCATCATGACGAGATAGGCCATGATGTACTGTTTCCTGTTATTAACCAGTTGAAGAGCGATTTACGCTGCGGTTCGGAGGATTTTATTGCAGTTGCATTGAATTTTATTGGCGTTACGGGAGCAGGTTACAAATCGCTGTGCAATGAGCTTTTCTACGAGGTCCTGAAGATCCTAAAATCGCGGGAAACAAGTGTTTTGCTAAAATCCAAGTCTGCCTTGGCTTTTTTGGCTATGATACGGAAGGCACCTGAATTGTTCGTTGGACGGAACGACGAGACAATCCAGGAGTGGATGCAGTGTGTCTTTGTTCAGCTTGACTGTGAGACCGACTACGGGTTGATTTTGTCAGTGTTACCATTGATAGAGTTCATTGCAGTGAATGTGTCATATGAAGAATGTGTCAAGTTGATTCCTAAGTTGGTGCAGATACTCTATCAATGCATTGTCATCCCGAATGAGCAACCGAGCTTGTTTCCCAGGGAATACAAGTTTGCCAACATGCCTAATCCTTGGATTATCGTCAATATTGTACGCATTCTGAATGTGCTTATCACATCAACGAAAGCCGATGCTTGGTTTACCATCAATCACATTGATCAGCAGTCGCTAGTAAAGCTGCGTTTGTGTGTTGTCAAGGCGATTGATCTCCCAAGTAGTCGAGGAAATCGAACAGGATCAACAGTGCGTTTTGCCATTTTGCTCTCTTTAATTAAGTTGGCGTATAAACTAGAATTTTCAGACGAAGCCATTTCAAGCTGGGTGTCCACATTCTATTCATTGGTGCTGGGGGGCGACGTGAATATCAGATATCTGGCGTGGGACCCTCTAACGGAGGTTTATGTTAACACAGGTAAGCGGAGCTTGGAGATGTTCCGTAAAGACTTCCTGCCGAAACTATTCGACTTATTGAAGGCGGAGCGTGATATATCTATTGTGCGTAAGATCATTGATTTCATTTACCTTTTTGCAGATGAAGAATATTCCGTGTATATTGTTGAACAATTAATCGAATATTTTCAAGCATGCCCTAAGCGGGTTGGTAGCCTTAAGAATGATGCTTGTGTAAAACTGTATGAGGTCGCCGAAAAATACTCGAATGATGTTGCTTGGTTCTCCCGTTCTTCTGTAAAATTGGCGTCCCTTTTGAACCATGAAACTCCAACTGGAGACGATGAACTGTGGATGCGTTTATGCCGAATTGTTGTAAATCGCAGGCCTTTGCAGAAACCTGTCAGTGAGGAAGTCGTAAAATATCTATTGAAGCCAAATCCTTCTGAGGCAATCGTGAGAAGCGGCGCCTTTCTCCTGGGAGAATACGCGCCATTAATTACAGGTACCATTTCCGTCGGAGATCTCTTCAATTTGTTTGCAGAGAGGTATGTCAGTGTTGACAGCATCACTCGTGGTATGATTTTAACAACCATAGTCAGGTTCTACAGTTATGATCGGTTAATAAGCAGCTCGGTTATCAAGTTCTTACGACTTGAGCTCAATTCTCTTGATTCAGAGCTGCAGACGCGAGCATTCCAATATCTCAATATTGTTCAATTATGCAATATGAGAAATTACGATACCTCCTTGATAGAAGTACTGTTAGGGCAGATGCCTCCATTTATAAGCGAATTCCAAAGTCCTACTGACGAGGCTAGTTTGGTAGATGATATTTCAGAGCTATCCCTTCAAGGCAATGATTCAACTTTCTCTACTAGTGTGCCGCCAAAGACGCCATCTACGCCGTCGTCAGCAGCGCGCAATTATAAAATGAAGTATTCATCTATCACCTTAACAGATAGTTGGGAAGAAGGGTTCGGAAGGATGCTCCGCCATCAGCAAGGTGTTTTCTATCGGGATTCTTCTCTTACTATAGTCTACCGGATTACGCCGAACACAGAAAATCCGTACTTTTCCACCGTAAAGTTTACGACCGTGAATAACTCAAACCGTATTATCACAGGCTATAACCCAGGATTAATATGTGTTAGAACAGATGATAATCCTCCATATATTGTGACGTGCGTCGACGTGGGTGTGTTTACAATAGCAAGCAAGGAACGCAGCACTTTTTCTTTCGATCTACAGACTCGCCGTATCTTTTCTATAAATGAGGCTCCGATATATTACGTTAATTTCAGGATTGATGGAGTGAACAAGGAACTTCATCTAAAGCTGGGTTATGGCGTTCTTTCAACAATGAGATTGAATACTAGAATGTTACTTCCTCAGTTCGTTAAACTCTGGCAGACAATAAATGATACCTTAGGTAAAGATGGAGAATTCGAGCAAGTTTTGCCGTCATTAGAATTGGAAAAGCTAGAGCTAACGCTAACAAGGATGGGAATATGCGTAATAAACCAGACAACCGTTGCTGACACTACGTTTGCCTCTGGTATAGTACATACCAAGTCAGAAGGCAATTTTGGCTTCCTTATCAAAACCAGAACAGATAACCGTGGCATCGTTTTTACCTGCAGGACAACTGTAGGAGGAAACCTAGCCAAATATATTTTAGAATGCATCGTGGCCGCTTTGGACGACGACTGCACATAGAATAAACTTTGTATACATACTTTATGAACACGAACATTATGTATTTTATCCCAGCTAGGGGTACCACAATTACTCTAGTTAACGAGCTCCAAAAATACTCGTCCCAATCCTCACCTCCGATGTGCCTTGCTTAATTGCCTGTTCATAGTCAGAGCTCATGCCCATTGATAATTTTAAATTCAAACCGTATTTTGCATCGAGCCTTTTTTTCCAATCTTCTAACGTCTTAAAGTTGGAGTTTTCTTCCGAATCTGAGTGCGATACTTCCCAAGAACCAATGGTCATTAATCCATGTAGCTTCAAATGCTTGACTGTACCTGAGACAAAATACTCAACAAGCTCGTATATGCTCGATTCTGATTGTAGTCCCGCCTTGTTTTCTTCCCCAGAGGTATTGATTTCAATACTACACATAATAGGAGATGCAGTTGGTTGGTACTTAGCTCTGACTTCCTCCAATTTCTTGGCTTTCTTTAAGGAATCAATTGTTTCGATTGCATACAGGTTCGGAATTTTTGCTAGGTCCTTGCATTTATTTGTTTGAAGATTCCCAATAAAATGCCAATTGATATCAGCAGGCAGTTCTGCTGCCTTTTTTACCAGCTCTTGAACGTAGTTTTCGCCAAAATGTCTTACTCCCTCATGCTCATATAGTATTTGAATGTCTGAAGAAGGCTTGAACTTCGATACAGCAAGCAAGAGAACATCAGAGCAATTTCTCCCATTGCGCTTCACACAATCATTTATCAGTTTTTCTGCATCTTGGTATGCACGCCTCAGGATGACTTCCCTGCTCATCTCGTCTCAGCACACTGTATGCTTCTCCGCTTGTTATCTGAAGTGATCTTATGTCGTCCTGCGCTAGTCAAATTAGGCAACTATTAGCTATCAAGTGCTGAATTACACTGTCATGTGACCACAAAAATATCGTCGGATATAATGTACGTTGTTTACGTTCAACAATACATCTCGGAAGAGGGAAGTTGCTCCCCCTTTTACCGAGCTTTGCTTTAAACTAACTCGATATAAAGCACAACTTCTCATGAGCTTAGAACAAAAGACTGTCTTAATCCTTTAGCCATCTTTTGCAAGCAAGTACAATTGACGGAGCTATTAAAATATAGTAGGCAATCTGGGTCTTTATTTGGTTTGAAGAGTTGTTATTAACAAGAAGGACAGTTTTACTTTACTTCGTTTCAAGCCAACGAAAGTTGTGATATTCAATTGTTAAGAGTTGCCAATAGTAACAAATGTCGAAATTAGCTGATTTAGATGCCAATTTTGTGCTGGATGTTTCATATAACAAATCGAGCTTATCCCGCTTACTTGCGGAATTAGATGGCAATGGCGTTCGTTACTTGGTTAGGCCAGGATCCAAGGACACCAATGTTTATGTGTTTGTAAGGGATAATGGCACTGGAGTGCTCGAAGACGTTAGTCAGGAAGAAGTAGTGAAGGCAGTAATTCCTCTCTATGGTAAAGAAAAGACGAAGAGGCTACAATTTATTTGGCAATCATTGAAGAAGAGGTTATTCCCGAAAACAAGTGAATTAGTTGAATTATCTTCTATTACGGGGGACCCCAGGATGGCATTATATTTTGCCTTTCAGAAGTCGTACACCAATTGGCTTTTGCCATTGGCGGTCGTTGGTGTAGCGTTTAGGCTGTTTTCGAGTGGGTCACCCTGGGAGTTTAATATGGCGTACTCCATTGCAGTGCTTGCTTGGGGCATTGCGTTTAGCGTCATGTGGACTCAGAATACCGAGCCAAAGTACTCGGATATGTTTGGCTATCGCGAAGTTTTGCCAGTTGGTGATTCGAAGTCGACAATAATCAAAAAACTGTGCTTTATCCCGATAGCTTTCACATTCTCAGTCTGCTTGGTCACCTTTCAATTTGTATGCTTCTTTATGGAAATCTATATCACACAAATCTACAAGGGGCCTTTATCAATGGTACTTGCTCTAGTTCCCACTGTATTAATCTCGGCATATGTTCCTGTGCTAACCGCAGTGTACAATGTATTTGTTAACCGCCTTGTTTCTTGGGAGAATACTACTATGCCAGAAAGATCAAAATCACGGAAGCTTTTTGTATTTTCATTTCTTACCAGTTATGGCCCACTGTTGATCACGCTATTTGTATATCTCCCTCTCGGCCATTTACTCAACCCTCAATTAAACTTGATCGCTAAACATTCCAAGAGATATAACATTCCGGTCATCAATGATAGGTTTGTTATCAATATCGATCGCTACAGAGCGCAGTTCTTCTACTTTACTGTGACAAACCAAGCAATAGCTCTAGTGGTGGAAAATGTTCTCCCCATTATCATGGCGAGACTGCCTGCAGCGCTCGGTGGCTCCTCCACTAACGCCCCTGAGTCTCGAAGGTCATTGAAGTTGGCAACAGAGAAGTATCCACAAGACCTCGAGCTTCTACAGAAGGTATCTGGTTATTTTAATGGACCTTGGGGGACCTTTAATGTTGACGACAATGTTCGCAAACTTGTTCTTCAATTTGGTTATATTATAATATTCTCAACTATTTGGCCCCTCGCTCCATTGGTATGCATTCTTTTCAATATTATTATGTGCAAACTTGACATGTGGAGGGCCACACAGAAGAATAGACCAAAATGGAGCAAGGATATTGCATACACAACCTCTAGAGATTTGCGTCCTATCACCTTGTCCCCCTGGGGGTCGATTCTTAACTTCCTTGTTTGGTCTGCATCTCTAATTTCCCCTACTATTGTGATAATGTATAGGAAGTGCAATCTACCAGGTGTAGGCTTGAACTTCTCTAAAGCTGCGGTTGGAGAGCGTGAAAAGTGGTTTTTGGAATCTCCTATTAGATACGATTGGAAACTAATAATGATATATGGGATGCTTGCAGAACATGCTGGTATGGTCTTCCGTTATATACTTACTAAAGTTGCTTCTGCACCGGCATCTACGGGCTCGGCTAAAAGCCCAAGAGCACGAAAAGAGAAACCAACCATTGAGAAAGGTGCCCATGTGAATGATGCTTTTAGCTTCCAAGATGTTTCCACGGGACAGCGCATCCCTAACAATGAGAAGGAAAGTTGCTCGTCTGACAGTATGTATTCCAGTGCTACCAAACATGAGAGGGAACATAATGGCTCTAGTCCCACTACACGTAATTGTACGCATGCTCTTACAACTTCCATCAATAGGGATGCTGATGGTGCTATAGATGATATCAAGAACTGTAAAAATACAACCGCATCTGGTGTGGATGACACCAGAACACTTCACCCTCCCTTGAGGGTAAACAGACCAACTGGCGCTGATTTGATTACCGAATCAATTCCTAACCACTATAATAGCCATAATAACCTTGATTTTATCCCTCGGCCTTTACACGAGGATGATTCTCATCAAGGCGTTCACCAGAATGGTTATGATAATGACCAAACTCCACACGCAGGATGCTCAGATGCCATGCCTTTACCTTCACCTCAGCAACCAGTTAGGACGGACCACCCTACAGTGACCCGCACTCAAGGGGAAAGGGTAGTGTCTTCTAACAATATGGTGCCATCTACAGCGGAAACATCTTCCGTTGCTGGCGCAACCCTACCAGCAACTATACCCACATCAAAGAATTATGATGAAAGACAGCGCCAGCTGCCTTCCCCTCTACCAGATGGCCATGCCTCTACTCGTACAATCACTACGCCTACTCTTGACCCTCGACGCCAAGATGCACCAAGACCTAGTTACAGTATCCCACAACCATTCACTCAAAGAGCTGCTGGTAGGGGCGACCATTCCAACCCCACCACTGGGCTCCATCAGCTAAAAACTGAATATTCTAACCTGGTGGACACGTCCAATGTTCCAAAGAGGTCTCCAACTATCACTAGGTCTCCTGTAGACAGCTCAAGGGGCCCTGTAGAGATAATTGGTACACCCATGAAAATCGTCGAAGGAGCAGAAAGAACTGATTCTACGATACCAATTGCAGTAGACGAGTCTTTAATACAATCAGAACGGGCAGGTAACCCTCAAAGCCCTATTACACCAGGGGTTATTTCAACACCATTTTCAAACGGCACACCATCATTCCCAGCGGCAGAGACAACACCTAAAAACTTCTCTACTATTCCGGTAGCCAACACCCCCCTTCCTTCAGTTAATGGGGTTACTCAAATGCCTGTATTTGTTGTAGAGAATAGAACACCACTGGATGCAGTGCCAAACGGCGCTGTTGCTCCAGCAGAAGTCAACAGGACTGCGGTAGAAACCAGTTCACACCCTTCGAATGGATATACTATCCAGCCTGAACAACCTCAATTACGTGAATTTCCCACTGACAGTAGAGTTGCAGGGGTAAAACGTACACCCATGATGCAGGACTCGTCTTCTGTTCCAGCAAATGGTCCCACATATGACCATGAAACAATTCCCACTAATGGAATCAAAACAGTTAACCGTAGGAAATCCAATTCCATAAAGAGCTTTACAAAACTAATTGGCTCTCCCTCTAAGAAGGACCACACTACTAACAAGAGCAAGAAGTTAAAGTCTCCGTTGAGCATGTTAAAAAAGAAGTTTGAACAATAGGTCCTTCCAATAGATGGTTCAACGGTTGTAACATATTTATATCCGTTCGTAGGAGAGCTCTTCATATCTTTTATGCGTCTTGAGCTATAAGCGGAATGACAATTCCAAGCATCCTATGCAATTTTTTAATTTCTTCAACATAAAGAACAGTATTTTTGTAGCTCTATTCTATCAAATAGGGCCCAACGTGGGGTGGCCTCGAAGTAGGGTGATTATAGATCAAATAATTTACTTACTATCTAGGTCTAATTACGCTGTTAATATATCCACTCTGCTACGTTTCCAAGCATTGTGCAGGTATACGTCTTCGTCACCGGCAACCTTGGTTAACATGTCGCTTTCTATATCGGGTGCAGCTATCGATAGTTGTGCATACGTACCCCTTGACCCACCTGCTCTTACGAAAGAGCCGGGATTGACCATTATCACATTTTTCACAACCCTTACAAAGTGAACTAGCTCAGATGGAATTACAATAATATCCGGTATAACATCACCTACAAATTCTGTCAGGCCCAGGTAAGGAATTTCCAAGTCTGCTCCGGATATGTGGTCCTTTGAATTACCTTCACGAGACTTTCGTGTTTTGGTTCCACCTGGAATAGAAGGGTAAAAGCGACGCTGTTGTAGAATATGTTCACTCACTCTATCAAATCTGTTTTTGGATAAAGTTTGGCTACCTTTTGCAATTTCCTTGATGTCTTTAAATACATCATTATTAGAGCATCCAATAAACAATTCATTCAATTGGAAGGTTGCTGGGTTCGTGAAGCACTTAAAATTCTTGGGAAGCTGTAGTTCTTTCCTCGAAAATTCACTCTGAGGATAGGATGTATGTTTTGCCAACACATCCTTCGTAGAAGGGATAAGCACAACTTGTATAGACGTACTTATGTTCCTTAGTATAGGATTAATGACCTTCAGAAATACTTCATCTAGAGTCCGTGGCTGTATTTTCAGGTTTGGAAAGACAGGAATTTGCCCTGATTCAATTAGCGGATGAGTGATATCAAGGAAAGGCCCAAACATTACAACAACATGTGGTTTTATTTTAGTGTTCACCCGCTCTACAAACTCTGCGAGTTTGGAAAAATCAAAGGAATTAGCTGGTGTATACGGCCCAGATGTAATTAGAACTTTCATAGGGTTGTTGTCTAAGGAAAGCTGTGCTTCCTGGATATCTTGTGTAGTAGAGACTGGCGAATTCAGGTAGGGTAAAGGAAGTATCTCATCGACCTTAAAGTATTCACCATTGGCATTTCTGCCGCGCAACGCTACTATCTGGCCAGGAAAAAAAGAGCATTCCTTTATATCGTCAAGATTCAATCTTATCCTTCTTCCAATTCCCACTGCTCTAGAAGTTTCAATAGCTACGGAATCCATGTTTAGACGATCATCGGTGGCATTATCCGGTACTATCCGACCCACTGAGATTATTGAGGACTGCGCTTGAATTGTAGGATCTCCTATTTCACTACTTCCAAGTTGGAAATGTTCTCGAATAAGATCAGTAAATATCTCGATCTGTTCGTCTAGAACAGATGCTGCATCTAGCAGGCTCTGCCGCATAGTTCGGTACTGATATTTTTTGGTGTCATTAAACTGGACTATTTTGACCTTTTGTGTATTATCATTAACTAGACCATCCGCTACCGCTTGATCATCATTAAGTGTATGCAGGACTTTATCACATTCTACTGTGGCTTCAAGAGGCGTTGGTGTTCTGATGCCCACGTGCTGAGATAGTTCATTCTCTACTGGGTCAGAAGTAGGATCTAAATGGACGTCTCCCGACCTTGGTTCTCTACTTTGGTTGGCTGGGATTTGATCAAATCTTCTCTTTTTCAGGGCGGGTGTCTTTGGACTATTCCGAAATCCAAATAAGGATGGTGCAGTGTTCTGTCGAAGGCCACGAGGCTTCTTTACGCCATTCGGATTCGAGGTCATCGATGGACTGTGTAAAGTTGAAATTACGTGCCCCTGCGATGTGTTTGCTTGCTTTTCAATTTGCTGCTGGATATATCTTTTAAAACCTTCAAGTCCCGTACTATCTAGCTTGACTTCCAATTCCTTACGATGGTAAGAAAATTGCTCCCACTTTATATAAAGCTCGTCTGCTGATAATGCGTACAACTTCATATAGTTCTGTAGTGTGCATATTACATCGGGGGAGCTAGCTTCTTCGCCAAATTTCGTGCTTAGTTCAAGTTCGATGGACATCACGGAGATATTAGTTTATTTATTATGCAAATGATGACGATAGTTATTTATGACAATGACTGAGTTAAAGAGATGACTTCAGGCCTGCTCAAAGTAATCTATGTGGATAACGAAAAATCCCAGCAGACATAGGAGGAAACACGAAACGCGTAAAATCATTTTTCCGTGATCGTAATAAATGATTTGATAAGTTCAAGCTCTTGAGGTTGTAACATGCTAAAAGTAGACCTAATGAAGTCCATAGGACTATGACGGTCTAATAAAATACAGTAAACTTGCGACAATAGCTTAATCGAGTGATATCTCCACTCAGTAAAGCTACTGCTGACAAATTTCTGCAGAAAGTTTGTTAAACTTTGGAGTACATCCATCGAAAGCAGAGTATCCATTTGGGAGATTATTTCATCAATAGCTTGTAATAAATATGTCACTTTTATTCGTTCACTTGAAAAGTTAAGTTCTTTGATGCACACCTCTAGTAGAATGGGGAGATATTCCCTGTGAAAATGTTCTGTAAGAGCTTGTCTGAATTCACAACTTGCAATATACATCTCGTTGTCATAAGTCTTCAATTCTGTCAACTCGGACATGACAAAAGTACAAGCATCGGAGACAAATTCATCTGAGAGATCTGTATCATTAAGTTGGGAGTTAGCGATGAGCAAGGCGGAAAAAAACATTACACAGCGGTATTTTAAGGACTGATCGATACTTTCTAGCAAGTCTATGATCATTGACCAGATTCTACTCAAACCATGATGTTTCTTAGTCCAATTTGTAAATTCACTGGTAGCATTGTTTACAAGGCTGCCAATGAGAAAGGATATATCGGAGAATTTTGGATGACTAGTGTCCATAGCTTTAATGGTTTCCTCTATATCTTCGCATTCCATATCAGTGAGGTCCATGGCTTCCAAGTGCTCCAACTCAAAAGCGGTTAGTGAGCCTTCTCGAAGGTTTGATAGCACGTCTAGATGGTCTTTATAGGACATGAAAGTGGACGCATGTGTTGTATTGGATATATTCGGATGGGAAGAAGTGGATTGCGAATCTTCGATAAATGGATCGTCCATGTGGGGGTTGCTTTGTGGACGTTTTTCAAAGATCTCATCACAATGACGTCTGATCTCAATGTCATTAATCCCATCTGATAAGACCTTAGTTTCTTCTTCATTTAAAGGCAATCTAGGGGATTTATCCATTTCCTTCTTCGCTAGCTCCGAAACCTTAGGGAAATTGCCCTGATTCTCATCGCTTCCATTGTTTGTTGTATTACCAGTTGTATCTGCGTCAGGACGATCCCAATTCTTATTTATATCAATGATTCTTGGGATTTCATTGAACTTAACAGTTTGCTCATGCTTATCGCCCTTAAAAATGTCGTTTAAACTAGTTGCATGGTTTTCCTGATCTTCTGAATCCCTGAATTTCTCCTCTTCTATCATGTCAATATCCTCTTCCTTGGCCATATTCTGATATACACTGACAACTCTGGTCATCTCGGTTAGGCTTTTGAATTCACTTGCCACAACAAGAGGACTATCGTCGTCAGAATCAAGTAGGTCTTGGTTGAAATCGTCGTCTGTACGCCTCTTACCAAAACTGCCATGATCGCTGTAAGTAGAATGGATTGGAGGGCTTTTTTCTCTTTCAGAATTATGCTTACTGCTCGCATCCAGCTTTGTATGCACAACACTATCAACGCTAGTATGCCCAACCGGGTTAACCATAGTCATTTCTAATAAGTTGCGAGTATTTTCTAAATCAATGCCTTTGAAAGGAGAGGACTTCACACTTTTCCTGGAGACAGCAGCATCGGGGTATGACTCAGCAGAGGATTCTCTGGAAAGAATGGCCTGTAAATTGAATGTTGGATCCCGCCTTTGTAGCTCATTGGCAATTTTAAATTTAGATGAAGCAGGTGCATCACGTAATAGTTCAATAAATTGTAGCTTATTAACATTGTAAAGTATAGATATCAATGAATAATATCTTTCCATATTAAAGTCATTCCCGCACGCTTGAAAGACATTCTCACATGTCGTTTTAAACAATACGCTATCAGGGGGGAAGTGGAAGTCATTTCCAATGACATCGATTATTATACTGAAACAGAAATTGAAAATCACTGATCGGTACTTAACGTAGTAAAGAAATAGATGATCATTATGATCAGGGAAAAATGTCTTGAACGAACTAGTAATTCCATTGATTAGGTCTTTAGGTTGGAAGGATTCTATAACTGTACTAGTCGGAATGTCATTAATGGCACATAATTCCACCAAATTTATCAATGGAATTAGTTTATGAAAACTTGGCCGAGTCAATAATGCTTTAAAGCTTTTTGGTGCTTGGATAGATAGCTGCGTCAATAATGGGCTTAGCCTCTCAGCATCTAATGGTGTCTTAAGAAGAATTAAATTTAGCAAAAACTGTAAACCTTGCTGTTTTTCCTGTAGGATATCAGATGACAAATGCGAATACATACTTTCTAATTCTCCCTTTGATTCTTGTTCGGTTTTGTTTTCTTGCATACCGGCTTCTCCATTTAAGTATTTCTTTAACAGTGTATTTGAATGATTATTTGTTGGCTCGTCAGACAGGTCAAGATTGTCATTAGATATGTTGTCATCATGCGCAATCATCCCTGCAGACATACCTCTAGATGTTACTGAATCATGTTTAGTGGCTGGATATGACTTTTTCGCCAGCGACAGGGATGAATAGGATGTACCATGTCTGTTGGGGTCACTGAGTGAACGGGAATTCACATTGGCTAGTGTAGTTGCCGCAAATTTCTGTAGGCTGGAAGAATGCGTTGGTGCAGCATAGCTTGGGAATCTCCTAGCACCAAGACTAGAACGCCTAGATGACTCCTTGGAGCTTCCTGAAGATGCAACATGATAGTCAATGTTCAAATAGGATGGAATAGCTGTTTCCACTATACGCCTCATTTGGCTGGGTAACGAATCTAGAATCTTCCTAGCACTAATTGGGTTTGAGGCATACCAATACCATAAAGTAATCCTCATTGCTTCTCGGACCTGTGTTTGGGCATCAGTTAAGCCTTTCTGTAGCCATTCTTCGATCAAAGCCGAGGAATGTTCTAATCTTTTAGAAAACCTAATAATGTAGATCCTCAAAAAAACCGCTGCAAAGGTTCTAGGCGAAACATTTTTATCGCGGGATAATGACATGCATTGTTGAAATAGCCTATGATGGTAAGGGACATTACTCAGAAGGATAACAGCGGTTGCAAAGGCAGTTTGAGATGAGATCTTCTTTGTGGCAGAAAGCAACGACTTCAATGGAACAAACAACATGTCAACTAACGGTTCTAGCCTTGAACCTAATTTCAGGGCCATTTCTTTTATCAAATGGCATGAGTGAGAAGACAATGTGGTTCGAAGCGACACAGCTGCTTTCGAGATACAATCTGGCATATTGAGATCCTTGCAAGCTTGAACAAATTCGTCTGGGAACTGCCGTGGTACATTACCGCTGACCATCCTTCTCATTAATATAATCCCATCTTGTCGCTGCTTCCAATTATGCTCAGTTTCCTTCAAGGCCTGGAAAGATGTAGTTATCTGCTCCAAATCTCGAAAGAGATGATCAGATGACAGGTAATCCTTAGGACCTGCAATGCTCGAGTGTATGACATTTGGAGGTAATTCATCTATCACACGTACTATTTCTTCATCCGGGTCAAAGGTACATGCTGTCATTGTAGCAACACTCTGGGAAGTTGGAGACGCCGCACCATTCTCTCCCTCAACACCTGACGCCTGTGCAAACAACTCTAACGCTCTTGGCTTTGTTACACGGCAGGCTATCTGCTGCAACGACTGTTCGTTGTAATATTTTCTCAATATATCGTAGATCAACTCCACGTCTTTGTCTTCCGTGCTCTCATCATTCATTACCGTTATCCACAACTCAAGAAACCTATTCACAATCTCCATAGAGCTACGATTACTACTTTGTTGTTGGATCAATTCATCCATAAAGAGTAAGCACTTCGTCCTTTCGCCACATTTCATTTCCAAACAAATACGCGATAGTTCAGTCTCAAACACTAGTGGTTTACAAAGATATATAGCTTCCAAGCATTTTACCGCACTCGCCCATACCTTCCGCTCTTGCACCATACTTCTCAACAACACAACCCTTATCAAAGAGTTGATCCGACTTGCTTGAAACTTCCCAGGCTGCTGCATCGCCACCCGCTTAATCAAATAACAAAGCGAGGAGTGCCCCAAGTGTTGTAGCTTATAATCTCCCTCAGATACCTCCAAAAACTTCGTCAACACATCTAGATATGTATCAATCGCTGTTTTGTTAACCAACTCCTTTTTAACATGCGTTTTAAACGCCATCAATATTTGCAACTTCTCAATCCCCGAGGCCCCTTCATCGATCAACTTTTCCATATGATGGATACTAGGTTCTTCCATTGATCTTAAGTTATCTAGCAGAAAAATTCCTCCCTATAGTATTTTTACCCTTGCTGCTAATGAATTCACTTGCTAGATTGCTAATTCTATGCTTGTTTTTTAGTTTATTTTTGAATTGAAACTCACTATAATCTCGTTAATTCCCTGGACTTTTCTCTTTTTCAAACTGAAGGGGTACTAAGTGCTAATCTGAGTTTTGTGGAGCTTGATCTGACACGTGCTATTCACGTGATATACGCACGTGACTACTATTCAGCTCTGCTCCAAAGAAAAATTCTCCGTTCCTGCCCCTGATGGCTTCTACTGGATTCCATCCCCTTAGGCGTGGCAGTACCGCGGAGACAGATGCGACCGCTTACCGTCACCATTAATGAGGAAGTTATATCAGCCGTTTTGAAACGGGGGGGAGAGAGTATAAAAGGAAGAGATACACCCTTTGAACGATCAGGTATTGCAAATAGCAATCAGCGACTAAGAAGCAAGTTCTACAAGCAATATTAATTATTTTAGATAAAATGCAAAGTCTCTATAAATTGAGCGACCGTTCGCAATTCCAATCCACAGAATCAACTGGATCAACAGCGTCTTTTTTGGCCAGTGCGCCAGTTGAACTCACAACAGTAAAAGGGTACAATGATTTTCTAAAGACGAACAAATCTAAAATGACTTCTACGTTGTTCAGCGACGATAAAAGCAAGGGATATGTAATGGGTGACGGAGAGGTATTAGCGACTATCACAGGTGAAGCCAGAGACCACTTGTTGGACTTATATGGGTCGCACTAAAGCTTTAGTATGATCTGTTACGGTATTATTATGTGTTTTGATAGAATAGCTTTTGCCATGAGTTGGTATATGCATACGTCGTTTTTTGTAACGCACAGTATTTCTATATCTCTTTTTGGATTGTTTTCCCTGTTTGTGATATAGGTTTTTCTCTAAATAGAGCTAATATGATACATTTGCAGTGCTTCTGTAGGCTCTTGAGCGATGCCTTACAGCGCCTGTGTCTGGTATTATAGGGTTCGGGGCTCTTTTGTTTGCGAAGGTTTTCTATGTAAAACAGTGTACACTAGCTTTAATACGCCTTCTTATTTTATTATCTTACACTTATACACATATTTTTCTATATCAGAGTATTCGTATTCTCCACTTGTGTAGCTAATCGACCGTTATGTAGCCTGATAGGTTGCTGTAACAAGTGGCCCATCCTTTCTATCTTAGTTCTTAGGTACCCGTCAATCTCCGCCGATTTGATACCTTCTTCTTCGTTAGTCCATGACAAGGGAACCATCGGAACACGCTCCACACAATGTAGATAAGGCAGATGCTCGACCTGGGCAACCTTATCAGGGTTATTAGTTAGAAGTCTGACTTCATGAATCCCCAAGTCGACTAGAATAGCTCTGCCTAGAGAGAAGTCACGTGCGTCCACCGGATGTTTCAAAAGCAAATTTGCCTGCACAGTATCAGCTCCCAAGTCCTGCAAGTTGTACGCCTTGAGCTTTTCGCCTAGCCCTATGCCTCTGCCCTCTTGACGGAGATAGACTATTACACCATGGCCATTTCCGCCGACAATATCCCCGTCCTTTGCCATGGAAATTAGCTGGCCTGCACGATCAAATTGCTCACCACAGTCGCAACGCGCACTCCAAGCAGTTTCACCGGTGTAGCACTCGGAATGGATACGCACTAAAGTTTCCCGACCAGTCCATGTTGTTTCATCTTCAACTATTAATTGTCCAGCCTCATCAAACTTGAGCTCCAGGCCCAATTTAGTATCTCTATCCGCTTCTGTCCTGCCAGGGTACAATCGTCCGACGTAGGCGCCACGAACCATGCGATCTTGCTGAGTCTCACCCTTGCGCCACTGAAATAGTGACCTAGAACGTATATCTTCACCAAAAGCAATCGCTAAATGTTCCTTATTATCAACATCATTCTTATAGAGATGTAAGAAAATGTCAGGGCCTCTTACTGTGGGTATCCTCGCTCTCGCTACACACACAACCTTGGGAAGTTTCCTCTCCGTCATTAAAGATTTTTCACAAATTCCTGGATATTCTAGGCTGAGAATAGAGGGTCAGACTTCTTCACCAGCAAAAGGATGTACTAGCGCCTGAATAGAAGGGAGGTGGTTATTGGTTTTACTTTAGCAAACGCTTTTTATAAAGCAGCGGCCTGATTACAGTGCGATCAAATCGTCTTCTCTTCTGTATTACTAAAGTCTTTAAAGGCTGTATTACTAAAACCTCGTAATGCTTGTAAAAGTCAGAGTATTAGTGGCTTATCACTCGAATGTTCTCGGGCATTGATGGCCGGGTAATACAAGTAGCCGTTTCTTCCGTATCCGACCGTTGTGTGTGATAAAGTCCAGGACTTTTGACTACAGTGCGCCGAGCCCATCAGCAGTCTTAAAAACCGCAAAACCAGTATACTTTAAGCAAAAAACATAAGTTGTATTATGTAGTCGCTAAATCTGATATGCATACGTAGTACCTATTTCCAGGGCAGCACTGCTGCTTTTCAACGATTCTTTTTCGGGATATAGATATGATATTAGGGCGCAGACAGGTACCACCAGATCTACAATCTTTTTCCTTTTTACGTATGTCTCAAAGAACGATACCGAACCCTATATACCTGGTATAGGCTTACACGCCATGAAGAGTGATATGACATTCTGTATTCTCGAAGTTTTCAATTCAAGGAAGCTCGTCCCCACTGTACGGCAAGAGGGTGCCTGATATTAATCTACGCAGATATCTTCTCCATACCTATACTGCATACGCCGGCATACCCACTCGCCCTGCATTTCGCCTATATATCACTACACAGGAAAGTAAGGGTACTTTTCCAATAGAGTCGTAGAATTACATCATCATAATCGCTCTTACTCTGGGTTCACATGAAAAGTACTAGTTCCTTGAAAAGACTAGGACGCTACGACCCTCAAAACCCAGAGTACTGTCGTCTATGTAAATTGAAACGTACTGCAGGACCTGACAAACATTATAAAAGTTATTATCTATAATTTGTGCAACCAATTAAGCTTTACTATTACCGAGATCAGCTTACCTTCTTGGCAGAAAGATCACGTTTCTCGAGCCCCATCACTAATTTTGCATTTTTTCGCAGGGGAATAATTTGTGAAGGGTCACCAGGGCCTTGGCCGGCACTGCTGGCTATTTTTGATGCCAGTAGAACGAGAACTAGCTTAACCCTATATAGCTAGGTATTTTTAAACCTTTACTACGCACAGCATAAAGTATTGCAGCCCTATCACTAACCTTATACATAGCGTGCAGAATGAAGTACAGTCACTACATCCTGAAGCAACAATTGTCCCTTTTCTTAGCCCTATTGTAATTATTCTATAAGATTAGAATCTCCAACTAACAATGACCCTCTAATATCCATTGGTTCTTGTTGTAAGAAAGTTTATATCTACTAGTAAAATTGTAACATTACTGCAGCTATATCATTGTACTTACGCCAAGACATTCAATTCTTGCAGCTATTGTCCTTCACCGAAAACTGTGGTATGTCGGATATACAACGCAGATTATTCGCCTCCTGCTGCTCTTTTTTACCTCAGCTGCACCGAATGCGGCACTGTAAACAATCTGGTACAGCAATGTTCTGGCACAGCTGGAAAATGAGGCATCTCTCTGTCTGCATTCCCGCATCATTTGACCGTTCGAGACCTTTTAGGAAGGGAACCCCGCCTGCCGGAGCTCGACATCGCATGCTTTAGGCGCGCAGCCGCTGCTTCAGCAGTTCCTTCAGCAGGCATTCTAGTAGTTGCGCGGCGGGTTTGGCACTTCTTTATTAAAACAGGATTTATAAGCGCCCCTAGGTTTTCGTTAGTTCACCATGGCCGGGTAACTGAGGGTATGACGCTTTTGTGCCGTGAAGTATACAGGTGTAATTACAAAAAGTTTTTGTTTTCGCCTCCCTTCCTTTAGTCTTGTAACTTCATGTAAACACGTAGTTAACAATACGAGATATAGAGGTAGGAAGTAACTTGCTGAAGGCTACTATACGAGTTTCTATTTATCGATACCGAAGTGAATATTATTAGGACGCAACTGGGGTGCTAAGAGAACAGATCTACGCTCCATCCTATATTATACCACAATACTGTCGTTATTTATATTATCTTTTCCCTTAACAACAACCCAATGACAATGCCTGATAGTGCTGTCGCTCCCTCATTGGATATACCAGTAGGTTCTTCAGAAGCAAGCGCCGTTGGCGTTGAGGGAGGAGCAGGAGAGTCTGTATCGCCTACTGCTGCAACAAATAGCTCTTCGGGCGCATCAGGTAATTCCCAAGGGCCTGCAAGACAAGTTAATCAGAGAGTTTTGCTATCGTTAAGAGAAGCAGCTAGGATTATCGGTCCAGGCGGAAGCACCATCAATAATATCCGGACAACTAATGGGGTCAAGATTGGAATCTCCCCGAAGGAGAAGTCATGTTCTGATAGATTATTGGAAGTTTCAGGGAACATCACCGCTGTTGCAAACTCGCTAGCTGATATAGTGAAGGTTCTAACTGCGGATGGGAGTGGGGATGAAGACTCTGCCGAACAAGAACAGGAACAACACATCTTCAAGCACCTTAACTTTATGCTTCCTCCTCCATCGCTGGATGAGATCGAAGATCCTGAGAAGCTAAAACAGATTGGTAATTTGAGACTCATTGTGACTAATAGTCAGGTATCCTCCATTATCGGCATGCAAGGTGCGAAGATTAGGAAATTAATTGAGCTTCATTCTGTCAAGCTGGTGGCGTCTAAGACTTTTCTTCCCGACTCACAAGACAGAATTTTAGAAATACAAGGTTTCCCAACTTCGATTGCCAACTGCATCAAAGATATCAACCAGACCTTGATGAACGACGAGGTTTTGGACACCAAGGAGAAGAGGTACTATCCTCACTCTAAGCATTCAAAGGACATCCATGTTGCCACAACTATCGGCATCCCTACCGAATACGTCGGCGCGTTACTAGGTCACGGTGGTAACAGAATTGCAAACTTGAGGAAGTATACAAGAACCAAGATTACAGTCGCACAAGAACCCAACCATAATAATGAAAGGGAGTTTACGATTATTGGCAACGATCAAAAATCTGTGAAATTGGCTCAAACCATGATATTGAAGAACCTAGAAACTGAAAAGGAAAGACGTTTAGACAAACAATGAATTACTATGCATAAGTGACATCTAAGATTGCAGAAGTACCTACCCACCCTTTTCATTCTTATTTTATTTTACTTTTTTTTTACTTCTTACTTTTATTATTATTACTACTACTTCTACTACTACTACTTTTTTTACTACTACTCCCTCGGACTCTTTAATATCTACCTATTGCACCGTTTATCCATTCGCACTTGCTCTTCAACAAAATAAAGTAAGCTGAGCATGAGAAGGGAAAGCCATTATCCGGGTGCAACCAAGGTAAAGTTGAAAAATTGAATATCCTTCAGTGGATCCCCTTTTAGATTTGTTTTCTTTTTAAAGGTAAACAAAAACAAGCCAAAAAAAGCATAGACAGAACCTAACAAGATGACAAACAAAAAAACATAATCTCTCACTCGACCTGTTTTTCGAGGGACTGAGGGGGTGCGGTTCATTATTGAACTGAAAAGTTGGTTACTATCTTACCTTTCTCAGGTTACAACTATATCACTCTTTAAACTTCATTGTATTGATTTTTTGAGCTTCCCGCTTTTTCTGTGTTCTTTCCTAATTCCTCACAACATCCAAATATGCACATACGTAATTGTTTCTATTACAGCCACTCTTTTGATGTTCCATCTATTTGCTGTCATCTTACTTGATCCACTTTACCGGTAACCTTCATCCATTTTTGTTTTCAAACTATGTAACCTATTATGTGTATGTATGTATTATTACTTTTACTGTTACGTTTCACTTGTAACCTCTAACCATCAAATTATAAGGGATAGTAGTGCAAAATACTAGGCAACATCGACACCAATGGTGTGGCATAACTAATGAGTACCTTTTAGCTACCCTCTGATGTAGATTTGCAGTCAGGTATCTTTGCGATGGACTTTATTGCACTATTGTATAACGTTAGAATTCACCCCAAAGCCTCGAAGACATCCGCCAGTGGCGTGCAGCCAAAACGGTCGAGAAAGTGGGCTTATATACGATTTTTCAAATAATTTTGCTTCCTGGCGTCAGTGTTACTTCATTTTATGCAGCGTATTCAATCGTCGCTTTATTTGCTGTGTTTTTCTGATTCCCAATATAGAGATAGACGTTAACTTACTACTTACTACTACAAAGTGCTACACCACAAAACAAACAAGAACCATCTAATAGATCGAGTCTTTACCTTGCAAATTTGATCTTTGTTACTATAACATACTCTGAATACAACTGCTTAAGATTAAGGAACCCTCTGGTTGCCTGATAGATTCATATTTCGAAAATATATCATTGTGGACCTACCAGAAAGGAATCCAAAACTATACTACAGCTTATAAGCACAAGCTAATCTATAACAATTTGAACTAAAAGTGTATTGCACCCGGAATATCAGTTATATTGCGATAATAACCAAGTTAACTAGTCTATACTAGGTTTTATTGAGTTTTACTTCATTGTAATATCTGATCCAAGAGAGTCATTACCAACCATATTGCATACTAAGGCCTACAATAGGAAGAAGCTTGATCATATAGCTCAGAATAAGCATAGATCAAAACTTTGAAGTTGGTTTATACTGTGCATGGTGATATTATTGTTACCGAGATATTTGCTCCCTTTTGCACCTAATTGTTTGCCATAGAAAACTGAAGACAATAATCGCTAAACATGTCCACTAATAAGATAACTCATTACAGTTCGGAAGAACAACTATTTCATAATCAGCCACCGCAACAGCATCATCCCCACTATGGATTTCAGCAGCAGTTACATTTCCAGCACTCATCGGATGATAAGCAGCAGCTAATAGATAATATTGGAGTGTCAAGAAGGCTGGGCGATTCTGTGATTAATGAATTGGATAACCGAGCAACTAACTTACTTGCTAATCTGACGGCTTCCGCCATTTCTAATTCCTATACCGACAATGATAGTGGGATTGAGAAGTCGTCCCATAAGAACTTTTCATCGAGGTTTGAATCGGTGCATGGCGAACTGATCCAGAATATGGATTCTATCGATACGCATTATGCAGTCAAGCGTAACCGCCAAGGGCTTAACGTGCCGGCCACGCCAACGCGGTATTCGATCCAAGATGCTATGAATTCTAACTCGGTTGCAAAAGATACAGACAGAGCAGAACTACTGTATAACAAGAGAGCCCGTGATTCTATGGGTAACGTTGTTGAACGTTTGACGAATAGTCCTGTTACAGATATAACGAGGCGTATAAGAAGGTTAAGGATGAATATGAACACACCCCGGGAACACCATCGTGAACAGGAAAGACAAAGGCGAAGATCTTCCATTGTCCGTCAGTCATTGACGGGAAGCACCGATAAAGAAAATCATCTTCCTAAATCCAAAGGATACACAAACCTATATGGTGAAATTAGATCTTCTTCGAGCTCTACCTCTTCAGATGTAAGCTCTTCTTCTTTCCTTCACGATTCGGCACCTACCTTTGCCAAACCAACTATCACGTCCATACAAAAAATGTTGACTCCATTTATAAGGCACAACCATGACTCCGGCCCAATATTCTCAACTTATAGGAAAAGGCCTTCTCCTGCAGCATCGTCATGCTCACCAAATACTTCGCTACAGAGTCATCGCCAGTCATCGCCAATTCCTACCCCAAAACAACAAGTAACCGTCTCCAGTCGTTCGCAGTCGGCCGGTCCATCAACCTGCACCTCTGGAGCTACGAAATTCAGACCACAGTTATCTCTCGATACAGGCAGAGAGCTACAACTAGAAGATTCTGCAAATTCCCATGAAAAGGCGAGAGTAGTTGCATCCAAAAATGTCTTTGAACGACTCTATAACCAACCTACTACTTCCGCCAACAAGAAAACGACGATACGTAAATCTACTACTCAGGGTGATTTAAGCTACATAAGCAAACACAAGAATAACAGTGGTGAAAGCTTTGACTCGGCATACGACTCTACATATGGTGCCACTAAAACAAGCAGTGCACATAGTAGTCTGCCGCGCTCGAGAACCATCGGAGATATAAAGACAGCTAAATCAAGAAATGAATCGCTACCCTTACATCCAACTTCCACTTTGCCTAGATCAACTACTGGGGGTGATCTATCGCTAAGGGGGAACGCTGTAACGGTCACGTCAAGGAGACCAATATGGCGCTAAAGGGATTGCAATTGAAAGATAATTAAGCATACGAAATCAACTATAATACAACGGAAGAAAAACATAAGATTTGCATACATCACAGGCGATTTAGGTGTAAATGCTAATATATATGGCGTGTGCTCCACAACCAGCATTCATCAGTAGGATACTTATATTTAATATATATGTACATATATATAGTTTGTCGTAATTCATTCCTGATATTTTATAAGAAAAGTTCTCTAAAGATTAAAGACAATACTTTACTATAACAGTACTCGGATGATAATATATATATTCATGAATATAGTAAGTATCCGCCGGAGCATGGAAGGCTACCAAAATAGACAGCAGCCAGTCCAACTTATACAAAAAAAAGATAGAGCAAAACCAAAGCTTCTGCCTCAGTTCCATCCCTCCGGAGGATAGCAGATTTTTTATTTCAATACAAGATCCAGTCTTATTCCCTCTATAACGTAAACGAAGGGAATATTGATACGAAAGGATTCAGTTCAAAAACAGGACGATACTTGGATCAATATTTTGCAAGAAAAAATACAACCCAGCTAGCAACAGCTAAAGCTGGTCTAAGTTAGCGTCACAGTTTAAAACTTCTTTCCAAACAAAAGCATTTGCAAGTGACCATACAAGGAAAGAACACCAGCACCGGCAACACCTCTCAAGATGTTAGCACCACAACCCTTGAACAAGGAGGTGACACCCTCAGCGGCAACAATCTTTCTGAAGGCATCGAAGGCACCATCGTACTTAACGGCTTGACCGGAAGTCATCATCATTCTTCTTCTAACAGTGTCCAATGGGTAGGAAGCGGTGGAAGCAGCAGTGGTAACGGCCCAACCCAACAAGAAAGAAGCAGCCAAGGAGCTTTCCAAAGAGCCGGTCAACAACAATGGCTTCAAGGAGTCAAACAAACCGAAATACAAACCTCTGTAAACAACAATACCAACAACAGATGGCATGAAACCTCTGTACAAACCAGCAACACCGTCAGTGGCCAAAGTCTTCTTGTAGACGTCGACTAGACCGTTGAATTGACGCTCACCACCCTTCTTAGCAGACTTGGAGTCAGCAGCCAATCTGGTTCTGGCGTAGTCCAAAGAGTAAACAAAGAACAAGGACAAACCACCAGCCATACCACCGGAGGCCAAGTTACCAGCAAACCACTTAGCGTAACCCTCTTCCTTTCTGAAACCGAACATGGCCTTGATCTTGTCCTTGAAGGCAAAGTTCAAAGCTTGAGTTGGGAAATAACGGATAACGTTGGCAGTGTTACCTCTCCAGAAGGAAACGAGACCCTCGTTAGCAGCGGTTCTCTTGAAACATTCATAAATACCGTTGTAACGTCTGTCCAAGGAACCTTGCTTGATCATCTCGTCTTGGTTTTGGATCAACAACTTGACTCTCTCAATTGGAGCGGCAGCGGTCTTGGAGACGGCGGCGGAAACACCACCCATCAAAAAGTTGATAGCGAAGTTAGATTGCTTGTTGTCCGACATATTTACTGTCCTGTTTTTGAAGTAGATCCGTTCTGTAAAACCCTATGTAACTCGAATGGAGAGCGCAAGCTGAGCAACTAATCTGAAACTGCTTTCTTATGTGAAACCGTGAGGATCAAAGAGGAGAAAAACTTTGTTCTGCTTAAATAGATCCAATTTTCGTAAAAAGCTCATTAAATCGCTGTAGTTTGGGCCTAAAATGAAAAAATTTTTCTATGCGAATTCTTCTATCGGGCCCCAACGGCAAACGCTGATTGGTCCGAGCAAGAGCTTAGGTTATAAATTAAGCCAGTCCGGGTAGTTACCCGGGTCGTTTCCTCCGACGCTTCTTAAAAGAGCTCTATAGTATTCTCCATTTCGAGGTTTACGGATGGAGGATTAACGATCGGATATTTATGGATATTCTCGGCTTTCTTAGTTATTAAGTCTCCATTTGTTTCAACATTACTATATTAAATAGTGGGGCACCTCCCTTTGACTGGGACTTTCGCTGTTCTTTCGCTGTTCTTGACCATTAGTTAGGTAAACAAAAAGCCTAGCATTAGTAGGTGAATGCCAAGCTGAATTGACTGAAGTGATAAGCGTTCTAAGTAAGAAAGTGGCTGCCCTTGCTGTTTATTGCCACTCGGACACTTTAAAATTTTTGAAAAAAAGGCAGTGTGGTGTATAAACCTTTTGGACTCTGGCTGTCTGGCATAAAAATTAGAAAGAAGGCTTCTGCAAGGTACACTGTACTGCGTTTATATGGATAGCGGAGAAAAATAGAAGTTCAACTGTACAGAAAAGGCTAGTGTTTGAAGAGCCATGTCTGATGCAACGGAAGTGCATGTGCCAACGAAGAGAGTTGCCAAGGCATGCGATAATTGCCGAGCTAAGAAGATTAAATGCAATGGCAAAGAACCGTGCAGTAATTGTGACAAGTGTAGGCTAAAATGCGCTTATACATATGTAATTAAAAAACGGCAAGCAGCCCCCACACGCGTTTCGAATAGGAAGCTTCTCAGTGACTTGTCGTCACGATTAGCTCGACTTGAAAAACTGCTTTCGGAAGTGGCTTCGAAGTTCCAGGAAGATGAGGGTTCGTTGGCGGTGAGTGATGATGTTGACGAAGACCTTAAAAGTTCGCAGAGCGCGGAAGACACCAGCGAAGAAAGCGAGCAGGATGATATCGGCTTGGGATCGCCCGGAAGTGTCAGAGGAGGGCCTGATACCGTAATCTCTGGGGAAGGTAGAAGCCCATCTATTGAGGATGACAGTGTTAGTTCCACTGGTTCTTCGACGACAAATGGCTTGGTTCTGGGAGAAGGAATTATTGAGGAGAAGATAGATAACTACTATGCGGTGCATACACCAACAGCGCTTTTCACGAGGAAAGGTCTTTCCTGGCTGCACAAGGCTTTGGGGCACAATGATGAACATATAGTGCCGTTGATAAGACTGCATAATGTGGTGAAACGTAATGTTGCGCTATTCAGCAAACGGTTCTTCTCTATTACCGCTATGGACGGCCTGCCTCCATGGCCAGACGTTGAAGATAGAAAGGAATTATACAAACATTTTTCAGGAAGTTTCTTGTCAGCATATCCGCATCTATTCCTACCTGAAGAAGCAGAGGTACGTGGCTTAACGGTGTGTGCGCCGTATCTAGATGATTTGAATGTGACAGAACAACTTATGTGTTCCACTATTTGTCTACTAGGTGCAGCAGTGAAAGGGTATGTGGACCCGAGCTCCGTGGATAAGTGGCAGGAGATTAGTAATGATTTGTTAATGAGAACGTTGAATATTTTGCAGACTACATGGATGACAACAGTGCCAGACCCATTGACCTACATCCAGAGCATTCTGTTGTTATGTCTGTTCATTGAAAACTCAACGATCCCTCGGACCACATATGTCCAAATTGCATTTGCAGTCAGATTAGGCCAGTCCCTTGGCATCCATCGTAAGGAGAGTTATTCATCTTTCAAAGACCCTGTGGAACGAATGCGTCGGTTCAATGTTTGGTGGTGGTGCTACCGTTATGATAGAATGCTTTGTGCATATACAGGTAAACCGTTGCTGATACATGAACATGACCACACTGCGCTCGATGATTGGAATGTTTATCAGATGCTTCGCTGGAAGTTGCACAGTGACCCGAGCTATGAAGCAGAGCCGCCTCGGGGGTTCAATCTAACAGCGAAGCTCGATGAACTCCTGGTTTATGCATCCACCACTAATCTCAGTAATCTAAGTTTTGCAGTGGAATACTACTTGCAAGGTCTTTGCAGCATCCAAGGAGAAGCCTATACAAAACTGTTCTGCAGTAAAAACATGGTGACAACAAATCTCAGAAGGCGCATAAAAGATGTTCGTCATATATTGAAACGGTTAGATAAATGGGAAGCGTCGTTACCAGAAATACTGAAGCACAATATGAAAGACGATCAGATAGCTGTACTTCAAGAAAGGATTTCTAATCTGCGCCAAGAAGATGAAGATAAGACATTCGAAATATCTATGTTTACGAGGGTTCTTTTGCTCTACATTAAATACACCTGGACACGTAATAATGTGTCCTGCGCGGCGCTCCCATTTCCACAAGACTCCACCATATCAACTCCTCTAAAGGATATTCCAAAAATCTTCAGTAATTTTTCCTACTCAGTTGAGCACTCTCTTTATGTCCTGAAGCTGGTAGACAGCATCTTAGAGCGCGACTATAATAGCCATCTATTAATTGACCCACTTTTTGCGTACATGTGGGGATTCCTTTCCGTCATTGGCAGTATGTTCGTGTTTGACAACTTTACTCGCGACACTATAGTGCAGCTCGAAAAGTACGCGCAAACACTCATTACCATTACGAAACAGCGCAAAGGACTTTTTGCCTGTAAGTGGACTGCCGTGGCCCTTGTCGCCATCCATTTTCTAAGAGTTGTCATCGACAAGTTCAATGAAAAATGCACCAGCCCCCCTACCTTATCATCTTCGACAGAACGGCCCATCGACCCACAACCCTATATTTCAACATTCAATACCTTACAGGAAGTACTCGCAACTGCATGCGAAAGCTTCGCCCAAGACGGCTCCGTTGTAGAAAACAGCAACCGTGCAAACCAACTCTACAACGATTTATTTGTCCCAAATCTGCCAGAGGCCCAGAAATGGTCCTCTAAGGGTTTAAATATTCCTCCAAAATCCTACTCGCAGTATGCTCATCATGGCAATACCTTCCCTTCAGAGCGAGAGAATCTCCTTCAGTCCCCGCCAGTCGCAAACAACACTGGCATGCCGCCCTATGAGAATGACCCAAACTCTATCGTTGAACAGGTTTTATCTAACCTAGAACTTGATATTAACTTTGATGGCGTTGCAGCAAACGGGTATTTTCTAAAGATGCCTTATTACTTTAGTTAATTCCTTCCCTCCCATTATACTTAGTTAATACTTATTAATTATGTACTACTCAATAATACTGGCCTAGATTTAAACCATACCCCCAAAGGCAGCCCTACCGCCGTCACGAACTCTCTTCTGCTCCTCCACCACTTTCTCCAACTGACCTTGTCCTTTAAAATCCTGCCTCCAGCTACATCTCCTACACGTAAGTTGGTTGCCCCAGTAGAGCGGTAACACGGGAATAAATAGCAATGTTATAAACTCCCTCTTCCGAACTGGATGTACGCTATAATTCCGACAGTCTGGACAGTAAAGTGCGTTATATCTCCCAACATCACCACCGCCTTTGACCTGATATTCATTTTCCCAATTCCGCTTACCAATGAAAAAAGGAAGACAGAAAAACATGTTTGTTGATGTGTTGTTGTTGTTGGATGTGGTGACTTCCGTATAATCAAAAGACACGAGTTAATATGGCAGTTGTCAATAGCACAAATTCCTGAAGGCCAAAAAAGCTATTGCCACTTCTATTTCCTGCTAGCTGTTCTGCAGACACCAGTTTTGGTCAATAACTATGATTAGAGCTCAACCACTTTAATGAACCAATGAAAGGTAGAAGACTATGTATCGAGAGACACCGTTGACCCCCCTAAAGGCTGCCCCTTTTCATCTTTTGCTTTGCCCTCGAACTAAAGTTTCTTTTGCTGTCTAGCTGACCTAACACTGGCTCGTTTTCTGTGCTCTACAATTCACCCCCGCCCGTAGCTTTGAGAAAAATTATGTCATCATTCAACTAATGTATTGCCAATCGCGCGGTGTATGTCTGAATATACACAAGGAATCAGGTCGGCGTCTCTTGCTCTCCAGTTCCACCGTTCTGGGCCTTGCGCCACTTATACATGACATCACCGCGTGTAGTCACAGCAATATAAACGGCCCACTATCGCATGTGCGCGCAAGCTTGAGCGGGGAGTCATGTCTTGTCGCGAAGAGCAAACGTATGGGGTGAAATAGGTGCTACTGCCACGTCGTGGCATATAATGTAATAATGTTAAACAAAGGCTTGTTTACTTTTGCCTAGTGCATTTGCCTATAAACTTTATCGTGTCTGCGAAAGGTTCGCTTTGTCTGTGGGTATTGGGGCACAAATAGTGCTTTTGCGCGGACACTGTCAGTGTTTCTCGTGTGTCACACAGCTTTTCCTGACAGGGTCCGGAGGGGAGGTTTCACAACGGAGATTTGAGTAAATGTCGTGGCAAATAATAATAATCGGCAAGATAGACAGATCTGACTCAAGGAACTAATTGCCTCGTGAGGGCTGACGTGTTTGCTTTGTACGCATGTGCAGAGAGGGTGATTTGGGCAAGTTCATTATTAGATTTATGCTACAGTGTATACAAGGCAAATATAACGACGATGATAGGTGAAAAGACATAGGGATGCAGAGATACAGAGATGCAAGAGCAGAGAGGGTCAATATATATACATGTAGAAGGATAAAGAGAGGAGAAGGGACGGGGGAGGGGTACAGCATGTATTATGGCAAGATAAACATATAAATATATATATGTATAAATAATATAGATAGACATGCTTTATTTTTTTCTTAATTTGGTCGTGTTACATACATATCGTAGCTGATATTGATAGTATTTAGGTGGAGCGGAAAGCAAGATAACGAAGAACGTTGCGGTATATATTACAAAGGGCGAGTGTGCGTTGCGGTTGAGTGTCTAAGTACCAAGAGATAGAGAAGATATTTAGATCAGTAGAGAGCTGTACTGCAAACGTAAAATCATAGCTGGGCAGAGTTGAGCAGATGGGATCGATTGGCATGTCTTACTCTGGGGTTGAGGAGTATGGGTTATTGGAAGGTAGTTTGCTCTTTGCAGAGGAAATGAGTACTACAGTGGGGGGCGTCGGTGTGGTAGATGGGGAGAATACGATGTTGCGAGGTAGAGAGGATGTGGAGAGGAGCAGTGACTACGGTCTTCTCGGAGAAGGGCTCATGGGGGTGGTGGAGACGGAATTCAGCCTGGGATACCCTATAGCCAAAGGCCATGATGAGCAGGAGAGTTCTACCTCATCTATTAGATCTTTTTGCTCGAGCACGTCTACCCGTGAGAGCGTTTTTCGGGGAGGATCGCTCCACGATACTGATGTTTTTTCGGTGACTACGGGGACGCCCTCTTTGGAAGAACAAGGATCACAGTCGATTGACTCGAGTGTTACTACCACGTTGGTTGCTGGCGCTGTAGATCCTTTGATGGCGTATACCGGATGTACGGAGATGGGGACGCAGGTGCCTTACGGCCAGAACCAATCACCTTCGATGGCGTTTCCCACTACACTCAGATCTCAAGGTGAGGCTGCACAAACAACGGCTCTGATGGAACAGGTGCATAGCACTCCACAGTTACAAAGGCAAGCTCTTGACGAGAACAAACCGGCCTCCGAACAACTACGTAAGGTTCCGCGACAACGCCGCTGTTCACGCAGAGCGTCGGGTACGATAGCGTCTGTGTATAACAATAACACTAGCAACCACCCTCCCAACAGTCAAAATAATAGCAGTAGTAGTGGCAACAGCCCTACCAGTACTTCCAGTAAAAAGGTATCGGATTCTAGACTTTCCGCACAAGGTCTTGCAGAATTCCTGAAGCTGAATTCGGCGGAGGAGGCTTTGCGGCGCGAGCGTTTCGTGTTGGACATCTTGGAGAACGAGCTACATTATCCATTGGGCTATAAAACGTGGGTTCGTGATACCTCCAAGAAGTATCGTAGCCAGTTACTAAACCTCCTCCATAAGCGTGTTAGGGTAAAGTACCCTGAATATGACAAATCCGTCTTAGAAACAATTATCAGGCGCGCAACATACTATATGATGCAGTCGAGACTAAGAAGAGAGCGCAGGGCCAAAGCAAAATGTGAGAACAATGCCAAGTGCAATAGCTCAACTCAACCTATGTCTGCTACCTGCGACAAAAATGGCACCGCGCACCTATTTGGGGCTTCCGCTAATGCATTATGTCAATCTGAAAGAAACCCGAACCTCAAGCCTGGCCACCAAGGTAAAGACGGGGAGAACTGGTGCGTCTAACCCAGCCTTGAAAACACCACTGAAAACTAGATGAGCGGGAACGGGAAGGTAAAGGTTTTTTTTCTATTTTTTTGTTTGTTTTTCGTTATTCTAATTCCTATTTCACTCCCATTATTACATTATTTGATCATTCTATTTTTTGTTTTTGTTTGTTTTGTTATTCCTTTCTATTTAAGCCCCTTCCTCCTTACTCTACCTTCCAAGTCCCACTTTTTCCTGTGATCAGATTCTGAAGGAATCGTGTGTACTGTTTGTTTGTAGATTGATTTTTTTTTGACGATTGTTTAACCATAGTTGTAATTGTTCCTACCGTAGTCTGCCCTCTTGCTCATCCCCATCTCATCGCTGTGTTGCCTGTTTCTCAATAGAAAATCGCGAGATCCATCGTCAGCTCCGAAGTTCTCACCCCGAAAATATAGCTATCTTGGTCAGCGTTAACTCAGTGTATGTATATTGGTGCATCGATAGGCGCCTGGGCCTCTAGTCTACATAAATCTATATATCAAAGTCTAAAATTTGGTGAAAGATCCCTTCTTCTTCTTGTTCATTTTGTTCTTCTTGTAGACGTGATGTCTGGCATCACGCCAACCAGAAGTGCTTACCTTCTTTGAGGTAGTACTTGAAGACTCTACTTCCATCTCGTCATTCTTCGAACCGGAAGTCTCTGCTTGTTGCTTGATGCTGTTTTGCTTAAGTTTTTCAGCAAGACGCTGAGTTCGAGCATCTACCACCTTTTGAAATACAGCCTTTCTTTTGATCGATTTAGCATGTAAATGCGACTTGGCACGTATAGATTTGGCCATGGTTGTGATTATTACCAACTGCTGAGCTCAAGACAGGAAGAGCTGTAAAATCATTCATACAGTTTTAACCGAAGAAATAAAAAAAATTGCATGTTGATTATTTAATCATTGACTGTTGCACCCGTACATTTTAATGGAACACCCGATACTTCTGGGTGTGCGTCCAAGAAGCCGGACAGCAAAAAATGCCGCGAAAAACTACCCGCCCCCCCGCTGGCTTGGCTCCGCCTAGCGCCAGCTTTCCATGGGACTCTACCGCCCAGCCTACTGGGAGCTAGGCAGAGCAACCGCCCGCTAGTGTAAGATCCCACCGCGCGCTCGTATTGCTCCGCCCACTGCAGTCCCCCGCCCGCTACCCTCCTGTGGTTCGCGCTGTATCAAGGAAAAAAGAAGTTATTATTTAGAAGCCTCTATACCTCTGACATACGATTCACAGTAGAACACGTAAAGACCTCAAGCAAAAATGTATGTTATATTATGTCAAATGTATTGCTGGATTACCATAGATGTGCATAGGGTTTCGTCATATATGGGGTTGCAGCCGTTCTTTTAGGCCGGTCAGGCTCTCCCAATGTTGAAAACGCTAAATTAATACTTCAATGGGGATTCCAAGTTAACAAGTTTACAGGACTAACATTATTCACAGGGCTAATTTGAGAACTCAAAAGAGACTTGCCGCTTCTGTCGTTGGTGTCGGTAAGAGAAAGATCTGGATGGATCCTTCCGAGACCTCCGAAATCGCTCAAGCCAACTCTAGAAGTGCCATTAGAAAGTTGGTTAAGAACGGTACCATCGTCAAGAAGCCAACCAGAATCCACTCTAGATCCAGAACTAGAGCTATGGCTGAGTCCAAGAGAAACGGTCGTCACACCGGTTACGGTAAGAGAAAGGGTACCAAAGAAGCCAGATTGCCATCCCAAGTTGTCTGGATCAGAAGATTGCGTGTCTTGAGAAGATTGTTGGTCAAGTACAGAGACGCTGGCAAGATCGACAGACACTTGTACCACTCTTTGTACAAGTCTGCTAAGGGTAACACCTTCAAGCACAAGAGATCTCTTGTCGAGCACATTATCCAAGCCAAGGCTGATGCTCAACGTGAGAGAGCTTTGAAGGAGGAGGCTGAAGCTAGAAGATCCAAGAACAGAGCTGCTAGAGAAAGAAGAGCTCAAAGAATCGCTGAAAAGAGAGAAGCTTTGTTGAAGGAAGATGCTTAAGCGGTTGACGGGGTGATTCAACTTCATTCTTTGCACGCCAAGCACTTTGTATAAAATACTAATATCAATCATAACTTACTCTTTTGTTTACGTTTTCATTCTATCTTAAATGTAGTATGGGGACCTGTTGCCACACAAACGGGGGCTGTACACCTATAGTAAATAAGTAGATATATTATCTGAGGGATATACATGTGTTCATCACAATTTCTTCATAGGGAATGCTTCCAACTCCATACCTTTTATTACTTTGCCTCTTTCTTGTACTCTGATGCCATCATGATGGAGAGGGATGTACTCCTTTGTTCCTTGAATAAATTGTTCCTTAACGATGGGCGGGAACGGCATGCTATCTTGTTTGTCTGTGGCTTGTGACATAGTGCCAGTATATGTTTCGCCCAAGGGGAGGTATAGTCTCCAACCAGCCATGTCCGACTCACTGTTTAGACACCAGCCATTGAAAACTTACGCTTTGTAAGTCAACCGCACATATACTTCTGAAAGCATGTTATATATAACCTGTGTGATCATGCTAATATGCCACTCACGTTAACACTAACATCTTTTAGACCCAACAGCTTATCAAGCCCCCCTTTAAAATGAAGTGAGATAAGAAAAATGAATGTACTTTTTGGTGGTCATAGTTGTAATTACATAATTTAAATATATACGCGGAGTGTGTCTGTTTGCAGTCACTCTCCCATGCCCAATTAAAAGCAAGGCCTCTCTACCTTTATCACGTCTATAAAACAGTTACCATAGAGTTTGAGCCTGAGGTACGGCAATTATCTACGATAAGGACGATAACCAGAGCTAAAATAAACCCTCTATCTCACCGTCATCATCAACCTCCACATCCATGTATCCAGCGTGTGTGGGTAGGCCAGGAATAGTTTGAATCTCCGCAGCTAACGCATATAAATACCCTGCTCCGATAGATGCCCTGACGTCCACGACGGGGAAGGTGAAACCTTTAGGGACGTTTCTGAGTGAGGCGTCATGCGACAATGAATATTGAGTTTTAGCGATGCATACTGGTAGATTACCGAATCCATTCTTGTTGTACAAGTTGATTCTCTCTTTGGCTTTGGCTGAGAGTGCCAGCGAAGCACCGCCATACATCTTCTTGACAATTGTGGAGAGTTTTTCTTCTACGGACTGTTCGGTATCATATAAGAATCTGAAATGTGACGGTTGGGAAGTGGATTTTATAATGGCTTTGGCTAACGGAATTGCACCCTTGCCACCTTCTGCCCAGTGCTTTGATGCCACTGCATCTTGAGCGCCGGCGTCTTTGGCAATTGTTCGGATTAATTCTATTTCGGCAGCAGTGTCCGAAGCGAACTGATTTATTGCCACTACCACAGGTATACCGAAGTGGTTAATATTTTCAATCTGCTTGCACATGTTTTCAGCTCCTTTACGTACCAACTCGATGTTTTCTCTGGTGTACTCACTTGGTAGGGGCTGGCCGGGCTTCACGCTTGGAGCACCGCCATGGAGCTTTAGCGCTCTGACAGTTGTAACAAGTACTACTGTATCAGGAATCAATCCGGAAGCACGACATTTGATGTCTAAAAACCGTTCTCCGCCCATTGTGAAGTCAAACCCTGCTTCAGTGATAACATACCCTGGTTCCTGTTCTTTGTTTGCACCTACTAACTTCAATGCCATCTTATCTGCAATGATTGAAGAAGCCCCAATCGAAATGTTAGCGAAAGGACCCGCATGGACTAATACCGGAGTTCCCTCCAGCGTTTGCATTAAATTGGGTTTAATGGCGTCTTTCAACAATGCAGCGAGGGCGCCAGCGCAGCCTATATCCTCAACAGTAACAGGTGTGCCCTGTTTACTGAAACCTATTACCATGCGCCCAATACGTTCTCTCATATCTCTTAAACTGTTGGAAAGTGCAAGAATTGCCATAAGTTCTGAAGCAACAGTAATGTCAAATCCGGTTTGTCTTGTATGACCTTTTTCTGTTGAACCTTGCCCAATTGTTATTGCACGAAGCAACCTGTCATTCACATCCACAACTCTTTTAATGGTTATGGTAGCTGGGTCAATGTCCAATCTCGAGAACTTTCTGATTTCCTCCACAGTTAATGAGTCAGGGTCCGTTTTGTTGATACCTAATTTCTGAAGACGTGCATGCATGGATTTGGTGAACTTCCTAATACCAGCTTTCTTTGGAACAAGTCTATTATACAGAGAATCATCTTTCAACTGAGTGCTCTCATGGAATATTCTCGTATCAATTGCAGCCGCTAAGAGGTTGTTGGCAATAGAGATAGCGTGGATGTCACCAGTAAGATGTAAATTGAATTCATCCATTGGAATGGCTTGCGCATAACCGCCTCCTGCTGCACCACCTTTCGCACCAAAGGTAGGGCCCATTGACGGCTGCCTAACATTTGCAATAGAAGGCTTCTTCAAATGAGCTGTTAATGCTTGTGCCAATCCCATAGTAGTTGTTGACTTACCCTCACCCAAGGGAGTAGGCGTAATACCTGCAACTAATATATATCTGCCATTTTTTCTCTCCTCCAGTCTTTCAATGATTTTAGGAGACAGTTTGGCCTTATAATGGCCATATAACTCGAGTTCACTGCTGTGGACACCTAATTCTTCTGCGACTTGTGCTATAGGTTTTGGTTGCTGTTGTCTCGATATCTCAACATCAGAAGGAACAGGATTTTTTACTCTCAGTGGGAGAGGGGTAATCATCGGGCTTTTAGAAGAGCGTTGTAATGAACGTTTTGCTGCATCGAGTACGTTGTTAACTAGCATAGCCACCGTCATTGGACCAACACCTCCTGGTACCGGGGTTATAAACGACGCTTTCTCCTTTGCACTTTCAAAGTCTACATCACCCACTAACCGCTGGCCAGATCGTTTTGTAGGATCTGGTATATAGTTAATACCAACATCGATGACTACAACACCTTCCTTCAGCCAAGATCCTTTAATGTAGTTTGGAACACCACATGCAGAAATAACAATATCCGCTTGTGATAAAAGACTAGGCAAGTTTTGGGTGTATCTGTGGGCTATAGTGACAGTGGCATCTAAGCTTTTCATTAACGACGCTACTGGTGTTCCCACAATGTCTGACCGTCCGACAACAACTACATGTTTACCTCTTAAAGCAATGCCACATTCTTCTAACAACCTTACACAAGCACTTGGCGTGCATGGGATAAAATAAGGTCTACCGCCTTGCTTTGCAAGCTCACCAGCGTTAAAACGGTTGAATCCGTCGACGTCTTTTTTATAGTCAACAGCATTTGTTATCGTAGCTGTATCCAGATGTCTTGGAAGGGGTAATTGAATTAGCAATCCATGAACACTATCATCCTCATTAGTCCTCTTGATTATATTCAGCAGTTCAATCTGGCTAATATCTTCTGGAAGTTGTTCATAATCACAGTGAATACCAGCATTTTTGGAGGCTTTTAGTTTCATGCGTACATATGTAGAGGAATCTGATTTTGATCCAACTTGTACAACCTTTAGTTTAGGGCAGAAGTCAGGGTGTTCATCCTTAATTTGCTGAATCTGTTCATAAGCTTCTCTACAGACCTTTTCAGCCAATTTTTTGCCAGAAATACATTGGTACAGAGCATTTGGGGTGCTAAAGATTAGTCGTCTGCTGCTGCTAAGCCTTTTCAGGTTAGCAGAGGCACTGTATCGTAGAGAAATCATTGAAAGATCCACAGCGCTATCAGTTGTTTTGTGGTGAAGCTGGTCTTCTCGTAACGAATCAAGCACACTTTTTTCATACTAAACTATCCCAAGATTTTGAAAATTAATGCAATTCTAGTAGCCCTATAAAACAATGGCCGAGCCGATGAGCACAGTTAGTATTGAAGCTGTTAATGGAAAACAACTGTTTATGACAGTATAAAAAGAAGAATATATCTATATAATCGTCAGCCATGTTTACCAAAGACAGGTAAATTATAATTCCTTCTAAGAAAAGATGAGTTATCGACGGCCTGTGCACTTGATAGGCTGAAGAGTAAAGGTAGCTACAGACCGAACAGCAACATGTGGACCCCAAATATTGCACAAACTGTGACCCTCTACTGACTCAAAAAATTATAAAAGAAGCAGTTGTTTGTAGAGGGCAGCCACTCTATGTGTAAGTTATATATATGAAACCCAGATGGTATGTGAACGCTGGAGCTGGTCCTAGGTTTGGCAACTATCCTGACAATCGCAAGGAATGTCCAAAAATGTGGAAACGTGTGGTTACTGTTCAGATTTCAAAGAAGCAGCCACATGAATTTCAGCATTTGTGGAATCTGCTTCCTTTTGTTGACCCTTCTGTAGCTGTACAGAAGGAGAGTATTGGGAGGATGGTAGTTGTGGTTGTGTGACATGCTTTACGTGGTGGTTTAGTTTTAATGACGATTGTATGGCTGATGGCAAGTTTTTTTGCGAAGGTGATGCTTGTGCTTGAGCTTGTGGCTGCGCTTGAGACTTCGTCTCTGCTTGTGGTAGTGCCTTTTCGTGTGCATGCAATTGAGCATGGACTGCAGGTTGTCTGCGTACCTCGGCTTTTGAAAGGAGTTCGTTATGCTCCTGTCCATGTAATTGGGGAGTTATTCGTTGTGATGGTTGTGCAGATGGTTGCACTGCTTGTGAGAGTGCTTGCAATTTGAGTTGCCTTTGCGGTTGATGCTGTTGATGCTGTTGCGCTGCGGGCAGAGAATGTTCGTGGGTCCGTTCTATTGATTGAGCATGTACCCGTCCATGAACTTGAACTCGCAATTGCGCCTCGGTAGAATCTAAGCCGTGATGCTGATTCTGGTGCTGTATTTGTGAATCCTCCGGTTGCTGATCAGGTTGGCGGAATTGGTAATTTAATGGAGGTGCCTGCACATGTTGATGAATTGACTGTTGATGAAACGGTACCTGTGATTGCAAAGGCGATTGCTGTACTGGCTGTTGTAAATGGCCTTGTAGTTGGCCTTGCCCGTGTCCCTGCGCTTGCTCTTGACCTTGACCTTGACCTTGACCTTGGCCTTGACCTTGGCCTTGGTGTTGTACTTGACCATATACAGGAGCAGTTTGCGCCACTCTTGGTGCCCAATTTGAATAACTTGGTTGCTGTAAAATAGGGTAAGATAACCTCTGTTGTTGGGGTGATACTCCATAATAGCGATGTACAGGCCTATTTGCAGACGAATAGGGGGCGGAATAAGGTGCGTGTGCTTGCTGCTCAACATGAGTGGTGGGATAGATTCCCGAAGATGTTGTAGGCGCCTTAATCGGTGGCCTTTGTTTAAAGTTATTTGGCTGTTGTTGTTGTTGAAGAAGCTCTTCTATTAGCCTTCTTTGTTGTGTTTCCACCTCCTTGGCAGCTTCAATGATTCTTTTATGTGAGTCTTCTCCTGGAGCTGACGTCGCAGATACAGGAGGATTAGAAGTAGCGCTTGAAGGGGTGTACAATTGTCTTTCAACATTCACTGGCACACACTTGTATGACTTCAAGTGACTGTAAATCTCCTGTGCATACTCTAAAGGTGTAGTGGGCTCCTTTTTGTAATCAAGGGACCCTACAAGAGCAGAGTGCGGAAATCCATTGGCACCACCTAAACAAGGTGAATGTATTAACAGCCCGGAGGTACCGCTAGGTGTACTACGTTCACTACTGATAGAGCCATCAGTATTCGATTCTTCTGCGTCTAAGATATCATTGAAAGTCTCCTCGAATAGCCTCCAGCTATCGTTTGTTTGGGCGGCGCCATGTTCTATCAAATTTAGTAGCTCTTTTTCAAAGTCATTGATCTCTATATTGTTTGATACTTTATTCAGAATCGACTTCTTCCAAACCTGAATATGTGAAGAGATCTGTTTCTTAGTCCTAACCTCACCACACCTATGCTTGATGAACAAAGAAATCAATTCATTGCGTCCATAGTTCTTCTCTCGCAACTTAATTTTCGAAGTACCGTTCTTCATAATAACCTTCAAGGCGGACAGAAATGCCGTCTCCACTTGTGGTGGCCATTTGTCACCCTGGTTGGCAGTGGACAGCGGAGTAGGTAATGAGTTCGATCTGAGTCGAGGAGGCTCCGAATTGTCCGTACCTGCAGACACGGACTGTCTTCCTTCTGTTGTAGACTCATTTGCAGTGCTGGGGGGAGTTCCACGTGAGAGCATCATATCTATCCGTTGCATCCCAGGATGTAATGGTAGAGATAGATTCCTTCCCTTCGTGGAAGAAGATCTTTTACTAACAAATCCCGCTCCTGCAGCAGGTAAACGCACACGTCTTCCTTGGCCTGTGTTAATAAGCGTCAATCCACGACTATCCAAGTCTTGCCCGGAGGTGTCTTCATTTTCCTCGTCTTCCTCGTCACCATCGCTTTTCGTTGACTGTCTATCATCACATCCAAACTTGTTTGCATCATATGCAAAGATATCAGGCTGTCTAACCCGTGAATTGTCACTGAGGAAAACGTCAAAAACCCTAGTCTGGCTGGGGTTCCATCTTTTCCCACCAATTAACGGCTGGTCATGGCCCATTTTGATATTATTACCGGCGCTATCAATACTGTGCTCTAAGTTTGTGCCCGTACCATTGCTACCTGTAGTATTGTTTATCCGTTCCGGTTGTTGCATTTGATGCGCCTGTCCATGAGGTAGGTCCTGTTTCACGTAGCCATGCTGTTCATGGGATGTTCCTTGCTTCACATAATCAACCCCCGCCCCGACACCGCCTTCTGCAGGTTGACTTTGTTCATGTTGCTGGTCATAGTAGAGTTGAGGACTGAAGAGATTCTCATATCTCGCACCAGCCGCCTCTTCGTTCATCTTATCAACAGCAATTCCCTTGTCTGAATGAAATCTAATTACCCAGAAATTCCCCTAGATCGAAACAGTACTGTTGTTCTTAAATTCGATAAACGCTTCTCCTTGATATCCCGCTCGTATGATGATCAAATGGCAGTATTAACAATTCCACTTCCAACGACTAGCAAGCGATCTGATCTTAAATATTACAAGTTCTTAATCCTGATGGTCAGGACACTACCGTACTTCAAACACGGGTAATATTCAGTCGATATACTAATAACTTAGCCACACCAGAAAACCCCCACCAAAAACTAAAGAATAATTCAACGACTAATAATAAAAGAAGATCCTTTGTAGCCTAACAATACTTTTAGCTTGCCCCGACACTGTTCCCTGAAAACTGATATCTCGGCGCCTTTCCACCCAAAGTCGGTCTTTTAAATTACCGTCTTCTTATGAATTAACTAGTTCACTAATCCATAAACAGTGTTCGTTTTCGTGGAAGTGAATTATTTGTTTGCTAGTTCTTGCCACCTGCACCTGTGTCTCAGACTCTGCGATCTGATTACTGTATTATAGACAATGGCTTCCGCCGTCTTCCAGAATATCTTCTTAACTTAGGGATCAGCAGTGAATTTTAACCCAGATATATTTTGGAGAAGCAAGAATGTACATATATCAAAGAATGCTTGCTGAAACGTGTTTCGCGGGGTTCAGATGACCTTAGGCACGTAACAAGAGTATTGAAGACGGTAAACGGAAGAATGTCAACTTAGAAGAACATCTCTCGAGAACCTGCGTACAAACGAACACATGGTATTCTTTAGGTTTACGTAAATGTTGTTATACACTGCCGTGTAGTGCGATATCGGTTGTACTTGCTGTTTCAGTTTGCTACTTTTCCTCGAGCGCGTGTTTCAGAGCAGAAGAATGTTAGAATTCAGATTTAGTCCAGGCGCTAAGATAACCATGCACGATAACAGAAGAGAGAATGACGGCAAAAATGTTTCGAGGGCTACAGTTCTCAATCGGAATCCGACAAATACTTGGCATACTCTTCGGCGGCGGCAAAAGTTGGTAAATCCCGAAGACCATTGCGCTTCTTCTTCTCGCGCTTGTCTTGGGTCTGGACCTTTTTATTTCCAGACCAGGGACCAGATTCGCGGAGACGTTTACGGCTGTCCGGAATGTGTGATGTTTCTTGGCCACTGTCATCTTCTGCAGATGATACTTTATCTACTTCCTCGTCCGAAGAAGAAGCAGATAACTGTACGCCCATATCCTGCTCGATTGATGAGTCACTGTCTTGGTCAGACATATCCTGTAGTTCGCCCTCGTCATCATCCTCCATGGAAGAGAAATCTTCGTCATCGAAGTTGAGCTCACTGTCACTCTCCTCGCCCTCGACATCAGGCCTAGATTTTACCAGCGCATCCCAAACATCATCTTCATCTAGTTCACTATCATCGTCCTTGATGGATGAAGGAGTAGTTTTACGAATGGCCGTCTCCTTTGTAGTAAAGTATTGGTAGAAGAAGCGCTCATCTGCCTTTATGTCAGATACCTTCTTTGAAAGCCAGTCCTCGGTGTTTGCAGGAACAGAATGTTGATGTTTAACATCTGATGCACGCACCAGCAAAGAACCAGTATGCGCGCCAGCAAGCGGTTGCATAATTGAGGAACCCCTTGTGACTGGTTTTTGTTTTGCATTACGATAGACAAACCTATCCAGGAAATGTGCAAGGGTGTAAAGTCCCAGATCAGGTTTTGGGAGAGAGGTGTGCTGAAGGAACCCTTCCGCATATGTTTGCACAGTAGGATGATAATGGGAAATAAATTGCGCGATTTCCCACAACGAAGCCTTTTCTGCGTTAGCAAACTTAGGGTCACGTTTGCGGGGATCGTAGTGTTGATCCCTGCCATCACCATTAGATGAGCTCTCATCTTCTGACACATATGCATGATCCATCGGGGAGTTTATAAACAAATTCCGGATCCTCGGAGCATGTTCACTTAGTTGCGCCAGCAGGTAAAGCATTCCTGCTACAGCGCTAATATTGAGCCAATTGAAGCAAATTTGCATAATTCTCTTAACAAATGCATCAACACGACCAACATGGGTGTCGTTCTTCAGAGACTTGTATAGCAAATTCAGGTAGATGCCGTGCTTAGAAGAGTTTGCAAGCTGTGGGTCCAACAAAGACTCATATAAAGTACGATAGTAGCGGTCAGCGTTCAAGTTAGCTTTTGTTATAACCTGGTGGATAAGAACAAGCGCCTGTACCGAAGTGTTAAAGTTTGCAGAATGAGTGATTTTAAACAAAGTGTCCAAGTGTGCTTCGTAGACAGAAGAAGACATGTTAGCAAACGGAAATGCACGGTTTAAACCGGTCAAAATAGCACTGAACAGCTTAGCATTTGACTCTTCAATAACGGTCTTCTCTGACTTTTCGTTCTTAACAGAACGACCTCCCTTCTTTCCCTTCTTGAAGTTCTTCTTACGTTTCTGTTCGTAAGATTTCGAGGTTTCTGACGAGTGGTCATTTGCATCCTTGTTATCAGAATCACTTTGAATTAAGAACTTCTCGAATAATGTAAAGTAAGATTTCACCAGGTGGTTAGCTAGATCTGTTTCACTCCTCTTTAAAATGGTTTGATTCAGAGTAAGCACGGAATAGTAAGTGGTATGCTGGTCAACGCCAGGTTTTAGCGCTACATCAACCACCGCATTTACAACTATAGGTTTCATATTAGGATGAGCTTGCTGTAGCTTTAGCAGTTGGTATGAAGCTTTGGACGAGACTTTGCTGTCGATATCACCAATCTTGTTACATCCTAGTCTCAATAAGTTGAACTCTTGTTCAGGCTTTGCAGTCAACAAGTCAAATACATGTGTCAAGACCTGCATCCGAACATAAATAATTGGATCGTGTGAGAGCTTTTCAAATAGTTCAATAATACGGAAATAGGACTTTTTCAAGTAATCCTCAAAGTAAAATACTGCAAGTGTACGTTTATTGAGCATCATCGACAAGTTTTGGTTTTTGAAATATGTCAGCTTTCTGTCAGGCAATAAACCATTCAAGAATAAATCTCTCAAGGCATTAAGCGCTTGTAGTGCAGAATTCCTAGACTTTTTGGCGCAGAATCCAAGCATTGTGTCCAGAAATTTGACATGGTGCAACGGAGACTCTTGGATAAGTAAGGTCAAGGCAGAGATCTTATCGTTCAGGGTACCATCTGACAAGATCTGAGACATAAACTTTCTTTGGGAGGAATTCTTCGTAAATTCATCGTAATACTTAGAACTATCCGCTTCAAGAGTGGCCTTACCCCTCTCATAAAGTGTCGTAACCTGTTCAGGGGTTAAGGTAGGCTGCTTCTTGGCGACTAACGGGTCAAGCGGTACTTGGTACCAGGGTACATCACAAGGAATCATAAGTTTGTCTCCACGAACCAACCGTGTCTCAGTGATTAGGCCTGAATCTTCCTTTTCTTTCTTTGAGGTACGGTTTTGTTTACCTTCAAGTTGGCCAGAACTAAGGTTACCTGTGTCTTCCTCTTCCTCTTCCTCTTCCTCTTCCTCTTCCTCTTCCTCTTCCTCTTCCTCTTCCTCTTCGGCCTCCTCCTCTTCCTCTTGCTCCTGCTCTTCTGCCTCTTCCTCTTCTGCCTCTTCCTCTTCTGCCTCCTCCTCTTCTGCCTCCTCCTCTTCTGCCTCTTCCTCTTTATCTACAACAACATCAGGTAACTTCATACCGGAAAGTCCCATGTCCTTCAGCAGTTTCTTGAAATCTCCTTCAAAAGCCTTATCTTCCTTGATATCTTCATCTGCATTGAATTCCTGTTCACTGACTTCGTCGTCATCGCTCAATCCCTGAACAAGCTCCAAATCCTGCTCAGATGCACCTAAAGCCAATGCTTCGCGTCTCATTGCCTCACGCAACTCCTTCTTGTCGTTCATACTTGAAGACTCCGATGCTGCTTCCTCCGTATGCTCCTCAGACCGTTTCTGCACACCTTTGGGTTTCCTCTGTTTCTTCTTGCTCTCTGCTAGCTTTGAAGAAACCTTCGCTTTTAATCCTGAAAGATCTAAAGACATCTTTTGATCTTACAGCTCCTTTAGCCTTCTATTACAGCAGTTCAGCGAATGTAAAAGCTCTTTGTTTCCGATGTCATCACTATATTGGAATAGACGCTATTTTACTAGCGCTAACAAATGAAAATTTTCAGAATCGTTTCTTTTTTCGTAACGCTCATATTAACTAGTCCTACTCAAGCCAACAACTACTTGCCAGTTCGGACTTTCAAAACGCTTGTATATATCACCTATCGACCACATTGTTCAACTTGGCCGTTATGTGAAGCAGAAGTGGTATAATCGATGTAAATTCCGAGGCTAAGCGCGTCACATAATCTTTACCCCTTTTCACTCCCTAACCTAAATAAATGCTTAAAAAACTCTTTGTACGCCAATTAGAAGTTTGGGACCATTTGTTCCAATCCGTCGCACTCCCGATCTTTACCCACTTGTACTTTCCCCTGCCGTTCTTACTGTGTTTCTGGTACAACAGTCGTTCAAGGACTTGGCGAAGACATCCGTCAGTGTTGTTACCCGGCTCGATAATTCATGTTCTTTTGGTTCTTCCATTTGGTTCGAGAAAAGAAAAGATGAGAACAAATAGAAAAAAGATTAAGCAGTGAGTACCTTGGTAGTTCTTACTCTTTTGCCACCTGTAATTTGTTACACCTTTCTTCTAAATTTACTCCACACACTAAGCGCAGCTTGTAAGGAGAGGTTTCGATAGGTAGAGGTAATCCAAGCACCAACAACCATACATGTCGTTAAAACGTATTACCAAGGAGTTAAATGATCTAGGAAGGGATCCACCAACTTCCTGTTCCGCTGGTCCTGTTGGTGATGATTTGTACCATTGGCAAGCTTCCATTATGGGTCCACCAGACTCTCCATATGCTGGAGGTGTTTTCTTCTTGTCCATCCACTTCCCAACTGACTATCCTTTCAAACCACCAAAGATTTCGTTCACTACTAAGATCTACCATCCAAATATTAACGCCAATGGAAACATTTGTTTAGATATTTTGAAGGATCAGTGGTCCCCAGCTTTGACAATTTCTAAGGTCTTATTATCTATCTGTTCTTTGTTAACAGATGCAAACCCGGACGATCCGTTAGTGCCCGAGATTGCCCATATTTACAAGACAGATAGAGCGAAGTATGAGGCTACCGCCAAGGAATGGACAAAGAAATATGCTGTTTAAAGAAATTTTGAGGTATTGATGAGTAAAGAAAAATATAAGAAATGGAGGGTTATTGGGGTTTTAATCCGAAGATTTCTGTAGCATGTCCTTTTTTGTTTCATTGTTTCCTTTGTGTATTCGGATTGTCATATCTATCATAGAATGTAAATAAGTTTGGAATATAAAGTGGATCTTTCCAATGGTCTATATCTTATTTCTGCTTAATTACAGTGCTTTTTGTCTGTCCGATCCGATAGTAGAATCTTATAATGTACCCTTTAACCATGTGCTAGTCATTTGTTTATAATGGTTATAGGATATTCAGTGCTTTTATGCAAGCTTGGTTATCATTCTGCGATTCCTATGGTATGGCAGGNTCATGAGTACTTCAAGCAACTATTTGTACTCAACAGGCTTTAATTAGTATGCGAATTCTCATTTTTGCTACTGTAATACATAATTTTTTGAATTACTTATGTTCGAGGTAGATGGTCACAATCAAAGGTGCACGCTACACGCTGTTCCTGCCAATTCAGCAATAAAAGCTGAGCAGTTAACGTAAGTACTTGTTTAACTTTAACAGCTTTAGAAGAATATACTTTATTGCTATCACTAAACCTATCTATATGGATATCCGCAAAAAAAATAAAGCACTCACGGTGGGGGTCGAACCCACAATCTTCTGATTAGAAGTCAGACGCGTTGCCATTACGCCACGCGAGCTCCTTGTTACTCTTCAAGTAAAAAAGGTAATACAGCGACAAGTGGGCAACACGTGACGAAGATGATAAACTATTCCTGTTGTTTCCACCAAAAGGATACATGAGATAGAATGTGTACGGGAATGATTAATGTGCAAGAGAAGAAGAAGGTGAAACGAAAAGAGTGGAATTGTTGTCAGGAGCCACCAACAAGGATGCCAACTATTCCTATCAGTAACTATCAGAAGTCTAACACCTCGCGGCTTCTTAAGTTGGCAGAAACGCTCCACCGTCGTGATACGTTTGGACAATATCTTTCTCCCCAGCAACTTATAGTTTTAAACCATATTTTAGAAATTCCAAATGCAGAAGTGAAGAAGGTTATATGGGACCAATTGGTCAAAGGTAATGTTTTTCTGAATGTTGAAAAGAAGGATGCTCTGGAGTCTTCTNAAAACAGCCAAAATGCTGGCGATGAGCTTCAAAATACCAATGCAATATTGAATTCAACTGAAACTACGAATATAGATGGAGCTACTACGAAGAGTGATGAAAATCAAAGTGCTAATAATGTCTCGGATTTTTCCGACTTGGATCTGGAGGAATTGAAACAACACACTGAAGGAACTGAATTTGTTGGAAATTTATCTTTGAAGATAAGGTATGTTCTTTGGCAGTTTGCTATAGAAGCAATGTATGCCGATGAGAAACAAGATGTAGATACATTAGAATATGTCATTCTTGATGAGGATGGTGCGGAGGACGCGGGAGAGTTCAAGGAAGATGTTGGTTTGGCAGCAAACCACTCTTCTGCGGGCGAAGGACGTAAAGACGAGGTCCGGCGTGAAGACGATGATTACGACTTCGACGAAAGCGAGGAAGAAGATGGTGCTGTCATGGAAACACTTGGTAATGGGACGAAAGGATCAAATCCTATTGAATTGAAGACTGACAGTGAGGGAAGACTAGTGGTAAACTTACAGATATCCAAAGATACATTACCTAAACTTCGAGTTAGTAACACTCAGAGTATTGTTGAAAACTTCAATAAAATTTATCATAACTTTGAGAATGACAGAGAGACGTTGTTGAAAAGGTTGAAACTTGAAGAGAATGACAAGTTACTGGAATATGATAAAAAGAGAAGGTATGATGAAAAATCAGGGAATGGAAAAGATTTATCTTCTACAGTCGTGGATGAGCCTGATTCTAAAAAACAAAGGACATCTGCATCTTCTTTACCTGTAAACCTTGGCGTAACGAATCTCTCTTTAAAGCATTTATTGGCTACGATTCAAGAAAACAAATCTAAACTACAGATTTCTGAGTACGAGTTGAAACACTTGATCATGGATGTGCGGAAGAATAGATCCAAATGGGCGTCTGATGACAAAATAGGTCAGGAGGAATTGTATGACGCATGTGAAAAGGTGGTACTAGAGTTAAGAAATTACACAGAACATTCTACAGCCTTTCTGAATAAAGTTTCAAAAAGGGATGCCCCGAACTATTATCAAATAATTAAAAAGCCTATGGATCTTAACACTGTCCTAAAAAAGCTCAAGACCTATCAATATAGATCAAAGCAGCAGTTCACTGACGATATTATGTTAATCTGGAAGAATTGCTTAACATACAACTCCGATCCAAAACACTTTTTGAGAGCTCATGCTATTGCAATGCAGAAGAAGGCCCAGCAACTAATCCCCTTCATACCTGATATTGTCGTTAGAGATAGGCATGAAGTAGAAAAGGAATTGGAAAAAGAAGCCAAAGACGAGGATGAAGATGAGGAAGTCGTAGGAACTGGCCGTAAAGGTGGTGTGGTGAGGCGAGGTGTTCAAACCATCAAGGATGATGACGAAGAAGATGAAGAATATACTCCTACAAAGGAAAATAATAATGTTGATAATCAGGGCTATTCAACGACTGGCAAAGCCCTTCCCAATTCTCCCAAGGAAGAACTTGAAAAAAAATCACAGCTCAATGGTGTAGGAGGCGACCACGGGACAGAACTTTCAAAATCAACTGAAGTAAAAGCGGAAGTTGATGAGCAAGTACATGCCAATGAGCCATCAACTGAGAAGGGATTTTCTGATGCAAAACAGGTAACTGGACAGCATTCAGAACATGCCGAGGAATATGATGAACCAGAAGAAGATGAGGAGGAAGATGAAGAAATGGAAGTATCACAAAACTTGTTTGAAAAGGATGATGGGGATGATGACTTAGAATTCACGACTTGGAAAAGCCTGACGGCTAAAATCAGGGCAGAGATCTGCGTGAGGAGATCAGAATTGTTTAAAGATAGCAAACTAAACAGTGAATCAGCAGCTATACTGAGGAACCCTGCAAAAATGAAGGAATTTGATCAAGTGCTTCAGGATTATAAAGATCAACAACAAGCTATGCAAGATAGTAAAACTGCAGGCCGAGAAGCCATGATGAAAAACGGATTTGGAGCTGTCATCAAACAGGAGAATAACCAAGAAATGCTAGAATCACAAGAATCTCAACAGTTAGGCGCCAATTTAGAAAAAGAAGCAGATGAAATGGATTTTGATAATTCTTCATTATTAACTGAGTATAATGTAACAAATGCATGTCCTGATCTCATTTATAGGGGAATCAGTAATGAAATGCTGGATAGGGAGGAAGAAGCGATGATACAGAACATCTTGAAAGATTCTAAACAAACCAAAAGCATCTTCCTTGCAAACTGTGATAAAGGTCTCACACCTAAAATGAATAAGAACATCGAGCTGATCTATGAAATAAGGAATATCTGCCATAAGATATCTCTTATTAGAATGCTTCAAAATCCAAACCAATCTTCCAAACCTACATCCATTCACAACCGTTTGAAACAAACTACGATCAGAGATGACCTCGATATAGACCCCGTGTCGCAACTGGAAACACATGACTATCGGAATAATCGTCCACTGATTTGGAGGATAATGCATAAAAACATTTCAAAAGTTGCGATGTCTCATGGCTTTGAAAGTACTGAGCCCTCTGCAATCAATGCCCTTACGGAAATTGCTGGTGATTATTTATCCAATCTGATTAAGTCTATCAAAATCCATAAGGAAACGAATTCGCTGAATAAAAGAAAAGCGGATCAAATTTTGTGTATGTCTTTATTGGAGAATGGGATTAATAAACCAGACCTTCTTTATAACTATATTGAGAATGAATTCACGAAGAAAACTAGGAAGCTATCAGATATTAAATTGAAACTTAATCGCTTCCTCAAAGACCTGTTGCGTCCAACTTTACAAGATTTGTCGGAAAGGAATTTTGAGGATGAAAGCCAGAGCTTTATTACAGGTGATTTCTCTTCTGAACTCACTGGAGAGGATTTCTTTGGCTTTAAAGAATTAGGTTTGGAGAAAGAATTTGGCAGTTTAACGAATGCTGTCCCATTGCAGTTATTAACTATGCAATTCAGAGGCAAGGATTCAGAGGCTAAAGAAAAAGACAAGAAAATTCAGCAAGAGGAATTTGACGGTGTTGTATATCATAAGGTTACCAAGGAGTCGCTTGATTCTGGTAGATACTTTAATTCACTAAAACCTCTCCTTTTGAAAGCTTATGACCGTTGTAATTTGTACCACCTAAAAATGTCAAAGAGTAAAAACGCGGAACAGCTACCTGAAAACCATGACAGTCCTACCTTCCCAATTTTAGAAGATCATGAGCTACCGAAAAGTAAGGGAGCTACTAGACCAAGGCTACCCCCAACAGGCAAAATTAATGGGAACTATAAAAGAAAGCCTATTATTGAAGCTTACATACTGCCAGAAGAGCCGACGCTGCCATCACCTGAAACTACGAAGGTTGCAAGTAATACTGGTGTTGGTCCGGCGCAAGACACTGATCCATTGATAGATGGCCTGTTCGGTTCGCCAAGCGCTGAGATAAATGAACTTGAGAACGGCTTTGGTTTAAATTCTGCATCGCCGAACGGCTCGTTTTCTTTGAGTCTACCTAGAGTTAACTAATTTACTGTTTTCCGTTAAACTAGCTTCTATACACACGTATAAATGCACATATATACACACGTACATTTACATGTGTATATTTGTCTGTTCAATATGCCAGAGCAAGCTATGTAAGAGGAAAAGTATGATATATATTACTTATAATGGTGTATGCTAAGGATTTTGCCCAGACCAGTACATATTTATGCGCTAAATCTAAAAGGAGTCGAGCTGCTGCTCTGACTCATGCCCAGCAGATACATCAACGACCTCCAATATCTTTCTTTCGGACAATTCCTTCACTCTCAGAGCCCAAATCCTATGGTTAAGAAATTCTGAGAAGGTAGAGTTATGATCTTTGATCTCAGTTGTGTTATCCATCATTTTGAGGTCACCGTATTGCCCTATGCCATCATCAACATCATTTGCCAGAAGAAAGGAACCATCTAATGCAGTAATATGTATATTGTGCTCTGCGTCAGAGTTCATATGTAGTCGCGCCAGGAGACCGCCATCGTAACCAAATACCCTCACTGCAGTATCAAACCCATCACTGAAGGCAATAATAGCCTGGGGATCAATTTCATCTGGAAGTTCACTCGCAAATAAAGAAAGAAATGCTCCTTTCAGTCTCTCGTAAAATATTTCTACATGACCTCTCGCAGAGCTAGAACGAAAAAATTTAAAGGGATCATCGTTGTATAGCAATGTTATACCCTCATCCTTTCCTTCATCTTTTGGCTCTTTAGACAACAGAAAAAAGCTACATGCAAGAAAGGTTGCATTGTAGTCATCCAGCATCCTAACAAGGTCAAAATTCTTGCTCTCTTCTGCGGCAGTGCAGTATATTTTATTAGTTACCTGTTTCGCAAATATAGGCAGTTTGCAAAGCTCTTTGATATTGATCTCTGCTTCATATTTACAAGTCGCAACTTCAATAACACTTTCTATCGAAACGTCATTATCAAATCGATTGCAGGAAAACTTCAATTCTACACTTCTGAGGCCATCAATTAAAGGGCAATATTCCCCATTTGTGAGATTCTCACGAATGAAAAACTGGTTGTCTTCATACAACAACTCCGGTAGTCCATTAGTCTCCCCGAGTAGAATCTTATGCATATCGGCCGTCTTTCCAACCTGCATCATATTCCGTTTAGAACCTTCACCGTCTAGGATATAACTCCAGTAATCAAGATAGTAAGGGTATACTATTTTCCTTCTATTTATGGCTTCATTGATAATATCCATACCCATTTCCAGCATCTTGTCATAATTAGCCTCATCAATAGTGTATTCAACACCAGGATCTCCATATATCTCCGGGATATAGCACCGTGAACCATCTTCAAAATGCTCGATACTACCATTGCCCAATATATATGGATCACGTACAATTTCTTCGAATTCTTGGTCGCTCACTTCCTTGTATTCATACAGGGGGAGGTTGTCATCTAACAAGCTAGCATGACAGAGTACACCTAACGTACAGACCAGGAAGAGCTTCACAAAAGATATACATCGCATCATCATCCAGATAGAACCCCTGGCTAAGTTCACTATCAACACTATCTACAATGTAACTTGTATAGCTGTTCATTTTTCGCGTACTTCAATTTTTAAAGCGTAAAGATTTATTATATTTTCCGACTGTATAGAGGTCCTTTATTGTACATCATAAGTAGCAGCTATCGCAAAGTGATAATCCTTCAGCGCAATGCAGCCATTTATACTACTTACTGGGTTGATCATAAGCTCCTTTGTATGCTCGCATGAGCTGTCTATCCCACTTTTTGTGCAGAAGGTTGGATCTAATGATCGTCTCCCGCTAGGTAATCTTGTCAGATATCCTGCTAACGAGACTTCTGCAGCAAAATATATCGTTGAGGAACTTAATCATGACATCCCAGATGACATCTACTGCATTGGAGCCTCCACTGAGGATCACCGCTTTCCCTGTTTTTCGTATTTAGCTGTATGTTATTCGCCACATCCAACTAGTCCTGCATCATAGCGAACAATTACTGACAACTTATAAAAATACAGATAAAATCCCCTCTAAAGTATGAACTATACATTGACTACAACCGCCGTGAGGGACCTGTCTCATTAGAGTATATGCAGTTATCTCTAAAACCCAATCCTGATGTAGAAGGCATTGCTGTGTTAGAAAGGGAGACTTCTAAAGCTCCCAAAAAAGCTACGAAGTTAAGAAAGAAAACCAAGACTTACGAAGATAAAAAAGCCAGCAAGAACTCAGTCATTGCTCCTGCTGACGACGAAGCTGATGTTGTAGACCAATCATTTTTCAGGAAGAATTGGAAGTTGATCGTAATTGGCTTAGTGGTTTACATGGCCGTCGCGGGAGATGACAAAAGCAAGCACGCTAACGAGAAGAAAGATTGATCACCTACTATAAGTTGAAGAGTCGAATGGTCTTGAAAATGGAATAGCAGTCTCTCGCACTTATTACAATACATAATTTATCTTACCTTCTCTGCCTTAATTGTTATATATCATATTCGACGAAAGACGGTGAAGAGTTGACGTATACATTACCACATGGCGATTAAACTAAATACACACTTCCTCTAGCTACCTACCACAACGGAGCATGGACAGATTGGGTTTGTCAGGTAAGTTGGCTTCATTTGGTAGAGGTAATCATACACCAGTAAAAGATATGAGTCGTATAGATAATACTCCTAAAGTTTTAGAGGTCGCTAATTGCCCTAATAATGCCTTTGCATTGATGAATGTTGCAGCTGTGTCTCCGGCAGACTTCCCAGACAGCATATATATAGTGATTGATGAACTATTTGTATTCACTACTAAACAGTCGTCTAGCGTGCAACAGGGCACGCTGGGGCTCAATGGCAATCAGCGTACATGGGGTGGATGGTCATTAAATCAACAAGTTAGAGTTAGACCTTTTGATATGTTTGCACAGAACGGCAAGCAAGCATACTTGGGAGGATTGGACTTAGAAATCTCCTTTAGAAGCAGGGCAAAGGCGGTAAGTACGCCGTTTGACCAGGATGAACTTGCTAAACAGTTTATCAAGACTTTCGAATCACATATACTTTCTGCGACGCAATATCTCCTATTTGAATTCAAGGGTTCGATATTTGACTTACGTGTACGCAGCTTGCAGACGATAGACCTTGGGGATGTCGAGGCTGTAAACCCAGCGGGTACAGGGATAGAAAGCAAGGGCATTTTAGTGAAACAGACTCAAATAAATTTCTTCAAGGGAAGAGACGGGCTAGTCAACCTAAAGTCGTCCAATTCTTTGAGACCGCGGTCTAATGCAGTAATCAGGCCCGACTTCAAATTTGAAGACCTTGGCGTGGGTGGTTTAGATCGGGAGTTCACCAAAATATTTAGAAGAGCGTTTGCTAGTAGGATCTTCCCCCCTGCTGTTATTGAGAAGTTGGGTATATCCCACGTTAAGGGTTTATTGCTCTTCGGCCCCCCTGGTACAGGTAAAACGTTGATAGCCAGGAAAATTGGGACCATGTTAAATGCCAAGGAACCAAAAATTGTCAACGGCCCTGAAATTCTCAGTAAGTACGTTGGTTCTTCCGAAGAAAACATTCGTAATTTATTCAAAGATGCGGAAGCGGAGTATAAGGCCAAGGGCGAGGAGTCATCTCTTCACATTATCATTTTCGATGAATTAGACTCAGTGTTTAAGCAAAGAGGTTCTCGAGGCGACGGCACTGGTGTTGGGGACAATGTGGTTAATCAACTCTTGGCAAAGATGGACGGTGTCGATCAATTGAACAATATCTTAGTTATTGGTATGACCAACCGTAGAGATTTAATTGATAATGCCTTGCTTCGTCCTGGTAGATTTGAAGTACAAGTCGAAATACAGCTCCCAAACGAAGAGGGCAGAGTGCAAATCTTTGAGATTCAGACTAAAAAGATGAGAGAAAATAACATGCTTGCTCCAGATGTGAATTTGAAAGAATTAGCTGCCTTGACAAAGAACTTCTCGGGTGCTGAAATTGAAGGGTTGGTCAAAAGTGCTAGTTCTTTTGCTATCAATAAAACTGTTAATATTGGCCAGGGCAAGACCCGAATGAACGAGAAGGAAATTGCCAATATGAGGGTTACCAGGGAGGACTTCTTAAATGCTTTACAAGAGGTCACTCCTGCGTTCGGTATTAGCGAAGAGGATTTGAAGACATGCGTTGAAGGTGGTATCATTCACTATTCCCCAAGGGTCGACCAAATATTGAAACATGGCTCTCGCTACGTTCGTCAAGTCAAGGAAAGTGCCAAATCCAGACTTGTCTCTCTTCTTGTCCATGGACCTGCAGGATCCGGCAAAACAGCTCTAGCAGCTGCGATTGCATTGCAATCGCAGTTTCCGTTCGTTCGGATGATATCCCCCGAGGAAATCGCTGGTATGTCTGAGTCCGCTAAAATCTCCTATATTGACAACACTTTCAGGGACGCCTACAAGTCACCGTTGAATATCTTGGTCATTGACTCCATCGAGACACTTGTTGATTGGGTGCCAATCGGCCCGCGTTTTTCTAACAACATTCTACAGGTTCTTAAGGTCTACTTGAAACGCAAGCCACCAAACGAGCGTAGACTCCTTTTGATTTCAACTACTTCTGCTTATAGCGTGCTACAGCAAATGGATATCCTAAGCTGTTTTGACAACGAAATTGCTGTTCCTAACATCTCTACCTTGGAGGAATTTAATAACGTCATGGCGGAAACTGATTTCTTAGATAGTGCGGGGAGATCAAATGTCATAACTCAATTGAAGGGCTTGTATCCAGAACTGAATGTCGGGATAAAGCGAGCATTGACTAATATTGAGACTGCAAGACACGATGACGACCCTGCAAGTGAGATTGTAGAACTTATGGCCCAGTCGGTCTAAATATTAGAACACTAATATATATCTATATTATATCTAGATACTACTCCAGTCTATAGCGATAGTGGACACCATTAAAACACGTACAGTCTACATGCTCTTTGCCTTGTAAGTCATCATCGAATATTTATCAAAGTTCGTTTAACATGATCACCAATGTAATGATGAAAAAAGTGAAAATTTTTTTAATAGGATATCTGAAATTCGAACTATTATCTTTAGTCCAGCCTTCTAAAAGAGAATTCAGCTCAAGAGTTAATCATCTGATCATCTAGCTTCATATTACTAGAGACAAAAGATGGCTCCACCAATTTTGCGTCCTGAAAACGCTCTTAAGAGAGCAGATGAGTTGATTTCCGTTGGTGAACCACATGCAGCTCTTCAATCGTTGTTTGAATATATTTCCTCCAAGAGAATCCGTTCAGCAGACCCAGCTGCAATTGAACCAATTGTCTACAAGTTCTTGGAATTGGGTGTTGAGCTAAAGAGAGGTAAGGTAATCAAAGATGGTCTATACCAATACAGGAAGAACGTACAATCTTCTACCGAAGGGTTGAGTTCCGTTGGTGCTGTCTCTCGTAAATACATCGACTTAATTGAGAAGAAGATGGCCAAGGAGCAAGCCAAGGCTAACGAAGAGGAGAATACGGATGAAGAAGATTTAGAGGGAGGTGTTACCCCTGAAAACTTGTTGATCTCAATCTACGAGCAAGAACAGTCTGTTGGTGGTTTCAACGATGAAGCTGTGACTTCTTGGTTGAGATTCACATGGGAATCGTACCGTACAGTCCTAGATTTATTGAGAAACAACTCCCAGTTGGAGATCACTTATTCTGGTGTAGTCAACAGAGCAATGCAGTTTTGTTTGAAGTACAACCGTAAGAATGAGTTCAAGAGACTAGCTGATATGCTTCGTCAGCATTTGGATGCTGCTAATTACCAAAGACAAAAGTCAAAGCAACATTTGGTCGACTTGTCTGATGAGGATACTCTTCAACGTTACTTAGATCAACGTATCTTGCAAGTTAATGTTTCTGTTAAATTGGGATTATGGCACGAAGCATTCAGATCTATTGAAGATGTCCACCACTTATTGTCTATGTCATCACGTCCTCCAAAGCCCTCTGTTCTTGCTAACTACTATCAAAACATGGCAATGGTATTTGCCGTTTCCTCAAATTACTTGATTAACTCTGTTGCGTTGAAAAAGTTCTATGAATTGTACCAAAAAAACCCAAATGCTACCGAGGAAGACTTTATGAAACACGCTTCCCACTTTTTGTTAGCGACTTTGGCCATTCAGCAAGATGACTTACCAGTCGTGGGCTACGATCCAACTTTGAGGTTGATTAACTTTTTGAACCTGGAAAGCAGACCTACCAGAGATGAGATGATTAAAGAGGCTACTGAGGAGTCAATATTGAAGCGTGTTGATCCTGTTGTTAAACAGTTTTATGAAATTTTGCGCAGTGATTTAGACATCACCAAGTTGAAAGAACAGCTTGCTGCCGTTCTGCCATCTTTAGTTGAAAAGCCATACTTCAACCAGTATGCTGTTCCTTTGAGGAATTACACCATCAGAAAGATTTTCATTGATTGCTCAAAGAGGTTTAGTGTCGTTAAGTTGGCAGACTTGTTTGACTACGTTAACCTACCTGCCCCATTTAATCTTTCCACAAACGATCTAGAGAAGGCATTGTTACAAGCAGCTATGGATGACTATGTTTCATTTACCATTGATCATGAGTCTGGCACTGTCTCGTTTATCCAAGATCCATTTGAGATCCTTGCTGGCCCAACCAACGCCGCTATGGACGAAGAGCATCGTGCCACAGACGGTGGTGAAGAAGATGGTACTGTTGCACCTGTACAAGACGAAGAGCCAGAGCCTATCATGACTCGTAACTCTGCTGTCCGCTCACAATTGCTTGAGCTTGCCAAGGTGTTGAGGGAGACTGAGGGTTTCTCTGAGGGATCTTATGTTCAGAAGATTAGAATTGCACGTAATGAGTTGATCAGGCAAAACAATGAAGTTATTGCTAGCGAAAAGGAGCTTGCCGAAGAACGTGCAAGAAAGCTAGAACTTGAAAGACAGTCCAATTCAGGTGTCGTCTTAACTGCCGAGCAAGTTGTCGAGGAAAGGCAAAGACGTATGAAGGAAGAGAAGGAAGCATCTGAGGCTCGGATGGAGGCTGAAGCCCAACGTCGTGCAGAAGAAAAGAGAGAGCGTGAGATGGCTGAAATCAATGAAAGGACTATGAGGAAGATGATCACAGACATGAATGCCAAGAGTCACATTTTCATTGATCCAAATGAGGCTAAGACTATGACACTGGAAAGGTTCAAGAAGTTAACTGTTGAGTTGGTATCTAAGGATAGAAAAGAACTCGATGATCGTATGAACCACGCATTCAAGAAGGTCGACCACACTGAAAGGGCTTTCAGAAAGTTACAACTTCCAATGTGGGAGAAGGATGCTAAACTTCAAGAGCAAAGGGACCTCGAGAACTATGAGAATGTCAAGAAGATGTTATCAAAGAAGGTAAAGAAGGACTACGAGGAAAACCTTGCATTGCACAACCGTTTGGTTGGCATTTACCCAGCATACAAGTCTTTCAGAGATAAAATCACTGAGCAAAAGAAAGCCCAATTGGAAGCTCTCCGTGCAGAAAATGCCGCCAAATTGGAAGCTGCTAAAAAGGCTAGAATTGAAGAAGTTCGCCAAGAACGCTACGAACAATTGCTTGCAGAACGTGAAGAACAGTTAGCAGCACTTGAAGAGGAGAAGAGAAAGAAACAAACTGAGGAGCGTCTCATCAGGGAGCGTGAAGAGCGTGCTAGAATTAACAGAGAAAAGGATGAAGCAGCTCAAAAACAAAGGGAGATTGAGGAAGCTATTGAGAGGCGCTTAAACAGTAAAAAGCCTGCGCCTGCTGAGCCTGTCTTAGCTCCTCCACCACAAAAGACCATGTCGTTTGCTGAAAAGATGAGATTACGTAGACAGGGTAAGATTTGAATTCGAACCTTTGATTAGGCCATATGTATACTAAAAAATACTTATAAACAGAATTTGTAATCCTATAAAGGAGCTCATAATTATTCTCAGTGTCATTTATGTACTATTACTAAGGCTGTCCATGACGAATAGAACAGGGGCAAAAAAAGGATTTGGTGTGGCCGTAAAGTCGGTATTAGCTTATTGAAGTTACTCTGCAAAGCATCCAATAGAAGCCACATAATCTGACTACATCCGTCTTCATGCCTCAATTCTTCGGACTTCATCGCTCTTTTGCAGATGTCCCCATTGGCTCATCGAATAACATATCTACTCCGGAGTTTTTGGACGCTGCTGAAGGCGTTGTCAAACTCTTCGATCTACTGGGTAATAATAAAGCTTTCAGAATCATTCAAGCTGACTTAAGAGGCAATATTGATAAGATTCGGAATCGTTTGGTCAATCACTCGGATAAATCAGCAACCCTTCAGGAATTAGTACAGCACGAGCGTTCGGATGGACACAACACTGCATCTGAAGGGTTGCTCTGGCTAAGCCGGGGTCTTGAATTTACTGCGGTAGCGATGAGAGAGACTGTCGATAATCCCACATTCGAGCTTACTAGAACGTTTACGGACGCCTATAATAGGACCCTGAAAAGCTATCATAGCATTTTCATCATACCCATATTCAAACTGGCAATGAAAGCGTGTCCATCTAGGGAACAGTTTTTTCTGAAACTTGGTAACGACCAAACTAAGGTCAACAGGTGTCTAGAAGAGTGGTTGGAGTCGCTAGAGAAAGTGGTTGACATTTTAGCGAAGTTTATGAGGGATGGTGGCGTGAACGACATCTGAAAGTGCCCCAAAGCCGCTGCTTGTAGATTATAGAATCAAGGCATAAATAAACAAATATGTATGCTATGACACCAATCCCAACTGCTCCATACAATTGGTTAATATTTACTTATCCCTCGGGAAATCATGAACCTACACATATAAGTGAAGAAGCAAGAAGTTGTGGCATCTCCCAATAATAACAATAATAATAATAACACCTATGTAATTAAAAAAGGTACGTATAACATAGTATATGACTCAAATTCAAGTCGCCGATTAAATAAATGAGTAAAAAGTGCAACTGCTTGAGTGAACCAGCTGGAGCAAAGCATTATTTTTGAATCTAAATCTTAAAAGCTTTGGAGGATTCGACCAAGAAAGCCATTAATTAGTATAACAAAATCATGATGATACTCGCAGAATGGTCAAAACTCCCAGCTAAGCCCAACCCCGCAGAAGTATTATTTTGATCAGTAGTATAGTAATGGTATTAACGTTTTAGAAAGTCGAAAGTTGTAGGTGACAGATAAAAGAACCAGCGTTTAAAAATATCTTTAATTGTTTTCTAAAAAACGTACTAACGGGGACAGCTTCATGGACAGCCAGCTTACAACAAAGCAATAGCAACAGCAGCTACAGCACCCATAAAGGAGGTTGCAGGACTGAAGTTGGCAGCAGCGCCCTTGGAGTTAGTGTTAGTGTTTGAGGTTGCGGAAGAGCCTGCAGTAGCAGAACCAGAAGCTCTAGCAGAAGAGCCAGTAGCAGAAGCACTGCCGCTCAAGTGCACAGAAGTGGAGCTTGCACCGTTCTTGCAGACGAACTTGTCACCTTGGATTCTACCGTCCTTTTGCAAGGAGTTCAAAGCATCACAGCTGAAGTTACTTGAAGTAGTATCAACTCTAGCACCACCTCTAACATTGTTCAACTTGCCCAATGACAAAGAAGAAAAGTTACCCACAATCTCCAAAGCACCGCCGACAGTCTTCAAGTTGGAAAATCCTTCGATTTGGGCCAACTTGGTGTTGTTTGCGACAACCAAGGCACCACCAATTTCAGTAACGTTTTCAAACGATACTGAAGTCAAATCGTTGTTGCGGACAATGGATAGAGAGCCACCAATCTTTGACAAGCTTGATAAATCGATAGTTTCAAAGTTGTTCTCCAAAAAGTACAAACTGGAGTTCACCTCCTTCAAGGACTTGAAAGAAACGGCTTCCATACTTCTCATGGTAATGTTGTTAGCTGATACCAACTTGTCAAAGGTGAAGTTGGCGTTTCTGTCGTTGAAACCAACATCCAAACTGTTGAAAACATACTTCAACTTGGAGTTGAACTTGCCCAAGTTTCTGTTGTTATTGATGTTGAAAATTTGGATGCTGTCCATGCTTTCAAAGCCCTCCAAACTTCTCAAAGCAGTGTCGGAAATGACAATCTCATCTGCAACTCTTAATTTAGTGACCAAAGTCTCTAGCGCAGGGACAGCGGTAAGGTGGAGGGAACCAACCCTTTCCAAAGAGCCGAAAGAAGCAGTTGACAAGATAGTCAATCCATCAAACTCTAGAGACTTGGTAATAGTCTTCAAAGAGTCAGCGGAGAAAGAGGACAATTCAGTAGCATTGACAATCCTCAAAGAACCATCCAACTCTTGGACGCCAGCCAAAGCAGCAGAACCCAACTTTCCGGAAATAACCAAATCACCAACAATCTTTTGGCACGAAGAGTACTTATCCAAGTCTGCTTGTGCTGCAGCAGTTGCAGATGCACTGATGGAACATGCGGATGGGACGTTTGCACTTGAGTTTGCTAGTTGAGAATGTCAGTATACCAGATCTCAGAAACAGAAGCCGAAAAGGCGATAGAGCGGACTGCCGTAGGGTGTCACTTCAGACGTCTCGATTTGCTCGCCAGCTGCGCCGAAAGAGGAAAAAACAATTTATTAATAACCAATCGGGAAACCCATACACCCTGGATCAGTCGAAAGTTTCGACCATCCCGGCCATGCACTGTTTCTCCATTTCAGTCGCAGAGCTAATGATATGCACACCGAAGCGTCAGCACATCTTTTCTCGAGCTCGGTAGTCGCCACAACCCATTAGGCCCAAAACAGCTCACAGCTCATGAATTCCCACTAGCGGACTTCACATAGAATACATACCTTGTGCGGAAACGGAAGCAGCCAACAAAGCTGCTGAAGCTAATCCAGTCTTGTATTGCATTTTTATTATAATATTATCTTAGCAACAGTAACTGAGCGCTGGTGGATCAGAGGATTTCCTTGGTGAGTAGATTTTTGCAAGTATTTATATATACTCTCTGTATACTGTAAAAAAGAAACAAAGAAAAAATGAGAGTTACCTACGAAAGTGGCATTGGCAGATTTCTTTAAATAAGAAAGTTTTAATTTAAATGCTACCAGCTCAATTCATAAAACAGATTAGAGCGCTTTGGAGTTCGAAAGAACGAAATTTCCTATTGAAAAAAAAAAATTCGCCAGCACGAGAAAGTCTGTACAACTCACGCCTGACGGCATTCATCTTGTACGACAGCACCTTGTAACAATGGTTTCTTACAAAACCTGAGTGCCTACTATAACTATACCGTACGGGCTCGAGCTAACAAGATTACAGGAATGGTGTACAAGCTTTTAGACAGTAGATCCCGTTCCGGACTTCGGTTGCTCGAGCGTACTTAAACAGCCAAGGAGTTTTTGATCCCCATGTATCTGCATCCTCTTCAAATGGGGTGTTTTTTTACTATTGTATTTACTAGTTAATTTGTTTATCGCTTACGGACATTAACGGTATAGCCAGAATGAGTAGCGAGGTGGTGGGCTTGCGGGAATTAGCGGGAAAACAACATAAATATTGCGAGTGATAGGTCGCTGAAATTTGTTCGCTGAAATTTGTCCTCGGCATACCGCATAGTAGGGGGGGCTTGATCTTGAAAAGCAGCTTTCGAAGCACCCAAAAGGGCTTGTTTTTAAGACAGCCACAACCGAAGGAACAAGAGAAACTGTAAATTAAGATTAACATCTTGACATATATGGGCTTAGCAATTAATAATAAACAGCTGATGCCACAGGTAAAAACAAATTGTACACGTAGTAAGTACATACGCAGAGATGCATTGTTTCTATTATCAAACAAACACTAAACAGCCCCTAAACCGTGCGATTTCACTAGTGCAAGGTATTGTTTTGTTTATTGTTCTTGATACGTACTTTCTCAAGAGTATGCTGCCACTTGTGGTAAATAAAAATAGCGGCAGCGTAGTTTGCAGAAGCTCGGGAAGATTGGGCAAGTTTATCTTGGGGAGTACGCAACAAACCCCTCGGGGTCCGCCAAAGAAAAAGGCAAATGAAGACGATTAAATAGTAAAAATTGTAAAATTGTGTAATAGTAAAAATTAAAAAAAATTAAAGATGGTGAGACTTCTGCGTCAGGTCTAATGGAGAATCAATCTTACCATAGCGGAAGAAATCCGGATTCTCCTTGTTTCCTGACTGCAGTCGAGCTTAATCCGCCTGCATGATACTATTCTTTTGTAAGTAGAGAATTAATCATTAAGTTAGAAAAAGACGGAAAGCCTCTCTCTCCAACAACTCGTGTGGAAACCGAAATAATGATTTTGTTATAGTCATGGTTCTTTTTAGTCTATAATTAATAGAGATCCTTCCTTCATCTTCACACTTTTGTATGTGGGCAGTTGTCGGTAGGACTCATTCAGACGAGTCGATGCTATTATAATCATAATAATTATAATATACATTTTTTTAGGGGTTTTATTTTTTTTAATTTTTTTCTTTTGGCATGTTATTTTTTTTAACTTTTTTTGAGTTTTTAATGGAGTTTGTAAAAAAGGCAAAATAAAAATAATGAGGTAGCCTTATACCAGTAGACATTTTACTGTAAAGGATAGTAGAAATTTAGGAAATGTAAATTCAGTAAATTAGGCTTGAAAAGGAATGAACAAAACTTTGGAAAGTGCCCTTTCAATTATTTTTTGAAGTTCAAATTAGAGAAATATTATGGTAAAAATCGCAAAAAAAAAGATAATACAACACAAAATTCATCGTAACTGTCATCTGTGTAATTGCCAGAAGAACAAATCTTGGAAATACTTCCATGTACAATAGTCAAAAAGGAAAAATATTCAATTAGAATGAAGACACCCTTAGAGCGTTCCAAGATAATAAAAACGTCCGGGCATCTTCACATAGCTCTAAAAAATATTTAGTACTTCCTTGCAACCACTGATAGTAAAAGACATTCTCTCATTCTTCTTCCGCTCTCCCATCATGGGATAGATTTTGGGGCTCTACACCAAAAAGGCTAGAGCGCCTGCAACGGCCGCGCCTGCAACGGATGGAACGACACCGTTTAGCATAGCACCAGCGTTAGCAGAGTGACCATCGGCACTGGCGTTGGTAGCATTTAGAGAGCTTTGAGCAGTGGCCAAAGTAGCAAATGCACCAGTAAAGACAACAACGTAATTAGTCAATTTCATCTTAGATTAGTTCAAAAAAGTGGTTGTAGTTGAAGGTAGTTGTGAGTATTATTCAGAAAACTTTTGGATCCCGTGGTTTCCCTTAGAATGTGAATGCTATTTTCTTAACACAAGAGTAAGTGAGAGAGACTAAAGCTGATGCCATGTTATGGAATATTTGTACTCCATATATATAGTTTCTCTTTTCCCAGTTTGGCACTGCCAAAAACGGCTTTTGTGTCAGTCAGACACTTGACGTCTGGCATGCATCGTAATTTCTAAGGATCTTCAGCAAAAACACGGAATACGTCAAACCACATAAGTAAAAATTTCAAAGGACCGGCCAATGACAAGTAGCTATTTCCCCTGTTCAAAGTAAGTGGTACTGGGCCTGCATTGATTTTCCTTAGTCCGCACATGCGACAATGATCCGTTCGGACTTTGCGACTTTACACAGTTTCTTAGTTAAGTTAGAGTTAACCCTCGTCAGCTGAGGGGCAAAAATTCTACTATAAGCAGGGGTTTGTTGGCATCTTAGTGGTTAATACCATTGTTGTGTTACTAAGGTGGCTCCTCGATTAAGTGTTCGATAACACAAGCCAAATCAATGGCGTTCTTGGCCTAATGGGTACTCTAAAATTTGTTTATGCGAATGTAAAATACCAATCAGCTAACCATTTGCGATTAGTAACTAAGATATTAACTCTGTTTGTGTACTTTCAATCACAAAAGTTTCAAGACTCGGCCTCAATGGATTACATAATCTTGAATCAATAGACAAGGAAAAACGACAATAGGGAAAAGAATACAACAGTGACTTAAACAATAGATAATCCGTATTTCAGGTACACAAGTCTGCTCGATCTGGTTTGGATAATAGTAACAGTGAAGAAAGGCTCTTAGTTACATGAACACTGTAGAATGTACGTGACATGAATTATATTGACTAAGCTTTATGTGCTTATAAAAAGGGGATTGTAATATTTAGTGGCGGTGTACACTATCACTGAACCCGCTGGTAACGCAAATACAACAGTTGATAGTCGTCAAGATCATGGATAATTTTGTCCCGTTTCTGATAATTGGGGACGTTATTGAAAGCCTTCATGGAGCTGAAGATACTTTCGCTCATAGAACTCTTAATCAGTAGGGTCACACAATAATTGGTAGGTTTGAATACTTCAAGGACCTTTAACAAAACGGAAAAGTGGTTTTCTCCGTCCTGCCAAGTGGAGGAAACTGGAACATTACTCTCGAAAGAGGCGTATGACCAATCCTTTTCGGGAGTTATGTGGAGGGTGTAGTAGTAAATGTCGTCAAGCATCATGTTACTAGAGTACCCACAGGGAGTAAAGGCGAAAGCGTCTTGGACAAAAGGTACTGATGATGCCTTTGAGTAGATACTATCCAATTTTGTTGCACGTGTCATTTCCATGCCCAACGAATGACCGGTAGTGCCGCAGCTGTCCTTAGATAAACTTGATTCATCAATCTTTCTGCCGCTAACAAACTTTTGAGCGCAGACAGGGTCTAAACCAGTCATCAGGATTTCTAAGGTCTCGTCAAAGTCAGTTGGAGCCTCTAGTGCGTCCAACTCCTTGTTCGTATCTGTAACGAACAAATTCCAGTGGTCGTTTTGGTTGCTAGGACCAACTACATAGGAATTACCATGGCAAAAGAAGCTGTTGATATAACTCACTTCCTCTTCCCAGCTTCTATGAACAGATCTTTGTTTCAATGGAAACATAAAACGGCGTCTGGAGTAGAAAACCTTGTATGGATGGTACCGTCCGCCGTCACCCTTTGGCAATTCCCATCCCAAATGCTTTTCCACTAGTTCTAGCAACTTAACAATACCTAACAATGTTGTTGTGGTGCCACATGTTTTCAAGGTAATTCTGTGTTCGTATACAAACATCGATGACTCACTTAACAAAAACGCATCCATTTTTCTGGTACGCTTAATGGAAAGCAACTCGCAATTGATTAGTTTTAACATAGAAATCCACTGGGAAACATCAAGTGTACGTAGTCCATTCTTGCCGCTTGGAATAGCTTCTTCAAAAGGATAGAACCAGATCTCTAAGAGCTTTTCGGGGCCTTCAAAGGCATTGTTTGAATCCAAACTGGCTGATAACTCGCGATCAATGAAAGCATGCTCTGTAGATCCGGTAATATCAACAACCATCTTTAGCTACAAATCAAATGGTCAATGTGGTGAATGCACAAGTCAATAGGTTACAGTCAGGGCGGCTGGCGTTTTTTTCTAGCCTTGAAGATATGATTAGCGCCTCGAATGATGGATAATTTTTGTGGTCGTGAAGGACTTACTATAAGCAGACCAGATAGTGGTCAATATCGTTGTAGGCTGACTGAATAGTCTAGTTAAGTGGTTATAAGAAGGGTATCTAAAACAGTACGCATATAAAAATATGACTTCGTCGAGCAGCCTTTATCTCATTTTTTCACCAAAGGCGGGTAACAATTGAAACACAGGCAACAGTCATCCAGGATCGCTCAGAAGTACTTTGCCGTGCAACTCTACGAGACTTTATGCAGCCCTAAATCGTAGACACCAGGACAATAACTACGCAAAAATTAATAGCTATTAATTCTACGAGTGAGTTAGATTAATTATTATGAATACAAGATATGTTTCCCGAGTATGAAACTCTATACTATCATGGAAATTAATAGATGAGCGATTAAACGGGAGTTTATCTCAGATTACAACCGAAAAAGGGCATTTCGTACCTAGGCTGATAGAAAATAATCATGATAATAAATCTGTAATACTGCACTTCTGAACTTCTCATTAACTGATAGGACCGGACCAGGAGAATCACACATCAATACTGAAAAATTCCATGAGCAGTCCAGCGAATTCCTACGATACAGGACATCCGAGAAGGTGGATTGCTAAACAGGCGAAACCCACAATGTTTTAGAACAATAAACGCCACCGAAAACACATGAGGGTTTACAAGCAAGAGCTCCGGAAATACTCTAGCTACAGCAAACACGACTGGGCGGGAGCCACTCGCAAAAGATATCCATGCTCTATGGAAGTGAAACACATGAAGATACCTTGAACAAGCAATTCCCTAGGTTCAGAATAAAAAACTTATTCTGGGGCGCCATGTAAACTGCAATAGAGATTTAATTCCGTATGCTAATACTCAAAAACAAACATACTCTCAAAAGCATTCAAATGTACTATATGAAGGCACTCCTGTAAAGCACACAATCCGAATGTTGCTCCTATAACGTTACAACATTGATATAGTATGGTCCCACATAGTCCAGAAACACTTTACAGCTAGTCAACAAAAATCAGAGGTGGACCGCGTATGCAGAAATACAAGATCATTACTGAGCAGATTCGAACAGCAAGTAAATGAAACACCCAAACGGCACACGATCTTTGGTGATCTTTGTAAAGAGCGTGGGAGTAGCAAACCGACGATGTAAAGTTTTTAAACGTAAATTTTTCATGTCATAAGCCGGGTAACCTAATTCAAGCTGTGCCTGGGTAAGGGCTCAAATACGGTTTTATAGATACCATTACTAGGAGAAGTTCGAACTGATTACTATGGACAACAGTAGCTACTTCTTTGTATTACCATGGAACAAAACGGCTCATTTACGTTATATGTCGGGAATCTTGATAATCAAGTTACAAAAGAATGTCTGTATGAATTGTTTGTTCAGATGGGGCCTGTTTGCCGTATACGATACCCTAAGGACAAAATAAAGCAAGAACACCAAGGATATGCCTTTATAGAGCTCTACAATGATGCTGATTGCGAATTTGCGATAAAATCTTTAAACAACAATGTTAGCTTATATGGTAAACTACTGAAAGTGAGAAGAACACTAGAGAATAAGAGCAACACGCCTGTCATCACGGGCGCGAAATTATTTGTAAAAAACCTGGATGATACGGTCGACACAGCTCAACTGCAGCGACTCTTTGGGAAGTTTGGACCTTTAGTTTCTACTCCAGAGATATTTACACTGAAGAATGGAGTTTTGAGATGCGCATATGTGTGCTATTACACGTTTCGGCATTCAGATGAGGCACTGGCGAAACTAAATAACCAAATAATTGCTAACAAAGTTATTTCCGTCAGTTATGCATTTAAAGATGGAAGGCCAGGTGAACAGCATGGTGACGAGATAGAGAGATTACTGGACAGTGAAGCGCAAAAACATGGAGTTGTAAAAACAAATGGAAATTGATAGAATAGCGGTTGTATTCGGAAACTATGAAAATAAAACTCTCCTTGTGTCACACCTTTAATTTTATATTGTCAGAGAGTATCGCCCTTTGATAGTAGAGGGCTAGATATCCTCTTATTGTACTGTTATGTGGGGGAAGGAAGCGGTTTGAAGAGTTATAATGCATAAAGTCAGTGATAGAAAAAATGTAAAACTCATGTTTTTTAAAATGGCAGTAAGCTGAGTAAGGGTATATGATATATTCGGATGCTATTCTATCTACGGAATGGGATTTCACTACGACATAGGGGACATGTGTTATTGCCTGAAGATTTGAACCACTTGTAGAGACAGGCGCCATGGAACCTGTTATTACAAGTAGGACAAACCTTTGAAGGCAGCTTTCTGTCAACTGCATGCAAAATGGAATAACAAATTGCACATTCTTCGAAGTTGGAAAACTGTAGTTTCACATTCCTAGTAAATAATTCTAAGGAATCTAACACTGAACCGTTCATACTTTTGATAACTCTTTGTGTGGACATTATCCAAGATTTCCATTTTTGCTCACTAACTCCAACACGTGTACCCTCAAGAACTTGGATGTAGCCTAGTGGATAGTTAGGTGGGAGTCTAAAAGAAATATCGAGGTATTGTTCATCAATCAGGTACTTCGCTTTGATCTCTTTAGTAGTATTGTTAATTTTAATCGTTAAACTGTCGTTTCCTGCAGTGAAGTTAGGGATCTTAGCATTCACAGAGTCCAGTTCATGCTTAATCAAGATGGGCGAGGCGTATTTAGATACAAATGACTCAATTTGTTTTTGCATCGCCCTGTCTTTAATGTTTAACCACCATGTACTGGAAAGAGCACCAATATTATCAAACATTGTATACAACAAATGTAACATCAACTGTTTGCTTTCATCGAGCAGTTCTTCATGATATGGTAAGGAATTACCTGTAAATACATCATATTGTGTAGTTGCGCTATCGGGGACAGTATCCCAGAACTTGCTGTCATTGAAGGAAATTTGTTCAAAGATAAAATCGAAGAAGTGAGTTATCAAACCGTGTTGTTTCAATTGATCGACGTAGTCATGGCGAATACTATAAGAAACATCTTTAAAGTGCGACAAGGCCAAGTACCATGTCCACAAATATTTTATAAAGACAGCAGGATCTTCATATTCCAAATATTCATCTGGTGTGTTATCAGACAAGCTTTTAACGAGCTCATCCGGTAAATTTGTTTGTACAACTGTGTCCCCATCAGACTCCAGACTTGTTTTCTTCAGTTCATGTTCAATAACTAATTCTTGCTGTTTAGCTACAACTAATCTCCTCAATAAAGAGACAATAACTCTCATACAACTAATTGAATTCGACCCTGTATAGAAAAAGTGCATGAACTCATCGAAATGTGGCATCAAAACCTTGTCAGGAAGTGTTGCAAAAATATTGTTTAACATAGAAAAGCATTGCATATCGGGGAGGGAAGCATAGGTTTTGTTGTTGTTTTTCATGAGAACTAGCTGAATTAAGTTCTCATTTATCTCTTCTTCGCTTTCGGCCCAAGTGTCAGCAGAAACTAGTTGCCTCTTAACTAATAGCCTCAATCTTTGATAAAGCTTTAAAACAAGGTAAGTTAGTTCACTGATGTATGGGAAGTCTGGAATTTGGCAAATGTTAATGTTTTCAATTAGTAGCTTCATTGACAGGTCTAGTAATGTATCATTTTTAGTAACGATACCAGGATACTTCAATAATTCAAAAATGACCCGTACCAAAGATACTCTTGCACATGCAAAAGAGTCATCAAATGCCAACTCACTATCAAGCCATGAATAAACCAATTTTGTAAACATGTTCAACCTTTGAGGAGTGAGTGGAGAATATTCATCTTCTATGAGATCTTCTCCCTCAGTATGCAATAGCGTCGCAAACAGAACAAGAAGGAAAGATGACTGAGTGATGTCCTTAATCCCTACTATTTCAGCAGAAAGCATAGTCCCCACCTTTCTTAGTAGCTTACTTTCAGTGGCGAATTTTGATGAGGCTGTTAACAGAGCCGCCGCCAACAACTTGTCTGCAGGGTAGGCAGTCTGATCTCTTACCACCTTTTGGACAAACAGGTCTAATTGCTCGATACTATCAAATTTTATCAAAGACACATAGTCAATGCTATTCATGAGTAATCTGAGCATGATCCGGCTATTATAATACGCAACAACATCAGGAACATCTCTAGCGACAAGATGCCCCAGAATTTTATGACATGAAACACCCTCTATAATGGCCTTAGTCAAATCTATGAAACTAAAATCGGTCTTATTGCACTTAAAAATGGTATGTTCAAAAGATTGGAATAAATCGCTGGGACCTAAAGATAAGGAATTATAATCCGCGCCTACCTCACTTAAACCTGTGAGAAAAACAATCATATTATCATCTGCCAATGTCGGACATTTTCCAATCAATGCGTCTAAAAACCTTCCATATTCAAGCCCTTTTCTGGCAGCTTCAAGATTGAAGACTTCAGTGGGTGAGCATTTCAATATATGAATATTAGCGGACAATGTGCTCGTGAGAGCCAAACGCGAGTCGAGATGGGGCACTACTTCAAGCAATCTTGTATTGATATCTAATGGGATTAGTTCAACAGTTACTGCATTCTTGTTTAAATTAACAAGCTCTGCACCATACGATACCAAGTCATCAGTAACATTGCCCATTGCAATAGCTGTTTTTAATGTTTGTTTTGCTACTATTCTGGCAACAGTGCCCTTCTCTTTCACATGTGGAAGGAATGAAGCTTTGACTTGCGCTTTGGTAGAGGGGGAAAGCTCGTTTTCAATCTTTACAATGAAGTCAGTTTCTTCTAAAAGTGAAATATACGCCTCTTTAGAAGTCAAATGCAAATTTTGAGCAAAAAGCTCCAGTTTACCAGAAGACTTCGCTTGCTTATAAAGCTCCTTCAGTACAGCGCGGGAGAATACACGAGATTTGAAAAGTGTATCATCATTATATTCATATTTCTGAATATACTCGACCAAAAAGGTAGGGAGCTCTGACGACTCATTTGTCAACCTTTTAATAACTCTATCATCAAGTTTATTCAACAGATAAAATACCCTAGATTTATCAATATCCAATTGCTGTAATACGGAGAAAAGTTCGACTAAGCAATTGTATGAGTCTTCAATGGCAGCAGGGAACTTTGAATGGGAATAATCGGCGAGAATTTGGAAAGGTTGATCAATAAACGATTCAGTAATGACAACTGGAATTTCCTGAATGAACTGATGAACTTCTTCGGCCAGGGAGAGGACGTTCGCTTTTATGAATCTGTGGAATGTAAAAAAACCGTAATTAGTCATGCTCTCTTCCGAATCACGAATACTCTCTAGAATAAGATTAGCTAATTCATGCAGGTGGACATCATTTTCAGGCTTTTCCACTAATAAATGAATGAGATTGTCAAAATAGTTTGGAGTTTTATGAACTTCGTTTGTACCAGTAGGTATGAGTGATTTCGCTTCTTTTAACAACAAATCTGAGGATACGACACTAACAAACAGGGTCGAGAGACCTGAACTGTGAAAATGCCTGGATTCAAGCGCTGAAAGGATATCCTCTTGCAGCCCAGCTCTAATGCTATCATCTTTGGCATTTTCAACAAACTTTAAATAGAACTTCCAGCTGTTAAACAGTAGCCTTTCACCATTTTTACCAAGGATCTTCCTTTCACATTCATTCTTAATGCCTTTTCGCCAGGTAGAGTAGCAATGTTCATGCTTATCAAATATCTTGACTTCTTCCAGCACTGAATATAATCTCTCGTAATAAACTGGGTCACTATTACCAGAACCAAGTGATATTAGATGAAGCGCATATTTTTGGAAGTTCTCGTCATATGTCCACACCCTCCCATTCTTGTATCTGTTCAAACTTGTAATTGTACTGAGAATATTAGGTAGGACAGGTGAAATATCTAGTAGGTTTTTAAAATTAGCATGTGCTAAGGATTTAAAAAATCTCTTCACTACAACTTTCAAAACATCTTTGTTCTTCCTGAAATAGTCGATTTTTATGAGAACTTCAATCAATTGCATCACTACTTGGTAGGCATATAACGCTTGACCCTTTTTCAAACTTAGCAACTTCCATAATGATTCATCTATTAGGATTTTATGAATGACTTCTTGCTCTTCTGGTGATATCTCCTTATCAACTTGTAGCAGATGAATTAGGATAGATAGGGAACCAGCAACCACACGCTGGTATTTCAAGGAAGCATCATCTTTAGAAACGTAACGTTGATCTGAGAGAGTTGTTTCGTTTTCAATAACGACAACTTCATGCACGTAGTTCACTATCTGCATGCTGAACAACGTCCATAACATCTGCACCTTTCGAGCATCATTCTTAAAACATTGCAGTAAGTTTGAATATGAGGATTTACGAACCGAATTATCGTAATCATATACTCCAGCTAGTAGCAAGGGTACAAAATCCTTCAGATACTTTGTCCCGCTTTTCTCCAACACTCCAATCAACTTTGTAGTTATTTCATGTGCACCACTACGAATTGCTTTTGAATCACTAATGGAAAGCTTCGCATACACCTGAGACCAGCAGAGACAAAATACATCATCATATAGGGCATATTGCTCTCCTGATGAGTCGGTAAGTCTTTTCAAAAGTTCCGAGACAGCACGTTCTTTGGTTGTCTCGTCTCTTTTCATTAGCATTTTGAAGCACATTTGTAGATCAGTCGATCTCAAACACCCAAGCAAATTCTGATCTGGTATCCCATTGAAGTAGTTTAATACAACGGCTACACCGTTGTTACCAAGTCCCAATCCTGTAGAGTACTTTTGAAAAGTATTTAGGCCAAAAGACATGGTTTTACTCTATTTCTATACTAAAGGCCACAGTACTAAACTTAAAAGAGTCTAGGCTGTTCAGCTAGTATTGTAATTAATATGGCGTAGTTAGTAGTAGCTTTAGAGAACCAGTTGCGCTTCTTCAACAATATTTTTCCTTTAGGATATTATTATCCGATACATTACTAAAAAAAATTGGACGAGACCGGAATCGAACCGATGACCTCTCCCATGCTAAGGGAGCGCGCTACCAACTACGCCACACGCCCAGAACTGATGATTCTTCTATGGCGGAAGGAATGGAAACTCACCGTTGCTAACCTCATGTTGTCGTAGAATCAGAAGTCAATGAGTCTAGAACAGACGCTCATAGCAATAAGATGCAACGATTGAGATCGATACGATGGAGTAACCTATCAGAGAATCACGGTTGAGAGTATACTAGTAGGTAATACTGCGATTGTCTGTATGACACCTCCATAATTGTTATCATGACTAGGTACTGGAGACGACTGATAATGGTACTTGGAAAAACTATATAAAGGAGACAGAATCAACTAGATTAGAGAGATTCACCTCTAGATCACTAGAGGGTAATTGATCGAACTAGAGACTATATATACCTAGTAACTAATCATCAAGTTCACCTTTATAGTAAGACGTGAAGAGAAGTTCAAGCTAGCACGTGACTCAGACTGAACCCCCTCCGACACATGTAATGAAGCCAATGGATCAAAAGAATCTAACGATGGATAAGGCCAAGAGGCAGAATACCCAAGCTGTTATGAACCAGAAATCCGTCTATCCGGGAGACCTCATTGAGATTATCTATATATGCAACTATGAGGTAAATGTCGAGGGCGACTAGCTCAAGTCACGTGATACCTGGAACTTTACCGTACATGCTCACTAATACCTTAAGTGATGATTAGCTACTAGTTATATAGACTCTAACTAGACCAATTACCATCTAGTGATCTAGAGGTGGCAAGATACCTAATCTAGCTATTTCCGTCTCTCTTATGTAGTTTTCCAAGTGCCGTTACCAACCTTCTCAAGTATCTAGTCATGATGACATAGATGATGTATCCTACAAAACAATCCCAGACACCATTCACTATCATAATATTAACCGTGCGTATCTGATAGGCTATCACGTCGTACAACTCTTGATCGTTCTGGTCAATGCTAGGCTCATCAACTTCTGATTCTAGGACATCGGATGTTTCAGCACACCGACAGAACTATATTAAGGGATTGGCTAGAATCTGATCAGCCAGAGGGCACTTGAAAGAAATACGGACCAACTTTCAGTACTACTCATTTTATTAGCATTATTTGTGAGCGCAAAGACCAGTCCATTATTACACGTGTGTCAGACTACTCGCTCTCGACAAGTCATGTAAAAAAAGTGGACGAGACCGGAATCGAACCGATGACCTCTCCCATGCTAAGGGAGCGCGCTACCAACTACGCCACACGCCCTTTATTTAGTTGTTGGGTAAGGTTTGGCATGGAGGAATAAAGGGAAGAAGTAACGGCAGTAGGATCTTGTTAACTTAAAGAGTTGCTCTATAAGGAGTACCTACAACTTATCGAATTACCAGTGTTATTCCACTAAGATTTGAGTGATGATTTGTGAGCAAAAATGTTAGAGAAGCCCATAGAATCTTGGTGAATTTCGTAGAAGCATACTGTATATAGGTTTTCGTTCTCGTCAATTTTTCCATTGGGGGTTAAAAAAAATCTGTTTTATTTTCCAGCGAGTAGTAACTATAAATACCTGGATCTCCCTTTAAAAGTAGAACCATACAAGAACTTTTGTTAGAAAGCTTGTGAGTTAGAGGCATTCATAAGACTGTTTAGAATACATTAAAAAAATGAGCGGTGTAATTGTTCCTGAAGTCCTTTGGGCTCAACGTTCTCACGAAACAGACAAGGAAAAGAACTATGTTTTGTTAACTTTATTGATCCCTGACTGTGAGGACCCCGAACTAAAGTTAGAAACAACATATTTAGAGTTTACAGCAAAATCATCAGGCCACACTGGAAATGAGCAAGGTCAGCAATATAAGTTACATATTGACTTTTTCAAGGAGATTGACCCAGAAAAGTCGTTACACAGAGTTGCTAATGGTCAAGGTTACTATCTAAAATTATACAAAAAGGACTTGGGTCTAGAATTTTGGCCAAGGCTCACCAAGGAGAAGTTGAAGTATCATTATATCAAGACAGACTTTGACAAGTGGGTGGATGAAGATGAGCAAGAAGAGCAACCACAACAACCAGACTTTGGCGGAATGCCTTTCGGTGGCGGAATGGAAGGACTTGAGGGCCTAGGTGGCATGGGCGGCATGGGCGGCATGGGAGGCATGGGAGGCATGGGAGGCGGTGATGCTCAAGCACAATTGCAACAGTTGCTACAACAATCAGGTGGTAACCTCGGCGACTTCGGTCAAGCGGAAATTGATGAAGAGGATGATGAGGAAGCAGAATCAGAAGCTGCAGAAGCTGCAGAAGCTGCAGAAAGTAAGTGATTTGGCTTCTGAAACGAGAACTAATAACCTTTACCTATTAGATTAGATAGTTTCTTAATATCAGCGTCTACCTGTTATATGTTAGTGTGTATATAGTTAAAATACATACATCTTTATTATTGGGAAGAAATACGCTATTAGAAATGAATCTGTTTCTATAAGTCCTTGAAGAGCACTTGAGAAGCGATCCACTTTTGGCCAGGGGCTAGGTTAATGAAGTCATTGACATAGCCGGGTTCGATACAAACCATATTCTCGTAACCTGTTTTAGGTTCAAAGTCAGCCATGTTACCAGATTTCTCTACCCAAGGATTCCACACAACCACATCTGGGAGGTTGTGTCTTTTGAGAGTACAGACATTTCTGTCATTCTGAATTAACTGTATATTTCTTTCAGTAGGGACAGAGTGGTAGATTTTATCAACTTCGTTTTTGAATGCAACCACAGCTTGACTATCAACATATTTCTCTTTTAGCAACTGATCATACACTTGCGCTTCCTTCAACTCGGATACTACTGTACTATTGATGTCGTCGACCTTTAGGTATGTGTGGAACAACCAATTGAACTTCAATATGTCAGAAGAGGAGGGGTTTGCTACTTCAATTTCTGTCTTCAAGTACTCCTCACCAAGTTCAACAGTTAAGACCAAAGTGTAATCGAATGGCCACAACTTTGTCAATTCCTGGTTAGCTAATTCTGGGCCCAATCCGAATTGAACTGTAGGAGGGGATTCCTTTGTCTGGCCAAGGAATTCCCAAGTGGAATTTCTAGCTAAGCCATGTTGCGGCAACTTAGAAAGGTGTTCATCGTCTGTGTTCTTCCCAAATACTGGGAAGACTAATGGGATACCACCACGTACGGGCTTCGAACCATCTAGCTTTGCCGCTGTAGAAAGCCAGAGTTTCTCCTTTCCATCAATCTGCCAAGAATACACTGTTGCACCATAGTTCAATACAGTTACATTTGTGTTGGGGTTACTAGGATGGCTGATAAATACTTCTGCGTCTCTTACTTCGACTGGCATTATATATTAAAACAAATTATGAGTTGCTGGACGTTTTCAGCTAGAAGACCAATATAAGTACTGTCTAATGCGCAATTTCTGAACTCCTTTAAATATCCAGACTCCCCAAATTATAGAAATCACGTGCGAATCAGTTGATAGCCATTTATGTTGGATGAATGAAGAATATTAAAATAAGTACATACGAGTGGCTCATAAGGGGGAAGGTGAGCGCAATGATAATGTGCTAAAGCGTTGTCAAACTGTCTTTGAAGGTTCCGAAACGGAGGGAAGAAAGGCAAGTTTGGAAGTAAGATCACTGACGTACGCGCTACCAATTATATCATCAATCTTCCAACGGTTTTGCCTACTGACCAAACAATGGTTAACGATTTCCTTTGCAGGGTGTTCCAAACTAGCAAGTACCAGCCACCTCCATTCAAGTCTTGCTATTCTATGAGCTGTGGATCTAGTGCGACCTCTGCGATGAATGTGGGATGGAATCAAATCGAATGGTAGCCTGTCTTCTAGCAGAGCATATAGGAGCACTCCTATCGCCCAGGTATCACAAAGCCGACCATCGTAGGATAAGCCCATAAGGATTTCTGGGGCAACGTAGTCCTCAGATCCACAGCGAGCGTTACAAAGTTCACCTGGCTGCACTTGCCTACAAAGACCAAAATCGGCAAGTTCTATGATACTTAGGTTGTAACAGTTCTTCATTGAAATTAACTGCTCCCATGGGTATTTTATTAGTACGTTTTCAAGCTTGATATCCCTGTGTATAACGTAATTGTCATGTAAATACTTCACCGCTTGAGACAGTTCTACAATAATCCTTTGTAACAACCAATCAGGAAGCTTGTGTGTCTTTGCCAATTCCAGCAGGTCACCACCAGAGCAGTAGGACATAATAATATTGCAAGGCGGTAATGAATCTTCACCAATTCTGCTCGTGAGAGGGTGTCCACCGTTGAGAAATTCTTGATCGTTGATACCGTAAAGCTTTACGATGCAAGGGTGATTAAGAGCCTGCAGAACCTTCAATTCTCTTGTCAACGAACTCTCCAAACGTGACAGCATTTCATTACCCTTTGAAGTGTTCCGAGAATTAGACTTTATCAGTTCTGATGGATAGCGGATACTTTTTACGGCCACTGTGCGATATATCGGTGGTAGCGAAACATCTGAAGATTCATATACATAGACATCACTGAAGTTACCTCTTCCAATAAGTCTGATTTTCTTCCAGGACATAAGCTGGTCCATACTGGGAACCAAATAACCTTTTACCTCTTCTTCACCGACACCACTTGGTGTAACATCATCAGTCGCCTTTGTATGTTCAAGTACCTGTAAACTCTCACGTTTTTCTGCTATGCTTTTCTCTAAACCCTGGCTTTCCTCTTCAACGTCCTTCATAAGTTTGTAGTCAGATAGGACAGAGGGATTGTACCCAGTTAGTGACATGCTGCGTGTAACTTCTCCAGGGGGGGCCATTCTAACAGTATAGGCCTGGTACTCTGAAGCCACGCGCTGCTCATGGCTATCTTCATTGCTAATATTAAGAACACTATCAAAATTGGGAGATTTATGCTCGATCATTTTTTGTAGCTCCGATTGTTGGTTCCATTTATTGGACATCCTTCTCTTTGGGACATGTAGCGCATGTTCACTTGACGGTTTAATGCAAGCTGTGGAATCCAATGGCACCTCCAGCCTGACAGAAGAAAGAGTTGGCAAACAGCCATCATCCTTTTTTCCAGTTGGTATGACTGTACATTGAACTTGTAAGTGTCGTCCATTCAGCAACTCTTCAGAAGCTGTAGCAGAACTCAAGGGGGGCAATTCATTTTGTTTATAGTTACCTACCATCCCATCAACGGGAAAACTGTCCCTCCCTGACATATAGGCAGTTAAAAGGTCTTGGGGGCTGCGAAATAGATTGTTTGAAAGATTGCAAAAGGTGGGAATTTGGAGTTGCTGTCTTCAACAGCCAGTCCTTAACAAATGTTACAGCCGTAAAAGCGAGCCAAAAAACAAGTATTAATACTTAAGCAAGCACAAACACCTTACCAATGACTATAAAAACTAGTCAGAAATAGACTTTGTTTAAGCACTGTTCTTCTCAGACGGTCGCCTTGTTAGCAATAGTGCATCGATGTGTCGGTTGGTAACAATCGTTTTACTTGCGATGTTAGATTACAGTAAGCTTTAAAAAATTGGTAAGGAAAAGTACAATTATAGACTTTTTTGCATGGTTACTTATATAAATAACCTCGAACAGGGAAGTTTACTAACTACATCAATAGATGAGCACTTTCAGATATATAATCCTTCCATTGACATCATTGATCTTAGCGTGGAGGAAAAATGAGTCCGCCTTACCTTCCTACGATGCAACGGCAGACCAGAATTATTGGCAGCAGCAAAAAGTTGTAGCCACTGGAGAGTGATACAGTGTGAACTAGTATACTATGGTATTTTCTAAAATGCATGAGCGCTACAGAGGTATTTTAATGTGTCCTTTCCATGGATACTACAAAGTTCACAGTAAAAGATCCAGTAAAAGGTTCATTCATCTTTAGCTGTCTTTCTTCTCTTTAGTTGGGACATTATATCTTGGCTTGAGCTTGTAGAACTGCGTTTCTTACCTGTAGATGCTTTCTTCTTCTCGAACTTAGCTGCAAATTCCGCTCTTGATTTCGCGCCACGATCTTGAAGGAGTTTATGCTTAGCAATGTATTCCTTGTTATCACTATCTTCTGGGTCCAAACCCTCTAGCCATTCTAGAAGCTTGATTTCTTCACCGTAGCCTTTTTCATCCTTTTGAGGGGTTTCAAGAATAATGGGAACCTTCTGTAAGAAGTCAGAGTGGGCGATAAGCTTAAAGACATCAAGACCTAGGTAGCCTTCGCCTAGTAGCTCATGTCTATCGGCATTTGCCCCTAGGGGTGCCTTTGAATCATTTAAATGTACTCCACTTAGATAGTTCATCCCAACTACAGAGTCAAATTGCTTCCAAAAGTTGTCAAAAGAAGCTTTGCTGCTTATATCGTAGCCAGCCGCAAAAGTATGGCAAGTGTCCACACATACACCTACTCTGTCCTTTTTCTCTACCAGTTCAATAACAGCTTTCAAATCATGCAAGTTGGAGCCAATTAAGTTGCCATGTCCTGCCATGTTCTCCAAAACAATCTTTACAAAGCTTGTCTCCTTGATTGCTCTGTTAATATATCTTGCTAGTTGCTTTAGTTGTAAATCACGGTCTCCCTTCAGAGGTGAACCTGGATGGAAGTTGTAGAGCCCGATACCTAACTGTTCACATCTCTGCAAATCATCAATGAATGCACCATATGCTTTCTCTGCCTTTTCTGCATCTGGGTTGGCTAAGTTAATAAAGTAGGAACCATGTGGAAGAACATCTGTTGCTGGATTATAACCATAATCCTTACAGTACTTTTTAAATTTGTTGATTTCTTCCTTCGGGTATGGTTTTGAGTTCCATTGTCGTGGAGACTTCAAGAACATAGAGAAGGAGTTGCAACCTATGTTGAATGCATTCACGACGCTATTAGAAATACCACCTGCTCCACTAACATGCGCCCCAAATTTATACTTGGATGCTGTTGATTTGATGTAGGACATTGTGATGCTGATAAAGACGATAGCTAACTGGTGATGTTTGCCGATTACCACTGCTCCTTCCGCATGCTACGTTGTTTTACGAATCTACTACACTGGGAAAAAACTGGGTAAAAAATGATTTCATGAAGAGGTAGTCCTTACTTAATCATCATGCTTAACAGACTATTAAGTGAAACTAAAGTTGCAGTACTAATGTAAAGAAAAATGCACTATACCTTTTCAGGATTTGATGTATAGTTTTTTTTTTGTGTGACTTTGCATGTATAATGTGCTTCTTGGCATTGCTTGTACATAATTTCGTCGCCGCTTCTGGCATGGCTGACGGAAGATTTCTGTCCCTTGCATAGGCATGACGCTGACACTTAACAAATATGCAAAGTTGCATCGCACAAAGAACATACCAAAGAAGGATATATCAATTAAGATTTTATTTTCGTGGAATCATAAAACTTAGATATTGTTTTCTACAATCTGAGATGCAAATTAGTAACCATGATTGTATCAAATAAATCAGACAGTAAGGAGCTTAAATACATCAATAGTATTGGACACGGTAATGTGTCAGAGCACATTGCCGCAACTAATGCCAAACATTCTGACAGTCAACCAAGGAATGGAATATTCAATACTTTGCCAACCATAGCNCCTCCTCCTCTTGATACAGCATCTAGGGTTCCTCGCATTTCATTTTTATTGTGTGATAGTAGTCCCGCAATGGTAAAGCCGGATCCTATATTATCACCATCCTTAGGTGGCGACACCGATTCCGCATTTAGTTATAGTTCGCCAAAACTGGCGCAGTTTCATGAATGTGTTTCTCCAATAGTAGCAACAAATCGTGGATTTAGGTACACCATCAAAGAAGAAGAAGATCTGACGTGCGAGAAGAAGCAGAGAAAGAATGTAAAGTTACCAGAAGAAATAACGTTCCGGGGTGGCTTTTTACGAAATACGATGCTTCGTTATTATGATACAGCTATACTCCAGAAGTCTGATAAGAGGTGTTCTCGTGGTTCTGATAGTGAGAATGGCTATCAGCAAATATTACAAGATGTCAGGCAGGCTACAGTAATCTTTGAAAATAAGTCGATAGATGACTTAGGGCCATTTTTGGACGTAAAGGCAAAGTCTTTAGGCCCTGCAGTAAAGGAGTTCAGGACTATTATTGCCTTGAAGCGGAAGCAAGTCGATAACCAGATAGCATTGACTTTTGGTATCAACCCTGACCAAGTCGAGGATAAAAGCGATGTTTTCCACTTTTCCATAATCTCTCGAAAATCCGAGCATGATGACCCTGCCGCTAACATAAGCAAAGGCTGGCTTCATTTGGTAGCAACGTACGAATTGGCTTTGTTGTTAGAGTTTATTTTTGGTGACATAGATGAGAATATCTGGGCGAATGATGAGCTTCTAAGCGCAGAGGTGGCCAACGACCCCAAGAAAAGGTATCAGTCTCGCATGCGTTCACGGTATAAGGGTGCAATATTTATTACAGTATATGCATCCCGGAAATTGAATAAGAATACTCCTGGATTCTTGGAAGGAAACAGCAGCGGTGAAGAGGAAATACCTGTTGAAGCAAGTTCCGTCGGGCGTAAAAAAACCAAGGTCAAGATAAAACGAAAGACACTAAGATTGAAAGCCGCACTTTACGACCAGATGCTATCATACAGAATTGGTGTCACTGGGCAACCATCACACTCCTTGGTGAAGGTAGATAAGCTAACGTGGATTATAGAGCGTTCGGTGGAGGCATACTCGTGGGTCAATCCCAACAAGTCGCCCGCTGATGGTTACAAACGATTATTTTGAAAATATTACATAACGATAGTGATAATAATAACATGGAGTAAATGTTCTTTGATAAATGATCACCAAATGTCTTTGTGGTTATCTATACAACCATTACCTTTTCTTTGTAATTTTACCCTTTTTAGAGTTCTTCTTTAACTCTTTGGCTTTTTTGGCAGCAGCAGCCAATTCTTCTTTCGTTTTCGGTTTAACCTTGAAGAAGGAATCCAACCGACCCTGAACGCCTGATTTCAAACCCTTCCGTAGCTTCTGTACACCGGAACGGATTCTGTCTTCGTTGAAACCTTTTTGCTTACACATAAACTCAATAAGCTCTTCTTCCTTTGGCTCCTCCCACTTCAAAGTTACTTCATTCCCATCCAAGACATCAGGGGTCAGGAACAGATCCCTTGCCTCCTTGTAGGGCCAATTCTCCGGGATCTTCCATTTAGAGTTAGCTTGGCCTGATTCTATAAAGTCAACAATATTTTCGAGTGATTGATGTTCCTTGATTAATTTCAATGCAGTAACTGGCCCGACCCCCTTTATATTCTCGCAATAGTCACATCCTAGCATAATGCATAAGTCAATGAACTGACTCATCGTTAAATCAAGTCCCTGCAGCACCAGTTCTGTATCAATTTCGTGGATTGGCTCTTTACGCGCCTCACTGAATGTTAAGTGACGCAGCAAATATGGGGTACGGTAGCACAGGGTGTCCATATCTTCACTGGCTGCCGCAAACACCTTCCCTTTTCTTGCCAACTCCGCACATTGCGCTTCTGCTTCACATGGTGCATCGACGTAGGGGATACCCATCAACCCAAGCAGCTTCTTTGACTCCTCCGAATGCCATTTCTCAACCTTCACCAACCGCTTCTCATGCTTTACAATCTCCGCCTGTTCCGTAAGCTCCTCTAGCTTCTTCTCCGTCTCCTTTCGGCGGTCCGATCTCTTATTTAACTCATGCGCCTTCATCACCGGAGGCTTGCCGTCAAACACATAGCAAGGCTTTAACCCGTTATCAACCATACGCAATGTCCTGTAGAACATTCCCATTAAATGGGAAGTGGTCTCCCCATCCTCAGATGCTAGCTGCACACCATCCTGTTGTCTCACTGCAATCAAAAACTGGTATAATGACATGGATGCATCAATTGCCACCTTACGACCAAAAAACTGCTTCATCTCGCGAGCTCGCACTGCCGTCGGAACATGTTCCATAATAATGCTATTAAGGCCTTTGATACCCATTGTACGCTTTCAAACCTAGTGCTGCCGCTAACTGCTCTTTCAAGTGCCCTCGACCCTGTACCGTAGATGTCTACTACCGTTTTTCGTGGCTGCTTATTTGACGCGTGAAAACCAGCTTAAAACTCCAAGCATAATACACAAATAAAANCCCGCCACTGCCCGGCTCCACTACCTGGTCGCGGCTTCCTGCTACTCCCAGAGAGTGCTTAGTATCCACTTACAATAGCTAGCGCACCAGATCACGTGACACAAAACACATCACGTGCACTCAATGTTACCCTGCCCAAAGTCAGACCAATGAAATTTCGGCCCCCACACCCGTGCATCATATGGCGAAGCCCCTTGAACGCATTTGTTGCGAGAAAGCTGAAAACATCGAGTTGAACATCTTCAACGAAAGGTATACCCTTCGTGATAAACAACATCTTCTGACAGTGGAGCAACAAAGACTACAGTGAAGGGTTGAGTAACTGACCACGAAAAAAACATTAGTGAGTGATATCAATATAAACGAATTGTAATCAGATACATATGTCACTGTATGAGTATAAGCATCCAATTATAAACAAGGAATTGGCATCTAGTGAGGAGAGGAAGTCGTTTCCCACTCTAGAGTCATGGTATGACGTTGTAAACGATTATGAGTTCCAAGCAAGGTGCCCTATTATCTTGAAAAACTCCCATAGGAGTAAACACTTCACCTTTGCTTGTCACTTGAAGACATGTCCTTTTAAGGTGTTGCTATCTTATAGCGGGGGATCGGGTTCACAGTCTTCTCCAGGTATTGACGGGAGACCAGAGTCGCCAGCAGGACCTGGTGGGGGTGAAAAGGTCGACGAGGGACTCGGTAGAAGAGGAAGCTCAGTAGTAGGTGCTGACGATGACAAGAAGGTCAGTAATGTTGAAGATGACGTTTCAGCAGCGATTGCTGCAGCTGTGGCAGCCGTGGCGAATACGGGGTCCCACCATGGCGAAAAGAGTGTCAAAGGGCCTTTTACAGTGACAAAAATCGAACCGTACCACAACCACCCATTGGAATCGAATCTTAGCTTGTTTAAGTTTGTTTTGACTAAGATCCCTAAGATCCTCCAGAATGATCTAGAGTTTGACTCTATATTGGAGACGCTGTGCAATGAGGACGATAATACGGTGGCAAAGTTTCGGGTGTCGCAGTTTGTCGATGAATCTGGGATATTGACTATTATTAAGGATCGGTATGGGCTAACTGATCAGGAGTTAGATAAGAAGCTCCTAGCACAAATAGCGAGGAGGATCACGACATACAAGGCGAGATTTGTACTCAAGCGGAAAAAGCAGGGCCCGTATGCTATAAATTCGTCTCATGATATATCTAACGACGGGGAACATGATGTAGATGTACAGGTTCCTGAACACGTACACCATCATCACCATCACCATCCTCATCACGTTCATTCCAGCGTGGATTCAACAACTGCTGTAGCAGTTGCAGCTATGTCTTCTGAGAGTGTGAAGCACCACTTGGATGTTGTAGATGACCATCCAAAGAAGAAGATGAGGGCAAACAAGATTTCTAGCGCCGTAAAGATGGGCACCCGTGGATCTCTGGTGTCAGACCATCATCCGCAGGATGGTGTACCCGGTGTGTTGGATGAAGATGACGTTGGAGTCGATCCAGACATGCACCATCACCATCACCATCATAAAGAGATGTCACCACACGATGAAATGGCAGAGCAGTTGAGGTTGCTATCTTCTCACTTAAAGGAAGTGGAGGCTCAAGAACATGGTAACGTGGATGTGGTGGACCATGAGGTAAAGAAGGATGACGATATTGCAGATGAAAATATTCAACCGGAGTTGAGAGGGCAGTAGTATGAAGTTTGTTTGTATGCTGTTTTCTCGGCTATGCTTACTATTAATTGTTGTTTCTCCTTGCCTCTACCTCCTCCACCCACCTCCCCTAATGTCCTATAAAACTATAGAGTATCAAGAAAACTACTGGTAATCCAGGCTAGGATACCTTTAATGTGATGTGACATACTTAGAACTTTTGTTTGTAACTTATCTATGTGGTTTATATGTATTTTTAAATCTGTTTTGTATGAGCGTCCATAGACGCTCTTATTTAAATGATGGCCATTTCTAAATTTCACATACTACGCAAAAAAAAAATACTTCCAAACTGGCCATTACCTGCTTTGCAATACATTATGAAGTAAAAAAACAATAGCTTACGCCATATAGCCATGCTTTCACTGCGGCGCATAGGCAGGGTTGCTGTTACAAGTATTTTACCGCATCCAAGGTCTTTGGTATCAACAACTGTTCGAAGGTGTTATTCCGTTGTAAAAACTAGCGATGATGTTGAACCAACGGTCATTGCTGAACGTTCAATGGTTGAAAAACCATGGTATTTGCAAGAGAATCTTGAGGAAAAAACAAACAACGCCTTATTAGACCTTGGTACTATAAAACTACCTAGAACTGGTGCACCGCTAACCGTGGAATCCGTTACAAGTATGCTCCGCGAGAAACTGGGACTATCAAATATAATATGCTTTAATACAGATGAATCTCATCGCCCAAGCGTTAAGGATGGATTTATTATAATTGCTACAGCAAAATCTACAAAACATGGTGCTCGTAGTGTTGTTGAGTTGCTAAAGTTCTTGAAGACGGAATACAAAGTTTTGCCAACCAAGGAAGGTGGGTTAACGGCCCAAGCTATCCGGAAGAAACAAAGACGCCTCAATAGGCTTGGGAATTTGGCATCTGCGAACCCTGTGGGAGCGGGGGATACCGATTGGTACTTTGTAGACTGTAAGCTACAGAGTTATGGCTCCAATATTTATGTGAATATAGTAACAGAAGAGAGGAGAACGGAATTGAACCTAGAAGAGCTTTATTGCACTAAGGAAGAAATAGAGCTGTACGCACGCAAAAATTCTAAAATCTCAGTGGAGCAAAATGTACTGGACGGTGATGACAATATTTTGCTTGCTCTGAAAAGATTAGCGTTAAAGAATTCTCGTAGAAATTACTCTACTTCATCAGTTCAGAAATCCGATTTGTACAGCAAGCTGAGTGCACTTGATTACGAAGGCGCAAAGAAAGCACATGGTAATTTGGATGATATTGTAAGTGTGTTGGCCTCTCTTCCAGCCGATTTGCCTATTGATACCACAGCCTGGCTTGATGTCTTCGAATCGAAGTGGCCTACCTCAAATATAAATGAAACACATTGGGCATTGAGATGGAAACTATATGAATTGATATACACCAACAAACTTGAGTTGTTGAAGAGACACACCAATGAAGCTGAAGACTCGCAAAAGCAATCCTTACACGAAATAGAAGAAAGTCTTCAAAGGTTGTTTGCATACTTTGTGCATAAGCAGACCATGAATGGCGTCCTTTCGAGACAAGAACTAAAAAATATGTTAGATATTCTTATTAGTCATGCCTCAGCAACCAACTTGCATAAAAATTTGGCTAGGAATATCAACAAACTGGTTGTGGGACTGCTCTCTCGCTACCGCCACCATGATGCAAATATTATAGCTGATGAAGAGATCAACCTGCGTATTATTCAAACAATGGTTGTCCCAAATACAAGGATACAAGCGTTCGATGAGTATCTGGAATTTTTAATGAAATCCGAATACGCTACACGGAATATAATAATTCAATTCATTCAGGTACTTGCGAAAGCAAAAGACTGGAACCGGCTATTTCGTTTCTTCTTCCACTCACTTCTCCCCAAACGCCATAGCGATCCCTTAATATGGTCTGTTTTCTTCAGATGCGTTCTTGAACACGGAGATCAACTGGTTTGGCGTAAGCTCGTTGACAAAGGTGACCTGTTATGGCTTAAACGCTACCGAGTTGATCTCGGTACCTCCCCTGAACTACGCAGCTTTGTAGAAGAATTGTTTTCTAGAATGGATAGCGGGCCCTACGAACATCTTAAAGCGTTCATTCTAGAATGAAAACTGTCATCTATACACCTGCATCTAAGTTCTTATTAAGAAAATCTGTAAATAGTGGTACAATCCGTTCGACTTCTAAGTTTCTTAACCTATTCATTTGAACAAATTGCCTACGAATCCTTTGCAATTGAGCCATTGTGACCTGCTCACTATGCACTTGGACGAAACAGCATGATGGATCGTTGACATCTTGTACGTCCGAAACTATAATCCTCACCACCCCGGCTACGACATTATCTTTCAAGTAGGCCATAACTCTACGAACCACTTTTTGCGTTTCGGCATCTAATAAATGCACTTGGTTACCTTGTGCCGCCGGCTTCATTACCGTAGCACCACTAGGTTTCAACCCCTGGAGAAGTTTATCCACATCCCGATCTGCGCTGTCGCGGTATAATTGTGGGAATAGCACTTTATAAATTGCGTCTTCTAAATTTCCTTCGAATTTGTCTTCACCGGTTAAGACCGAAAACAATGGAGAATCCCAGCGGGTAGAGGGATTAGGCTCCTCGTACCGCTGCATTAGTTGCGCAAGTAATTGCGGATCCCAACTATCATCTCGGTTGGCGTTATATTTCTCAACGCTTTCTGGCGCACATAGACACTGAACCAAACAGTATGTAGTTGAGATATTTTTAACTTCACAATGAAGTTGGTAACGGAACCCTTTGATATAGTTTAGCGAATCTACAATGACGACATTGCTACGTGATAAATCACGCTTAACCGCGGACATTATTTTTGACCTTGCAGCTTTCTCATGTTGTGAATTTGCATAATCCGAATGATCAATTCCTAATGTATCATCCGAGTGGTAAGTGACAGTGTAATTTGATAGTTTAGGAGATGATGCAATTTTTTGCTTTATCAGCTTGTGGAGCTCTTTAGCATACGTAGTCTTGCCACTACCAGGAAACCCCGTGAACAGAACCAAAGGCATCGTGTCTTGTGTAACACAAATTTACTTGCCAATGTGTACCAATCGTTAAGACGCTTTAAATTTTTACTTTTTTTACTTTTTTCTTTACCTCATGGACATCGCTCTCGGCAAAAAGTGCTTAGCATGAACACTACTAGTTTGATAGTACTACTGTTGCCATTAGTTTTCAACAAGTATAGGTCATCTTAATAAGAAGAAAGGATATGAAGAATGCCTGCTTTCGCCGTCTCTACAGTGACGCGCCGGTTTTCATTCCTCGTGCTACTTTCCCTAACTACAACATAAACCTATCCGACTTTAAAGGCCACCAACGTAAGGCCACGGTGCGAATTGTACAGCTACTCCCGCAGATAAATCTTTTACTCGAGTTACGCGATGGCAGGGCCCCACTAAGTTCGAGGAATGTTCTTTTTGACCAATTGGCTCGCCAAAAACAGGTGCCGCGGCTAATAGTCTACACAAACCTGGATCGAACACCGAAGTCAACTCTAAAGACACTGACGACTTGGCACTCAGAAACCAACGATTCATTCATGATGCTCGACGCCCGAAGTCCAAATGAAATTCGAAACCTGTTGTCCGCAATGAAGTCCTTCTATGATGGCGCTATATCAAATTCGGGTCTAGACTTACCTTTAGGTTTCCGTGTCCTCGTTGGTGGTGTTCCAAATGTAGGAAAATCTACTTTAATTAACGGCCTCCGAGCAACAGGTGGCGCAGTTGTTCCTTCTCGCGCTCGGCGAAAAGTAGCTCGAACAGGTGACTGCCCCGGTGTGACAACGGCAACCAGCGAATGTATTCGTGTCGCAAATTACCGCGCGGGCATCTATGTGTATGATACACCAGGTATTTCACTTCCAGCTAGACTCTCTTCCCCACAAAGATCATTAGCCTTGGCTCTCTGCGGATGTATCGGACCCTCTGTTGTAGATCCCTTCATACAAGCAGATTACTTACTTTATCTGATGAATTTGCAGGCGCCACCCTCGAATACCTACGGAGAGTATACAGCCCAAAAGCCTACTAATGACATATATCGCATACTTGAAAGCATCAAACGCCGTACCGGTGTCACTTCTGATACTGCCGCTGCATTAAACTGGATTTCTCGCTGGCGTCATGGGCGTACGGCAGCCATAACGCTGGACGTAGAAACACTGTTTCATAATGTTGAAGACAACCGTCTCCAGCCCTTTTCTTATAAGGATCATGTGACGAAAGACCTGCGGGACGCAGTTCCATTACCGACACCGAGCCGTAACATCGGCGCGGCCCGCGCTCGTAATAGCAATCAACTTTTTCGGCGCTAGGCAGGCGCTAGGTGGACGGCAGGCGGGTGACCTGTGTAGCCCTTTCCGATAAGCTAACGAAGAAATGCATACAGGGACGTAAGGGAACAATTGTCCTCGAGTGAAACTTCTTTGCGGGTGAACGGCAGTCATCGTATAGCTCGGCTCGAGCCGGATATGTTGTAGGGCCCAGATGTTTTTTTTATATATATGTATATATATCGTTGGATGTACAAGGCTCACCCGGACGAAGGATGGATCAAACAATTTGATTTCACACCATTTTTTTTTCTTGCAACGCTTTCCGCACTAGTTCCCGCATATGGGTTTTACAACTCAGAAGAGTTCTTTTCTACTATCAAATATATATTCACAAATAAGTTAGTGTGTCGGATCAATATTCCGCTGCGCTAATTTCTGCCAACAAGTAGGTGGCGGAACTAAAACATTGATACAACGTTGGGAAGATGGCGAAGCCGGTACCGATTCAACCGGGTCCACTGCATAATGGAGTGATGATTGCTCCAAATTTGCAAGGAGGGCGCAAGGCTAGCTCTTCTGGATTAACAATCCGTACTTCCCGTCATTGGGTTCTTCCTCCTCGTCCAAAGCCAGGGAGAAAACCAAGTTGCACTGGCGGTTGCACACGTGGGCCTCGAGAATCAACAACATCGTCTGGCGGTAGTTCAGGTGCAGTTACACAAGCTTTACAAGCTGCTCAGACAAGCAATGTGGCTGTAGCAGGTGGATTTGGTAATTCCAAGTGTGCGACGAGTACGACGCCAAAACCGGCTAACTCGATCTGTTCCACGGATGCAATGGGCCCAATTGTCCAAGGAGATAAGAAAAAACCCGCTAAAAAAAGTACCAAGGTAGTGCTTCGCAAGGAGATCCAGCAATTAAAACAAGAGAATACGAAACTAAAAAAGGAGCTAGGCCGTCTTTTAGACAGTCTACAAGATTTAAAACGCAAATGTGAGACAGAAACAGAAACCGAGTTGAGGGGCGAAACAGCTCCAGCGGAGTCAAAGTTTGGGAGCGAGGTCGTCACCAGCGTATCTGAAGGTTCTTCCCTTTTGCCCGAAAGTTCAAGGAAACGTTCCCATGCGGACGATACAACAGATGCCTTCCTTAAGTTTGAGGATGATGAAAATGAGGAGACTGATGTTTCTGTGCCTCCGCCATTGACAGTTGTGCGCATGGCACAGGCATTATCCTTTAGTTCACGGAACAGCTTAACTGATGATGACGAGGTTGGTTCCACTCCATCTTCGCTTTTCTCAAGCGATTTTCAGTCTTATTCATCGATGCCATCAGTTACTACAACAATGCTCACGCCAGGGCCTTTCTCCCACAATGTTGCGCCTTCTCCCACAGTTTATGCGACACATCCGCATAGTAGCCCCTCTTCCACTTCTTCATCGCTTTCGAAGCCCACAAGTCATGCAACAGTAACAGCAGCCAATGCTTCCTGGGATGTATTTCCATCTTCAATGTCTTTCTTAGATAACTATGAGAGGCAAGAGTTCTATAGAAAACATGCAGAAAGCATACTGGGTGGTCAAGAATTGAAACAAAGCATCGCAGTTGATGGTCACAAACAGGTGCCTTCTAACTTGAATGCTAATGACCCAATTGCACCTTTGCATTCCATCAGAGAGGAGGACGACCTGCTGCATCTCCTTCGCGATTCGCACTTGGGCCCTCAGGATTACAAGTTGGACTCCGAAGTAGACGAGGAGATCGATGGTACAAGCATTCTGCATTTCTTGAAAACCCATATTACCCCTAATCCATCTGAGTTATTGGAAAGCAATGATAATGGCTCTTGGGTTCAAGACGGATGCCCACCTAGGCGGTCTGGCTCTTTTGTAGCCCCCTCACTTGAAGAGCTCTTAGAGGAACAAGAAGACGGCGACCGTGACTCCAAACTAATTGGTATTGAGCTCAGTGACATGTATCCATAGTTTGACCTGGAAGGAGAAATAAAAAGACCTTGTACCATTCTTGCGTCGCATACGAAGGCGCCCTGGACGCCGTTGTTACAATATCCTTATATTTATGAGTTATGATGATTATATCCAAGTTTGATGACCCCCCAAATTTCTGTCTCTATTTATTATTCATGACATATTGTTATTATATTAAACCCTTCTATATACTAAGCCTTCAATGGCTGTCTAATCAATATTCTTGCAAATGGTTTCAGTACACCTAATTAAGAGCGATGCATAATTGCTCCCACATTCTCCACTTCGCTTATACCAACATTATCTCGCTCATCACGCCACAGCCGAATGCATAAAAACGTTTGTTAAAGTATAGCTTACTGGGCAGAACTAGAGTACCTTCTATCCTCTCTATATTTTGAAGATGCATGAAATTTAGATTGTTCATCCCTTCTTTGAGAAGACTTTCCATTTTCAAATAAACGTCTTGATCTACAATTGATCTATTCACTACGTTAACTCGCGTATGTTGGCACTGTTTGACACACCGAGGAAGTCCTCCATTCATTGACATGATACGATTTCCAACGTTCTCACATTTCTTTATTATTGGTACGCTATCTAGTAGGCCAAGTAATTTAGTAAAGTCAAACCATCTCAAGCTAGGCACATTTTTTATTATTAACTGGCGTATCTGACCAGGTAATATAAATCCACTCAGATCAACCTTTCCTAAGCAATTATCAATATTTAATATCATACAATGTTCCCACTTTGATATATCGCAATGAAAGATATCTTGCTGTATACCGAGGAGGTGTAATTCATTAACCCTACGTCGTACACTATAGCATACCATATTACCGGGATTATCCCTGGCACCACTTAAATTAATCAACTTTCTAAACAATAAATCAGATCGTACTCTCAGGCATTTAAGGTATCTTATTAATTCTAACTTGGAAACTAATATATTAACATGGCTGTCAGTTGCATCCTGTGCGATAAACTCTTCCTGAGTTAATGTAACACAGCTGATGGTATCAAGTAATTCTTGCTTGGTCGCTATGTTACTAAGCAATATTGGAAGATTAGCCACCACACCAGCGTCAAGATGAGTACTTGTCCACCCCCCTTTCCTCTCAAGCTTCAATGAATTATTTTTTGGACAAAGGACCCAATTTCTGTACTCTTCTGGGGTGTACCATACTTGCAGTACATCATCCCTTTTATCGAATACACCAAAAACTATCTCTCCGTCATCCAAATCAATGATGTTTAATTTTGAGATCCCAGACTCGTATAAATAGTTGACACGGAGGTAGTCTAGAACTACAGAGTCATATCGCAGCCACGGCAAAAAGCGCATCCAATAGCTTATGAAGCCATTGATATAGTCATAATGTGATATATACGCACTGAACCGTCGGCGTTGCCCCTGCCAGACAGTATCTGTTGCCAATGTGGAAGACTTCAGCTTATCAGAGTAAGTGATTTCTTTCATTGGATCTAAGGGAGTTAGAAATCCATTCAATTGTTTGTATACTTGGAGCCTGACATCTACTGGTAGGTTTAAGAACGCATATACGTTGAGCATTATTGTATGCTGATTAGTAAGTATCTACTTAGAACTTTCTCTTGCTGGGTTACGAAAGTTTGAAAAATACCGAAAAACGCGTGTAATTGTGAAATTCGTTCAGGCTTTGCTCATCTGCAGAAAACTATAGCGGGGATATTCCTCTGAATAAATCACCCTGCAGCAATCTCATGAGTACCATTGATAACCTAAAGATACAATTGAAGGTATGGGAACATGAATTCTTTCAGACTAATGGGAGATCTCCTACGAAGGATGATATCAAGAATGATGCCGAGATCAAGAGGAAGTATAAGGAATATGCAAACCTAAAAAAACGGATGGGTGCTTCAAAACCTTCTAGTATAGTCGATACACCTTCTCATAAGGATTCAAAGACTGAACTAGGGCCGACACCGCAGATATATGGAAAGGTATTTAGCCTGTTTGAGATGAATATATCTCCTGCGACACGTAGTACACCTAAAAGAATATCCTCTGCAACTGCCTCGCCGCTAAAAAGTAGTGTTACTATTCCACCTGCTGAGCTTGATAAACCTGTAAGAAGGCAACTAAACTTTGCAACTTTGGGTAATGAATCGCCTTCAAAACCATTAACAACGACTACGATACCAACGTTGGCGCCTCCTACTGGTTCTGGAGGCAGCAAGACAATGTATGGCCCCAACTCTCCTGTCAAATTTGATAAAGGACTGCTAGTGAAATTAGCGAAAACTCCAATACATGCGGAGGCCATGGACTTAGGAATGCACACTAGTCCTTCGCCGCTTATCAAAAGACCGTCAAAGTCGTTGTCACAGCTGGCAAAGGAACATCACGAAATCATACAAGAGATGCATAGCCAAGGCGAACATAATACTGTCAGAAAATTGGATGAAGTATTGCAGCAGGAAGTTCTAGCGGAGGAGGAACAGCCTGCTATAACCAATGAGCCCGTTCCAACTCGGAAAGCAAGGAGAAAAACCATTAAGGTAGCATTGAAAATGATAGATGAGGAAGACATTCCCAAGGACAATGTACACGAGCAAGTAGCCAAAGCCAAACAACGGGCATTAGATGAATATAGAGGCGTTGCAACCGAGGACGCATCTCTCGGAAGACCAATAGCACTCGTTCAGCCGAAGAAAGTGACAAAAACACGCAAAAGGAAATATAATACACTTACTGATAACTTTGTGAGGTTAAAGTTACCTCGTGGTAATAAAGGAGGACCTAGATGGAGAAGAAAATAATAATTATACACCCTCTTCATCAAGTTGGTAGTATAACTGATAAATATGTGATTATAATGAATTGTTTCTATTATACAAAACTAACCTATTAGTTAGCAAGAAGCTCTAGCATTCCTTCAATCCTTTGTGCTTCTTTAGCCTTATGAATTTCATGTCTGACTTTGTTTCTGACTGCAATGAGCATCTCTTCTAAAACTGGAGATTTTTCTATCATTTCACCATATAGCTCCAAGATTACTGCAATCCAGTCCGCAACCACGGGAGCACTTCTAACATCCTCAATGCCCTTTAAGCACCAGTTTAAAAGTGGTTCTAGCGACGTCTCATCACGTCCATAAAGTGCAACGCGAATTTTGCCGCGTTTACGCAATTCTTGTAGAACAGTTAGAGTTAGCTCCTTTGCCATCCCTGGGACAAACGCGCTATCTAACGCCTCAGCCCATTTGAAGTTGTTTAAGTGTTTCTCGAATTGCCTTAGTCTTGGTTGCTGTTTAGGTTTGTCGTTATGTATAATATGCTCCTCATCACCTTTATATTCAGAACCTCTCATCATTCTTTGGAAATTACCGCTCTTCTCAGGTTTGCCCATCACCGCATCCTCTGGCAAATCTTCGTCCTCATTCAAGTCTTTTGATGGCCTTTTAGACTTCTTATTGGTTCTAATAGCTAGCAATCCAGAAGAAAGACCTGCAATAACATGCTTGTTGCCTGGCGCATCACCAGGCGATAAAGCACAACTTAAAACAGGTGCGCTAAACTTCCAACCAAATTTGACAGAGTACTTGTCCAACGGATCAAATACCTTGACATGGCCATCTAAGGATGATGCCAACAAACATGATTTCATTGCCGAGTTTTCTTGCATCTCAACATAGTCTAAACATGTTACGGTTTTGGCAAAGTTCCCACGTTCGCAGAGCATGTTAGTGTTGGTCAAGTCCCAAACCTTAAATGAATTACCACCACATGACACAAGTTGTGTTGGAGATGTAGCAATAACAGATTCCACAGGCTTTTCGTGGTTTAACGAGTTGACTGGCTGTGACGAAGGAGCTCTGGTGTCGTGAAGCCTCACCAAACCGTCATAGGACCCAGTAACAACGAGATGAGGTGAACCAGGTACAAAGCAAAGCGAGCGTACGTAATCTGACGCGCCAGTGAGTTCCAAAGTGGGCTCGTAAGAGTGTGAGATATCCCACAGCCTCACTACCCTATCATCATTTGCAGTCACCAGCGTTTTATTTTCGACCGGATGGAATTTGGTAACCCGCGTAGGGTGTGAAGATGCTTTGATGGAAACCAACAGATTACGAGGGTTGTAACTCTCATACACAGATACTAACCCAGTGGCATCNCCAGCCACTAACAACTTACCATCTGAACGGAACGATGCAGAATACACCACATCCTTGAATTGAGAAAATGTTTTTATGACCTGCCTTGTACGAGATGAAAACAACTGAACTCGAGTAGACGAAGTAACAGCAAAGTCGTAATTAGCGTTGAAGGAAATGTGCGTAACAGAATTGTGCTCTTTTACCAATTGGGTTGATGAATATTGACGCCAATATCGTTGCTCTGGCGTGGTTTGCTGAGGAAGAACAGGAGCCTTCAAAGGAGTGACTCTGGGTCTCACAGATGACATTATAATACCTCTTCTCGCGATTAATGCCCTAGAGTATGGTACTTGCACCGAACTCAGCTTCTAGTGATGAGCCTCTTCTACTGGCTCTTTCTAGTTCCAAACTCCACATGAAAAATTTTGTCCTTCGTTAATAGTGATCACACTTAGTTTACATGTATGGCGTACCAAGAAAGGGCTAGTTCGTGTGTGATGTTGCGTACTAGCTTGGCAGTGTTGCTTCCTGCTAAGCATAGCGTGTTCTAAGTCCCTTCAATAATTTCCTATGAAGTTTAGTGAATTGTTTTTTTTTTTCGAAACACAGACATCCCCGGCGTCGCTGTCACAATAAATAGAAGGCGGAGAAGGCCCGTCTTCTGGACAAATAACTCGAGTAATGCACTTTCCGGCGCTTTTCTACCCACATGACCCTTTCATAAGATACTACCTGTTCCAGGTTTCACATGAAACACAGTAGATTTGCAGGAATATGTCAAGCTGCGGCTCACTTGTGCATTTGAAATTTAGAAAAACTTCGAGAAACACATTAAAAAGAACGGTCAACACGAAACTTTAGCCATTAGCTGCGCCTGATACAAGATGCCATAGTTGCTAAAATGTTCCTATTGATATTTCATATTTCGTGTTATGGTATCCTAATCGTAAGTAATGATCTTCATCAATGGTTATATAAGACACATTGATTGAAAGGGCGTTTGATGTTCTAAAGAAGGTACGTGTGAATATAGAATACGGTACAATCTAGCGAAAGCTTTGCAATTAAATGGTTTCTATAAGGTTGAAGAAAACTTTGATTGCACAACCATCCGCCAAGCGGAACTTTACGACACATTTGTCTTATGATGCAGGGACCAACAGCATTGCATACCCCTCAGGTAAATCCGCCATTGTACGGTCACTAGATACCAATACTGTTATCCAATTTACTGGGCATGGTTCAGCAGCTGTGACAGTGGTTAAATTTTCTCCGAGGTTGGGATCCAATTATGTCTGTTCTGGGGATGAACATGGGAAGGTGATTGTTTGGAGTTACGCAAATCAAGTTGATGAATCTGCAATGGTGGGTACTAAGATCCATTCAGAATTTAAGGTGCTTGCAGGAGCAGTTACTGATATAAGCTGGGACTTTGAGGGCTCGAGATTGTGCGTTGTTGGCGAAGGAAGAGATAAGTTCGGCGCATTCATCACGTGGGATACAGGTAACTCCTTAGGGGAGGTAACGGGACATTCTAACAGAATCAATGCGTGCCACATGAAGCAGAGCAGGCCTATGAGAGCTATGACGGTGGGGGATAACGGAACGGTTGTGTTTTACAAAGGGCCGCCATTCCAGTTCTCACTGAGCGACCGTACTCATCATGGACAAGGTAGCTTTGTTAGGGATGTCAGGTTTTCACCTGGCGCCGGAAAGTATGCAATCAGCGTCGGCAGCGACCGGAAAATAGTGGTGTATGATGGGACGACAGGGCAATTTCTCAAGCACATTGAGGACACAACTGAGACGTGTGGTGGCCTATTTGCCTTGGATTGGATTGACGAGGGAGATAACTCCACGCAGTTTGTGACTTCTAGTGCCGATGGAAAAGTGAGACTTTGGAATGTCGAGACAGGGAAAGTAGTCCAAATGTGGTTTGTGGGAAGCAGTCTACTAGACCAGCAAGTTGGTGTTGCTGTCACGAAGGATAAGAGTATTGTTTCATTATCCTTGGATGGAACACTATCCATATTTAAAATGGGGTCCTCAGATGCCATCAGAACCCTGAAGGGGCACAGCAAGGGTATTACAGCTCTTGCAGTGAATCCTTTGGTAACAGCATCGTACGATGGCAATGTGTTCAAATGGTCTGATAATGACGAGCCCTGTCTATGTGCCACGCACTCCAATAGAGTTACCTCTGTGGAATATGTAAAGGGGAGTACTTCGACAGTTTCATGGGATAAAGCCTTGAAAGTTGACGATCAAACACAGTACGAGTTTGCCGAGCAGCCTAAGGTCTCATGCTCTAGTAATGGTATTGTTGCCGTCATAACAGAGAGTAATAAGCTAATGGTTCTAGATTCCTTGGCAGGTACGCTACTTAATGAAGTTACACTAGAGCGTCCCGGTAACACTGTCACAATTGGCAGCAAGTATGTTGCTGTGGGCTACGAGGTGACAAACAGCATTGAAGTGTTTGCATTGCAAGATTTAAGTGAAAGGTTTGTTTTGGCCAATCCTTTGCGCGCCTGTCCTTCTGCACTATCTCTATCGCCATCGGAAGAATATTTGGCTGCAGGTGACACTATGGGGAAGATCCTGTTGTATGATTTGAAAACTAAACTTGTGAAAACTTCCCGATGGTCTTTCCATACTGGCAGAATTACCTCCATTTCATGGAGACCAAGCGATGGAGAAGAGGACCATGTTGCCACCTCGTCCTTGGACACTCACTTATTTATTTACTCAGTCAAAAGGCCTATGAAAGTGATTAAGAAGTTGAATGCCCATAAAGATGGTGTCAATTTTGTCAAGTGGGTGTCTCCAGACCTTCTCGTTAGTGCGGGGGCGGATGCCTGTATTAATAAATGGACAGTCGTGTTTGCATAAACACAGAAGCGTATAGAAACGCGAGGACTATTACTGCAAAATAGACATATCAACTATCTAAATGCCTCTATACCATACTAATTAATACATCTTCACATGTGTCAAAGGCATGTCACTATTTACGAAACGAAATATCCTCTGTAGATATGTTTAAAGTTTAGACTTTTATGTATTTATGTACATCTATCTGATCATAGATAAAAGGTCTGAGTTGAAGATATCTAAGGTAACCATAATATGACAAGGAGCAGTAAGGTTGCCAAAGTGACCTTCAAAGATGCTGATACATCTGATGGTAACCCTTCAAGGCGGTCGCGTTCTACATCCAAAGCGAAATACGATGTTGACAATGTAGATGTCAATATCAAGGACAATGACGACGAAAGGGATGAGGAATATGAAGAAGAAGAGGAAGAGGAAGAGGAAGAAGAGGAAGAAAACGAAGATGACGCAGACGATGATGACGTCGTTGAAGAAGACGAGGATGAAGACGAGGATGAAGACGAGGATGAGGATGAGGAAGGAGATGATGGTGATGAGGAACAGGGGAGTAAATTAAGAGAAAGAAGGACTGAAGAACAAAGTAAAGATAGCAAGAACCTGCCAAAAACTGCTGAGCTCAGCAAGGGTTCAAAATCAGACGGGAATTTTAAGCGATCACGAGAACCACCTGCCAGAGTAACAGATAATATCCCAATCAGACCTACACCAACGAGGGGTAGACCTCCCAAAAGGAAGTTTGCCAGAAGCTCCTCGCCAGAGGCCAAAGGTGGCTTTACAACCAGTATTCCCAGTAATAGCAAAAGACCTCGTCTTCCTTATCCTGTAGATGACAAGGGCGATCCTTTGCCGGTCGTAAACGACGAGTACACGCTTCCTGATGACCCTGAGGGAGAAACAAAGATAACAAAGGAAGGCGACTTACTTGGGGGCAGGCAGTTTCTCGTGCGGACCTTTACACTTACTGGAAGGGGCCAGATAAAGTACATGCTTTCTACAGAACCTGCACGTGCGGTGGGTTTCAGAGATTCCTACCTATTTTTCCAATACCATCCTAACCTATACAAGCTGGTCATATCGCAAGACGACAGAAACGACTTAATAGATCGTGGAGTGATTCCGTACTCTTACAGAAGTAGGGCAATTGCTTTAGTTACGGCTCGCAGTGTCTTCAAAGAGTTTGGTGCCAAGATTATTGTTGACGGTAAAAACATTACAGATGATTATTACGCTACTACTTTACGTGCAGAGGGAAGAGTAGTTGAGGGTACATACGCTAGAGAACCCGTTCCAAAGGTAGGCGGGGGTGGTGGCGAAGGTGTTGACTTTACCATGTCCAACGTGAATCCAGCAAGAAATGCCGTGGAGTTCTTCGACAAGAAAAATCATAATATTGCACCAGGTAGTAATATTAGTGCTACTAACTGGCTATACCAACATGCAGCTGCCTGCAGCAGATTTAACAGTGATCTATTTTACGATCGAGAACGTGTTCTTCTCATCGAAAACCTCGGTTTGAGAGATCCATACAGCAACACCTTACATCTCCCGCAATCTACACAATCCACACAGGTGCTGGAATATAAAAGAGTTAAGCCAGATTCAGATGATATTGTGTTTTCAACATGTATCCGTGATCGCGATGTTGCACGCAGAAAGTGTGGGCTTGCAAATGTCCCATTGGAACTATTTGATGGAATTGTCAGCGAAGAAATAAAGCAGGCAATTTTAGAACAGCAGGAATTTGAACGAGCAAAGTAAGCTAGTTGTACTATCAAGTCTCTTTCACCAAAGTAGGTACATAAAAGTAACCGATTGTATCATGATGGGCTAACTCCCTAAAGGAGGGTAACATATATCAAAAACACCTTAGCTGTTGATATATGCTCATTATAGTTAGAGCATATGCTGCTGTATGTAGCAACTATATAAACGATTCTTGATTATCACCACAGCTAACTAATCAAGTTAACACTAACGTTTCTCTTCTGTTTGTTTTTCGGTGTAAATGTCGAGCAAAAAAAGGTTCACACAGTGGAAGCGTTAACTTAAACTCAAATGAGTTTGTAGTAAGCATTTGCCACTTTCTCGGAAGGATCCATAAAGCTAGACCCTCAAATGCAGAGTATTTTGAGAGTTCCCAGTAAGGCTCGTAACTACAGGTTACTTTTGGGGCATGGCAGCCGGGCCCTATTATACTCCACTCGTTCTGTTTCTGCATATCAAAGTTGTCGTTGGCTTTCAGAGTCTGCCCTTCTCTTCAACCGGAAAAGGGAGTCTAACGACAACCAAGAAAAGAGAGTAGATGATGAGGACATCCAAAAGCTACGTGATGATGTATTCTCTTACCTGAAAGATTCCGCTGGCAAGAAGGTTGACAAGGCTGAACGGCATAAGGAAATATCAGAACGCATTAAACAGTTAGAAGATTTAATGCAGCAGCAAAAAAGGTCTATTGAACATAAAGAGCAACATGAACAGGATCTTAAGCCAAGAAAGGGGGATATTGGTGATGGTAGTAATTATGAGGAAGCTTCTGGGAAGGAAGCTCGAGAGGATAGGGGCAAGACGACATTGAAAGAGGAAGAAGCTGGAGATGCAAATAAGGAGGGAGGAGAAGGACAAGGAAGAAAAAAACCACAGATTAACTTCAATGGTAATCAGCAAAACGACCAAAAAGTTTTCAATGTTAATGTAAATATTTTGAATACCGCCCTTCTTTTACTGGCAGTTTTCACTTTGAGCTCGCTATCATCCTCTGACGACCAAAAGGAGCTATCATGGCAAGAATTCAGGAAAGACTTTTTGCAAAAGGGCCTAGTCTCAAAATTGGTAGTGGTCAACAAGTCCTTTGTAAAAGTTATCTTAAATGACAATGCCAAGGCTATGCCTGAGCACATGGGTCAAAATTCCTACTACTTCACTATCGGCTCTGTTGAATCTTTTGAGAGACGCTTAAAAGAAGTTCAGGACAAATTCGAGATAGCAGAGGAATTCCGGATCCCTGTGGTTTACACACAAGAGGGTAATGGCACCAAAATAATGATACAATTTTTACCTACACTGTTGCTTATTGCGGGTATGATATGGATATCAACAAGATCCATGGGTTCATCTAGCGGTGGTCCTGGAGGTATGTTCAATGTCGGTAAATCAAAGGCGAAAAGGTTCAATAAAGACACCGATGTCAAAGTAAAGTTTAGGGACGTCGCTGGATGTGATGAAGCTAAGGAAGAGATTATGGAATTCGTTAGTTTCCTCAAACAACCTTCACGTTATGAAAAAATGGGAGCTAAGATTCCACGTGGTGCTATTTTATCTGGTCCACCAGGTACTGGTAAAACTTTATTAGCAAAGGCTACCGCTGGTGAAGCAGGCGTTCCCTTCTTTTCTGTTTCTGGTTCAGAGTTTGTCGAAATGTTTGTCGGTGTTGGTGCTTCAAGGGTTCGTGATTTATTCAAAAATGCAAGAGAAAACGCACCTTCTATTGTTTTTATTGACGAAATTGATGCAATTGGTAAGGCCAGGCAGAAGGGCAACTTCTCTGGTGCAAACGATGAAAGGGAGAACACATTAAATCAACTTCTAGTTGAAATGGATGGATTCACCTCCTCAGACCATGTTGTTGTCTTAGCTGGTACTAACAGACCTGATGTGTTGGACCAAGCCTTACTTAGACCAGGTAGGTTTGACAGGCACATTTATATCGATAGGCCAGAACTACAGGGCCGGAAGGGGATATTTCATGTCCACCTCTCTAAAATTAAACTTGCAAGTGACTTAGATAACTTGAAGAACAGACTTGCCGCGCTGACACCAGGGTTCTCTGGGGCGGACATTGCCAATGTATGTAACGAAGCAGCATTAATTGCAGCTAGAGGTGAATGCGCCGCAGTAAAGTTGGACCACTTTGAGCAAGCTATTGAGCGTGTCATAGGCGGGGTTGAACGCAAGTCGAAGGTACTCTCTCCTAAGGAAAAGAAGATTGTTGCCTACCATGAAGCTGGACATGCTATTTGTGGATGGTATTTGGAATATGCTGATCCACTATTAAAGGTAAGTATTATTCCCCGCGGGCAAGGTGCATTAGGTTATGCTCAGTATCTACCTCCAGATATTTATCTAATGAGTGAACAGCAGATATTAGATAAGATGACGATGAGTTTAGGAGGAAGAGTTTCTGAGGAATTGCATTTTGACAGTGTTACTAGCGGTGCTTCAGATGATTTTAAGAAGGTGACTAGAATGGCGACTGCGATGGTTACTGAGCTTGGTATGAGTAAGAAAATTGGATGGATCAACTATTCCAAGAAAAGTGAAAACGATCTTACCAAACCTTTTTCTGAAGAAACAGGCGCAATCGTTGATTCGGAAGTTTATCGTATTGTTGAAGAATGTCACGAAAGATGTACTGCTTTGCTAAAGGATAAGTCAAAAGAACTTGAAGCGGTTGCACAACTTCTACTAAAGCAAGAGGTTCTAACTAGAGAAGATATGATACGCGTCCTTGGTACCCGTCCTTTCCCTGAAAGAAATGATGCATTTGACCAGTATTTAAGCGAGGAAGAAACTAATCGGATAAAGCGTGAGGAAGAGAGCAAGTCCCAGGAGCATAAAGAAAGTACAAAAGAACAGAAGAAGCCTGATGATACTGCGGAGGAGGACCCCAGGGTATTTTGATGATAACTTTGCCATACGAAACATTGTGGGGCCTAACTAGGCGATTAAGAAAACCCTAACCCTGTAAATAGTAAAAAAATAGTTAGCTACTTCGTTTCCCAAAGTCCTTGAGGTTACCGCTCTATTGCTTTGAGATACTTTAATATTTGTATGATCGCCAAATTTAGCATGCAATGCAATTTTAGTCAAACTATACAAAAATCTAAATATGTTAGATATATATCATTTATGCATTCATACAAACCTATGCAAAGTAAGAACGCGAGAACGGTTCGTGATTAACGGTAGGGACTAAATATGGCTTCTCCTTGAACTATTTCACAAAATAAATTGAACAATTAATAAAAATTATGTTTTTAGTACCTCGAAGTGAAACATATATCTACTTATGCTAATAATGGCCTGGCGTAAGTAAGTTAAGCCGATAATATTCTGTCACAAATATACGTATTAAATGCTATTTCATGCTAAATGGCACAAAAAATTATGGTTGCGAAGAGATTCGAACTCTTGCATCTTTCGATACCTGAGGATTCAACTGTNAACAGNTNTAAGCTTTCGCTTGAATCAGGCGCCTTAGACCGCTCGGCCACACAACCTTCTATAGAAGATATATAGATTTAGCGTGATTTATATGTGCTATGTACGTCGTTTGTCGT
>AZAH01000004.1:832802-885943 GCA_000710315.1 Eremothecium coryli CBS 5749
TCGTAGAATCAGAAGTTGCCATAAGATCAAGGGATTTACAAGAAGGAAACATGATTAAGACTAAGAAGCAACGTCTTAGAGTCATTAAGCGACAGTTGGAGTGTTAGATGCAATAACCACTGCCTATCTAACTACATGTGATTATCAAGTTATCCATCAAGTTCAGCTTTAGTAACAGTTTAAGGATAAGTCCAAGACAAGCACGTGACAGATGTCTATCGCATTCATAGAGTACGAATCTATTATATCGTCCTCACCACGTCTCTTACAAGTCGCAACACCCATGATATATCCTTGAATTTTCTGTGCTCCGCCCAAATCTCTATCTTGTTTGAGCTCTGGTGTAGGCCCATCAGTGTGCCTGACAGGGCTTTTACAGTCTTCAGCTCGCCCTTTCTGAACTGGAGTTACTCCCTGTGCTCCCGTCGGTGGTAAGAGGTCCTTCTCGATTGCCGCATGAACTACAACGCGATAGATTTCGGTATTCTCTTCGATCGGTCTTTCGTCGAGGCGTGCTGTTATCGCAGTTTTGTGGAACAAGTCGTTTACGGTTTAATTAGGGTGTGGATTGCTATCCAGTAGACGTACTCGCCGTAAATGCTGTCCACGTCATTTAGCATGCCACTGCTCATAGCGATGGCGCCAGCTGGAAAATGGACTCCGTAGAAGAGTCCTAGTAGGCTCGCATTTGCGCCGAATATGTCTTCTCCATCATCCTCTGGAAATAAATACAGATCTGTACTGCCTTGGTACAATATAGCTAGAGAAATGTAGTTCTGTTGACTATTGAATTCAGCGTACCAATGTAACTGGTCCTTACGATAACCAAGCAATGTTAATACAGTGTTTTCATCTAAATCAGTTTGATAAAACCTTAACTGTGTTAGTTAAATAAGACGTTGTAACTCTAAAGTAGAGTCCTATGAAGATTGTGATAAAATATGGTGTCTTACCAAATGTCAGCCTAAGTCACATGCTAGCTAGAACTTCTCTTCACGGACTCGCCAAAACTTTTGTTGAGGATTAGTTACTAGATATATAGTCTCTAATGGGATCAATTACCCTCTAGTGATCTAGAGGTGAATATCTCTCTAATCTAGTTATTCTGTCTCTCTTATATAGTTTTTCCAAGGTCCATTATCGGTCTTCTAAAGTATCTAGTCATGATGACACAGACTGATGTCCCATACAAGACAATCTCAGATGCCATCTACTATCATACTCTTATCTGTGAGTCTCTGATAGGTTACTCCATAGTATGGCCCTCAGTCTTTGCTTCCTATGGCTATGGGAGTCTGTTCCTGACTCATCGACATCTGATTCTACGACATACTTGCAAACCGTTACATGTCGCTGGTGCTTCTTTACTTCAACTCAAGTACTCAAAATAGCTCCGATCACATATGAACTTAATATATACATAGCAGACATATATATACATCTAGAAACACATATGGTCTCAGTTTAGACGCCAAATACCGACTAAACATAGGATGTAACTTCGAAGAACCTTCTTAGGTAATATACCTGGAATAATGATTGCGCAACAACCACTGCCAATTGAGAAACAGACCACCATTTTACCCTATCGTTAGTGGACTCTGCGGTGTTTCTGTGGGTTCTTTCCCTAAGAATAATGTATTCTTGTTCGTCTTTAATTTCTTTGGTTAACTTGGAAAGCTGTGTAACAGCGCCCTCCAAGGATTCAGCAGAAGGGTTGTCTAAGTTCATAAAGTCGTCACCATATATGTTGAAGTTAACATCCTTAGTGGCATATCCTGAGTTCTCGTTAGAAAAACAGTACTTGTATCTACCGTTTGTAGAAGCTTGAACTGTAATGTCGCCATAGCTTACATCAATCATTGATTGTATGACATTCCCACTATTTGGGGAATACATATAAAGGCTACCTGTCAATTGTGCATGGGATTGTGGATTTCTGTCTCCGAATTGGAAGGAGATTGATAGCTCGTCGCCGCGCTTCAACTCTTCAAAGAAACAACGGCTACCGTACGGAGGTAGAAGAACATTATGACCTAAGGTAACTTGAGTGAAATAGACAAACAAAAAAGATGTCAGCAATGCTAGCCTCATGTTTTGTCTGCTTTTGGGCTTAGATACTTTGGTCCTTTGTGTGGATCTTGATTCTTGTGGTAAGGAACACGGTTTCCAAATATTTGATTGAGAGTTTTTTTTCAAGCTGTAAGTAAATAAGAATAATCGAAAAATAGAAACCTCGTGAATATAAACATACCTAAGGATGAAAAAACAAAGATAAATGACTAGGTCATGTTTTATTATATAAAATGCCGCCAAATAGCGACATACTGTTAATGAAGACTTAAAACTTAAATCAAGATTTGTTTAACAAAAGCTAAAATACAGAGGGTGTGAGAAACTATACACAACCTGAAAAAGGCATGTTGGAGGTAAAGGTTATTTGTGACCGTCGTTGGATGGGGATAATGGTGCAATAAAGAAATCATGACGATAGTTATGATGAGGTAAATAGAGATGATAGGCAATTGGAGAAGGTATGAAGACAACCATCGATAACTGGTTTATTATCGTTAATGTAGTACTCGTAGGCCCGATATTATCTATATATAGTAGGACAGCAGAGCAGGAGAAGGTGATCTCAGCTCCATTGTACAGTTAAGATTCCCTCCTGCTTCTTTAATATTAGGGCGTAATAGAGATCACTGCCGTGAGTTAGTAATTTATTCGATTTGTACGCCATAGGACCAAAAGGCGACAACAACCTAGCACCTACATTCCAAATTCCTGTTCTATTTTTGTACAAAGCACAACTACTGGTCTATCCCTCTTTAAATGATGTCTTACATCTTGTTGAACACTCTGCCTTAATAATTTAATGAGGTCTACTGCATGATAAAGTAAAAGAATGCAGTAAACTCACACCGAGCCTTCAAGTTTTTTCTTGAGGGAAGGAAAGTTATGTTAGGAAGTTCATGATGGAAAACCTCTTTATTTTTCTTATGCCTTGGAATTGGGTTAGAGTTCCATAGGAAATTCGGGTAGAGTTGGAATGTACCAGATAAAAGGTAAATCGGATTGTGGATTAAAGTTGCTGGAAATACCATTAGTGCCGAGATGCAATAACTGCTTTTCTCCTGCCATGGAGATATTATAAGAGCATAAGGGATATAGTATAGTGATAAAAGAATAAAAAACATCCAATTATATGTTTCTCCAACGTTAAAGTGCGATTTACGTGCAATAATATAGTAAACAATGGATGCCAAATACTGGCATTAAACCGAACTTTGACAATGGGAAACTGAGAAAAAAGAGCAGGAGTTCTTCATTAATGGTGTCATTTATGGATGACTGACTTTGACGGTAACTGAATATCCCAGAGCAATACCAACGTAAAAAAGAATTAGTCACAGGGAAACAATGGAGCAACTAAGAATATACCACCGAATAGAATTTGCTAAGCAAAGTGAATTAAGTGGTGGATAACCATTGGTAGCCTTTTTCCTTTTTTGTAAATTCTTCCACCAATAAACTCCTCTCGGAAGTTCAAAATCAATATATCAATTAACAGCTCTAGACGAAATGGCTACAACAATTAATATGAAGAAAGCAGCAGCGGCAGCATTACATTGGACTCATTTTATTAAGTAAAAAAAGTCATCTCCTCTTTATAATTATAACGAGAACCTTTTAACTACGAGATAAAACGTCACACATCTAAATTCAGCTTCTCCCCATGATGAACTCAACTATCTCAAATAAGATACCCCTTTTTCCAACTCTCTTTTCAAATCCCTCGTGCGCCTCAGTAAATGTATATCTTTTGGCTTTATATTTTTTGGTTGCCAGTTTATTGATGTCGTTCTCCTTCTCCTTCCACCTTCTTCTTGTTGTAGTTGTAGAAAATCTTTTCCTCCTTTTTCTTCCCCAAGTTTACAGTCTCACCAAACCTTATTTCTTCTTCTTCGGTTGACCTCTACCCGCACTTGGCTTAACTGCTGGTTTTAAAATTTGGAAGGAACATAATAGACTTTCATCAACACTCATCATAGCACCTGCATTATCGAATTCTCCACAATAATTTGGAGCACTGAATAGAGTAACCAACTGTCTCTTAGAAAAGAATTCGTAACCATCTTCAACAACTTGGTGGGCTCTACAAATTAACTCCATGTCCTGTTTTTGTAAGAATCTCGAAACTACATCTGGGCCAAATGTAAATGAAACACCTCTATCATTTTCAGACCATCCAACGATGTCTTTGTCAGGATCGGACCATAATAAATCACATAGCAAGCCAACATCTGGAATATCTGTCGGTCTCATAACCCTTCTGATTTGCTCCATGGTGTTTAGATCCGGTGAAAGCCCACCATGCATACAGAAGATTTTTTCATCTATAATGGCTGCAATTGGCAAACAGTTGAAACAATCAGTAAATGTTTTCCATAGTTTGATATTATAACGCCTCTTACATTCATCATAAAACCCGTAGATTCTATTAATTGAAGCACACTCGTGATTACCACGTAGAATGAAGAAATTCTCTGGATACTTGATCTTATAAGCTAGCAGTAAACATATAGTCTCCAAAGATTGCTTCCCACGGTCGACATAGTCGCCTAGGAATAGGTAATTAGACTCTGGTGGAAACCCTCCATATTCGAAAAGACGTAGCAAGTCATAATACTGCCCATGGATATCACCACAAATCTGTTCAAAAAATGTTAGTAAAAACTGTTTCTTTTTTCTTGGCCAATTGATAAAATTGACCTCAACCAAGTGCTTCTAGTGATCGTAGCTGTGAAAAAAGGTGCTAAGATGAGTTTTTCGAGTATCATTCTTATTCGCGTTCTGTCCGAGATCTGATTTTTTTGCCACCACGATTTTTCATAAACTAAACCTTCCCCAAAAAGTATCCAAAAAAAACACAACACAAACCCCCTTTGCAATTGGCACTGGACAAAACTCAGTATCGCTGATCTTGTGAAAATAAGAAAAGCCTCTAAAGAAAAATCGAAGGGCAGCTCATTATGAAGCTCACGAACCCTTATATCTCTTGCTTTCTCAGCCGTAATTATCTTCCAGCGTATCCGCAGTACGTATCAACAAAGAAAAAATCAAACTCTAGGGTGGAAACTCCACAAATAACAAGATCTCAAAATCAAACCACCTTGGCCTTCAACTACAGCTAACGATCATCAAAAACACATAACGGAGCATCAATATCAACCAACGCTAGACTCGAATATAGTTCTTGCATCGACGGCTTGATATTACACAGTATCTCTTTCTCTTTCGTAACTTTCTCACAATCTTGACAGTATATACCCCTTTAATACAAGAAAATAGTCAAAAAAGGCTACGCCCCCTCAGCAGTAAAAACACATAACCTAACTCAAATACTGTATAATACCATCGTCAGTCCCTCCCTATACCGAATTTCGCACAAACATATTCAACATACCTTAATAGGAGCCTCCAATTCTAGTAGAATAGGCTGTTTAATGAAAATAGACCTCGCCTTCGAACATAGATACCTAATCTCGTGTTCCTCCAAATCAACCTGTTGCCCAGGTTTAGAGCCCCTAACCTCCAACAATCTGTCAATAATGTTATCAATATCCACAGGAGGCGTTTCCATAATTAATTATTCCCTGACTCTCTCTCTTCTCTCGTTTCGTTCACTTCTTTTCTTAACTAAAAACCAAAAAAAATCTTGCTTTTTCTTCTTTTTTGTATCCTTCAAAAACAACTTAACAATCTGCTTGTTTTGCGTTGTTTAAAAAGATATTAGCGGTAAGATAAATCGACACTTTCCCTTGCTCTGTACTAACTCGAATATTAAGAGTAAAGTATTAGTGGTAACTTGGTCTTTCAAGAGTATATTGATAGGCAGCGCGCGCTAGTAAAACTAAAAAAATTTTATCCGACTAGTAAAGTGTAACTCCAAAAGTATTTTTCCTCCCCCAGTAAAAAAAACTATTCAAAATATAATTACTTGTAGAATAGTACTTGGTACCCGCTTGTAGTAATCCTAATTAATTAAAAATCTTAAGTGTAGTTTTTAGAATGTTTAACTAGCTTCTCTTCCAGCTCTTCTTGTTCTACTTTTTAATTTTTCGCTAAAGAAAAAATTACTAATTCTTCTTTATTTTTTTGACTTTGTTCTTATTCCTCCTGCACTAACTGCTGATGCTTTCAAATTCTCCTGCTGCTTCTTTACTTTCTCTCTACCACTAGTATTTCTGTTTGGTTTGTCTTTCCGCTACCTTGGTAAATACCAGATATCTTTTTAAGAAGTCTTTTCTAGTTTAAAAACTATGATTTTATTCCTTTCTTTTGCGTTTCCAAAAAAACTAAAAAAAAGCAAGTTAACAACACTACTGCTACAGAGATACGACAAACTAGGCAACTTTAAGCTAACCACTTGGTAGAGAACAACCAATCTTGAGTCAACTTCTGGCGCAGATGTCTTTAGTGTTTTCTTGTATTTTTGTTTTTTAAATTTTTCACTGCTATGGCGGTCCTCAGTTGGCGGGCCGCTAATTGCTTTTCTCGTGGCCAAAACACAAGATAGCTGGATCTCCCTAAGTGGGCTTTTAGTGGGCGGGCAACTTGATACGTAGGGGGGCGAAGGGGCGAAAATTTTTCACGACCGCGCCGGCGGCTGCCCTTGCACGCGCCAGGTCACGTGTGTTGACCGGGCCTCTATGGGATGTTGAGCCGCCTAGAAAGCGGCTTACGTGTTTTGGGGGGTGCGTGGCCCAGTGGGGCCACCTGCGTAACCAAAGTAGAACCGGGTTGCGGGAGCTCGGGCGTTCGAACCCCGGCCGGGGTTCGTTATAATGATGAACGACATTAAGTGAACAATCTCTGATGGAATGTAAAAGTTTCAACGTGATTAAAAAACTTGTTGCCTTCCTTCTGAATTACGCTCTGCTTCTTTTTTTTTCGAGCGCGGAAGGCCAACGAGTAGAATTAGGGGCTATGTAGATGCATTCATACTGCTACTGACACTGATCCTAGTCCGACCAGACATAGCAAGAGGGGGTACTGCTCGACAAACCCTCTGCAGTCCGTCACGGCACATATACACGAAAACGACCAAAGCGTAGTCAGAACGAAGGTGAGCACTCTTGCAATAATCAGGCCCCTGACGCCCCAGGTACCTGAAAAAAACAGCTTAGTCAAAATAGGATATAGTAGGCGGTTTGCGACCGAGCACATGACCACTGGGAATATGCAATAGCCAGCCATTGTCACATAGGTCAGCCACCAGACATGGTGCTCCCTGTTTTTAGCGAGCTTTGCGTGCGTGGCCATTGCCGCTATGACGGCCCAGGTCAGCACGAAGACTTTGGAGTAAAGCCCTTCATCCTTCCAGGAGAGGGCGGCGGACTGTACGAAAACGAAAAGTAGGGGTGTCCACAAATCTGCGGTATTGCTTAACTCGTAAGTGTGCTGTTCGGTGCTTGCAGACCAGTAGCTACTGAACGGGAAATGTCGATACACTACGTGTGTAAGTATTCCGTTCACTTCGGCTAAATCTCTTCGAACAGTATCCATAAAACCTTCATCGAGGGTGCCGCGGGGGTTGTGGCTAGAATCGTTGGCACTACTGCCACCTGGGAGCTCCTCGTCAAAATCAGCCTCGATACTATCTGGCCACATTGTCACTCGCAGTTACTGGTGGAGCGTATCGATCCATTTTTTGTAGGTTTTTTCTTTTTCAACCTGTAGCTAGATTTTGTTTTACGTTTATATGTGCAGGATAATACTTGATCGAGTCTGCTCGTTTTTCGTGCTAATAAGCATCTTAAAGAGAACAGAATAACGAAGAAGTACTGTCAAAAGCAAAGCTACGTTCACTACTAGAATAGAGTACCCACAGCCACTTAGGACTAACCAGTCTTTTTGTTCTCCTATCTTGTATTTTCATTGTGCTGTATGCGATGTCTCTGCTACTACCTTCCTCGAATACATGCCATACTCTACACCTCCCTAAACTGAGTGCGACGCAACAAGCTGAATTGAGCGAAGCCGACAAAAACAAGTTGACGCTAGAATGCCGCACTGGTGCAGCGGTGACTCTCACTCGTTCATCGATTTTTGTTCATGCCGGTCTGACTATCGCTTTGAACCTGACGGAGATAAACTCCTTGCAAATTCAACAGGAGCTAATATTGTATTTTGCGAGAAAGAAGACCAAGAACTTTAAGAATTTATGTGAATACATCTCGCAAGAGGCTTTCTACCTTGATCTGATATCGAAAAAGTGGGAAAGGATTCCTATAAGAAGTGGCGTCGGCCGAGATGTTAGTGATGCGGAAGAGTCATGCCCGAATACCTGCGAGAAAGACGGTGATAAAAACATCGCTGCCCAGGTTAAGAAAAGAGCACGGGATGAGGATGCGTATCCTTCTCTTGAAATGCGTCCTCGCATATTCCATGCCATGTGCTACTATAAAGCATCGCTGTATGTTTTTGGGGGGCTGGTGGCATCCTCACATTCTGACTACGAATTGGTAGCAACAAACGAGTTGTGGAGACTGGATTTGAATGATAAGAGCTGGCACTTGATATCCATTGATCCCCGCGTANCCCGCCGTTTCAACCATCAAATGCATGTTGTACATGAGCATGATGATAACAAAGACAGCTACCTCATTATAGTAGGGGGACTGAATAATATGGATGTTCCTGTAACGAAAGTGGACGCGTATAACCTTACCCAGACTCGTTGGGAATCCTGCATAGAAGATTCGGAGGAAGTTAGTCGTTATCATTGTAATGCCTCTCTGGACCTTAAACAAATTGATACCAATATTTCGGGTGAAGCTGTTGCGATATTGCGGGAGAATGGTTTTGCCCTTGTGGTGGATGAAAACGAAGCGAATATCCCGACCTTAGCTTTTTATCATTCTTCTAAATACGATAAACATGAGGCGGCGAATGATGAGACAATTCCTTTAGTTGCAATGCCACTGATGACCAACGCTGTTGGTTTACGTATGAATACCGAAGTTACTCATAAGGTGAGCCAGAAAAGATTTAAAATGCCTGTAGGGCTGCAGTACGTCAGCGGGATTATATTTGGGTGCAACATTATTGTATCAGGGTTCCATTCAACTTTGCAAGCCCAAAACTTAGTTTGTTTCCTGTACAATATACCATCCGGGAAATGGACTAGACTCAATATTAACTGTGAGCATACAGATGTGAAAAAACATAGGTTTTGGAATTTACTCCTTTGGGATTCACATCATAAGGCGTTGATGTTAGGCACATTCGATGATGATGGATGTCTACCGTCGGTTCAAAAATTTGACTCACTTCTATCAATGAGGCTCCATATGATAACTGGTTTTCCAACTTCGAAGCTTCCCTCCAACCTCACAAGTCTGGGGTTATCTTCCAGAAAGTATGGATCTGCTGTATCGGTCCCTGGCACCATTGTTCAGAAGGAATACTCAAAACTAAAAACTGATCAGTTTGAGAGTTATTCGAGGTATATTGTACCGCCATCCGAGATTACCTCAATTAGGTCGGTGTTTCCTTCATTTGCAATGGCCCTAGGTAAAGATGCCCTAGAAGTGTACGGACGGTCGCTTGCTGATTTTGAATTTATCACTGAGGAGGGTGAATCTGTTGGTGTTCCTACGTTGCTGTTACGAAAACGGTGGGGAAGGTACTTTGACAGCATTTTGGCACGAGACTATACGAGATTATCAATGTCTTTCAATTCTATGACATCTATGAAGGATTTAGCCAAGTCATCTACTGGATCATCTTCGAATTTCTTCAACGCCGGGCCTTCTAATATATGTCCACAGAAAGATGTTGATGGTAAAGATCGAGCGCTTCAAAAAGAACGCCAAGGATCATTGGATAATTCAATGAGAAGCGGTAACTACGTTAAAGCTACTAGTACTGGTGCCCAGACTGTTTTCGGAAAGAAGTCCATGTCACTGCTTCTTGGTCCTGTAACAAAGGAACCAAATTCTGCATCATACAGCCCGGGGAATATATCAGATTCGGATCTGAAAGAACCTTACGCCACATCTGTAACTCCCGTTTGGAATGAACCATATAAAAAGATGTCCTCAATCGGGATTACGCGTTCCACAAGTGGGATGGTTTTTAGAGTACCGTTCAAGGAATGCGCAGATAAGGTACGAAAGACGTCAATGCCCCAACCACCCTCAAACTTTTTGCCGACACCCTTAGAGCTAGAAGCTCAAAACGCAAACTCCCCTCCTCCAGGTGCGGATGCAAGAAGAAGATCTTCATTTACTATTGGAAGTCATTGGGCTAATCCGAAGGCTAATAGGTTCAGACGTGCCTCCCATCCGGTGGGTAATGCAATCGACCACCTGCCTCTTGACAGGTATGCCCTGTACCCCTCTAGTTCGAGAAAGGCGTCTCTTGCTTCAAATGCCAGCTCTATTTCTTATGTTGGATCAAGCTCTGAACGATTAGGAAGCCGTGTATGTCATAAAGATGTTGATGACAGTAACGCTCAGAATATAGTTACATTGAGTACACCTATACCGGTCCAACAACAACCACCCCAGGATCCCTTGCCAACATTGCCGCAATCTATAGGCGCCGGTGGTCATGTTAACAGAAGGCCATCAGATTATTCGTTTTCCGGTGTATTGCCGTCAATGAAATCAAGTCCAAATTCATCCCGCTGTTCTTCGTCTTATAATGAATCTGAGCATCCGTTAGCGCAATTCATTACTTCAGAACAAGTGAAAAATGTGGAGTTAAATTACCCATATTCCTCTACATTGCTTGAAACAGCTAATGAAAAAGGACTGGAAGAAGAGTCAGGATCTGATTCAGATGCAAAAGTACCGTTCAACATGTACCAATATAAAGACTTGAACTCCACGAAAGGTCCAAATGAACCACGCCATTCCGTTGCTTCAACACTAGAGAGTAGTAACAGCTCAAATATGTCCAATACAGGTCCGGTACCTACAGAGTTGGAACCACTTCTCATACCTCGCTCTCTGTACCTACCTTGGCCTAAAGTTACAGTTAAAGCCTTTGCGGAGTTTTTTTACACTGGTCAGGTTAATGGAAAATGGACTTTCTCACCAGTGGCCTTGAACTTGTTTAACATGGCAAAATTATATGAAGTCCCACTGCTTTATGACTTAATGTCTGAAGTTTTTTATACTATTATTGGCAAACGAGAAACCAGTATACATGCGACAATAAACCATCTTAAAGATTCTCTATTGTCAAAAGTAGAAGCTTACTGTCGACAAGACGCTAATAAGATAGGTGAATNCCTCCGGACCAGTGCAAGTTACAAAGAGTTAGTAAGACTTTCAGTTTCGATTGAATCTATAAGTGATGGATACTTTGATCTCCGCTTGGCGCGGAAGATGTCTCGAGTAGTCTCAATTAACACAGTAAGTGGCAGTGAGGCTAGGGGGGAAGACACTACTTCTACTACCGATCACCCTGGTATGCCCTCTTCATTTAGCACGGAAGAAGGCTTTGGAGTTGCTTCACGAGATGATACTCTCTCCTCTCTTCCAGGGTTGTTTGATAACTTTCAGTTTACACATTCGGAAAAGAAACAGTCCCCTTCCAAACCGTCTCGCTTTTCAAGAAGATCCTCGGACTTGAACAAGAAAACAGTCCCTACAGCTAGTAAGGTAGCGCTCTCTCCATCTACTCAGCGATTTGGTACAAAGCATTTAGACAAAGGGAATTTTTATTTACAGCCGGATGATCGTACCGATCAGCATTCTTCTGCTCTTGAGGCACGTTCAATGACACCTACTACACTTGCTAGTATTAAGGTTTCGGATAGCACTAGTAGCCAGGGTATAGACTTGCTAGACTGCAAGAATTTGCAAAACTCCCAAGACGATGTTCCCCAGATAATAACACAATCATTCGGGACTGATCCTAAGTACTCAAGCGACACGTTCTCAGAAACAAGTACTGACTCAGATGTAGAAGATTCAGGACTAGGAATGCTATCTTCATCCAGAGTTGAAAGAAAACTACGAGAACGTGATTCAGAAGATCCTACTAATATTTTTGCGAAGCTAAATGCCAGTTCAGAGAATCCTCCTACTAGTAAGTTCACCATAAACTCATGCAAGCAAAGTACCAAACCTGATACTCAATCAAACTTCGAAGCCCCAACTCTTGATAGTTTAGCATCACCTAACGCTCAGCCTCCCGTTGATTATGCTTTGAAACTAATGTATGAAGCTTCTGTTCTAACAAACGATATCCTCATGATGGTGAGGTGTATGGATTGTATCCAGCTGTCGAAGTCACTGAAGTCCCTGAAGTCAACACTAAGCAGTGAATTAAATGCACTCGATGACAAGATTATTAGAAGTGCAAGGCAATCAGAGTATTCAAATGAAGCAGCAGCAGCAGATATTTTACGATCAACTCCTAAAGTTTCTACGAAGGGCCATAAGAGTGTTGACCCACATGCGTAGGAGCAGGGCTTTAGCCTAAAAATATATAACTCATAGACTGGTATTATTGCGAGTGTATCCTATCATAGCACACACAAGCGGTTATTTTGTATTCCAGGAAGTCGTCTTTAGTCACAATAGTTATGACCTTTATGTAAACTCACAATGATTCAGTCAAACCCAAGAACTCTTGGGCCCATTACAAAAAGGCCAATTAGCTACTCACAAGAAGTTCGTTGGTTACAGTCTCAGGTGATCCTATGAGCACCGCTATAAAGGTGGTGTGATAAATGGGTCACGGTGCCATCTGCAAAGATCCCAAGATACACTTGTCAATGCAAGTGCAACGAGGTAACTCTTAAGTTACTATTCTCCAGTACACCCTATCATCATCGACTGTATAGTTGATAATTTCTTTAAAAGAGATTTAGAATTAAGGATCATAAATTTGCTGAAGGGAGCGGTGTGCCTTTTATATTTTTCAGTTTTTTGAAACGTAAAGTGCTAAGAACAACAGAGCGAAAAAAATTTTCATCTATAATGCAATAGTGAAACGATATCTATACAGCCAGCGTTCTGCAAGATTACAAACGCCGCATAAAGATGGTCTGTATATCTGAAAAGTCCAATTGGGATGAGGTAGGGCCAATCTTGGGTAGATTGTGTTTTGATTCCCGATTGAGTGTAAGGATACCAGTTCTCGAGAAAATATATGAGTGGCGAAGGAATGGGAACTTAGATGATCCTTCAAATTTAAAGCAACTCACTTCATGCTTACTTAGAACATATGCCTATTATCAGGATTCTAAGTCTAAGGGTCTGGTTACAAGTATATTAATTAATATTCTAGTAGCATGTCCGGATTTTCTAAAGGTGTATCTACAATTCATTGAAGGGCAAGTATCTTCCAGAGCAGGCGTAAAGGCTCTAGTGGATTACATGAACCTTTTGGATTGGGTCCATTCTTTTATGGCTTATTTAAGTAATGATAAGGCTAGATTTGAGGCATACTTGCCTCAATTGGTACATGTCCATTGCCTTCTTTCTAACGGTATTGTAATGGCGCTAGATGGTCATGAGGACTCGAAAAAACCGACCATGAATCAGAATCAACAAAGAAGACGTGCCAGGATGAACCTATTGCAAGCTTCCACCAAAACTTTTGTGTCCGTGTTATCTAACGACAAAGAGAACAAATATGTGGAATCAATGTGCAACTTAGTAATTGATGATAGCGTAAAGTTGAAGGTACAAGCCACTGGGATTATCGTTTTTATGGGGGCCATGACTAAAGCAGTTCTGCAGCTTCTCCGCAAACGTCCTGCTCATTATGACATGTTCAATACTCATATCAAAGCACGATACCTCAAGTACCTTTCAGATGCATTGTTAAGTAAGTTTCCTCCTTCGCCTTACTGTGTTGAAACATTCTTAACTCCTTTTGCTCATGAATTCCTTGCCGAGGTGGAATTAACTACTTACATTGTTCCATGCATAGAGAAGCTAAACCTAAGGTCGCCTGAAATTTCCTTTGGACTGTGTTCTGCATTATACGCTTCCCTGGACGAAGATAAAGTCGACATCTTAAAGGTGGCATTGAACAGCAAAATATTAGGCCAGATGTATACTTCGCTAAAAAGTAGCAAGGAAGCTGTTAGAGATGCGTCGCTGGATGCCTTCCTGTGCATGTTAGCGCAAGCTAGCAAAGGTACGCACACGGATAGTCATCTTCAGAAACTTGTGGAGGAAACGCTTGTAAACATGAAATCTAACATTAATGTGGAATATAAGTTGATGGCGTCTAAAATTCTTAGCGAAGTCCCAAGGGTGTCTACAACCGTATCAGAAAAAATTGTTAATGGTCTTTCTGTTTACGTTAGCAAAGAAAGTAATGAAGGTGTTTTATCACACATGTTGTCTGCATTCCTGACCCATTTGTACAACGTTGGTAATATTGACACCAAACATCTCGATCTCGTCAAAAAGGGTTTGAATGATAACAAGGCTGCAATAAAGAAGGTATGGGTAATTTCTTTGCTTGCCCAGGCGGAGCTTGCTCCCTCCTCTGTTCTTCAAACCTTTGAGGAACCTATAATGGAGTTTGCAAAGGAAGCGCTCATGAAGCCAAATAAAGTAGGGCCATTCGCTATTTTAAACGTATTGCTCTTTTGGGACAGGGTGAGGAATATCAAAGCAAGTGACTTAGAAACAAAGTTGCTCGACCTAATAAACACCCTTCACTCTAAAAGTTCAAACTCTGCCGACCTTGGTTATATGTTTCTTTACCTAACCCTTTCGAAAAATTCTTCAATGTCACAACGTTTACAGGGCATTGAGGTGCAAAGCAGGTTATTCAAAGCATATCCTGCCATGATTGGAAATTCGGTTATAAATGCACTACATGTACTAAGCAGTGATCCAAGCTCGGAAATGAGAGAGGGCTTATCTTTTCGTTACATTACTTCTGTTTTTAACACCATCTCCCAGGTTATAGAAGATAAACATACTTTGAGAAATATTTTGATAAAGATGTTAATCCTCACCCATGTGGAAGAGTTTAGGCTTAAGAAGGATTGGGCTGATTTAGTGATTGGTGCTGATGAAGATCCAAGTGAACTTGTCTCAGAATACAGTGAGGAAATTATGAAATATTCGAATAACATCCTACTAGATTCTGTTCTGCATGGTACTAAATATGCTGAAGCAGCATCTAAGGCAGTCGCTTATAGCGCATTTATTAACCCGGGGGCGATGGTGGGACTTATTGTTAAAAACATTGAAACAGACTTAGATGGTGCGAAGTTGAGCGGATATAATGAAACGGATATTGAAATCTGGAAAGGTACTGATGGCCAGCTAATTGTAGATGTATTGGAGAAATCCAAGTCGAAGAACGTGGTAAGTAAGAACTCAAAGGACTATGAAACGTTAAAATGGGAAGAAAGTATTAGAAAACGTCAACAATCAAAACAAGGTATGTCCAAGAAACTAACAAAGGAGGATCAGGCATTGGTTGATGAGCAGCTACGTAAGGAACGGCTTATCAGAAGCGATGTCCAAGAATGTTTTAAAAAGTTGTGTCGCTCTATCCGCATAGTTGCGATGTTGACTAAAGATGCACTCCAAGTGAATAACGGCTCTAATGATTGGTACCCATTGGCTGTCAATAAACTATTGGAAGTTCTTCAACAAAAAGTAACTTCTGCACTTATTGGGGACCTTGGCTTTACCACCTTTATCGAGCTGTCTACCCTTGTGTCACCGCAAGTGGGTTCTGCCAGATATTTGCTAGGTATAGCGCTATTAAGATGCCACGACGTAGACCTTCCCTTAAGATTCACGGAATATCCTTTACTGGAGCTACTCTCTAATGTCCTTTTCAAGGTAAAGTTTGTTTCAGATAAAAAACCACTAGACTCACTATCACTGGCATACTTACTTCCTCTATTATTTAAGGTTCTCGTAGAAGGTAAGAAAGTGGCCATGCGAAATGCAGATAAGCCGCCATCTAAGAGTGAATTTGTTGAAGAAGATAAAGAGGAAGAACATTTGCTGTTAGCGTTAGAGATTATTGCCTCCCATGCAGAGGCTTTCCAGGATCCTACCGTTCCACGTAGAAGTATCCTTTCGGTATTGATCTCATTACTTGCCTTACCTTCAAAGGCTAAGTTGTCAAAGGATTGTTTCATGGCGCTGTGTCAAAATATTTCCATTTCTAGCACTAAACAGGATGTCGCTTTGCTTCTCTTCAATTTAATATCTCCTCATCAATTCGTTAGGACCGCTATACTAGAAGCTATCGATGATGAGTTTGAATTGCAGCCGTTTATGAAATATTCGCCAGAGATATTCATTTGTGCCCAGGAAATGGAGGCAACAAACAGAGAGCGGGCGGAGTTTATTTGGGAATTTAATAACTTCGAGGTAAGTGAGCAGTTAGTCAATGACATTTTAGGCTTTTTTAACCAATCTGATCCTGGTTTAAGACTATTTGTTGCAAGAGCCTTCGCTTCCGGTGTTACCTTTCTGCAATCTAAGGAAAATTCAACGTTTGAGAAGTTTCTTTCAGTTTTAATGGAGTACTATATCGAAAATGCTCAACCTCCTGAAGCCATTCTTGACGAGTTCGGTTTGGTTGTGGTATCAGCTGCTGACCGAGAAGATCCCTGGAAACAAAGAAGTACAGCAGCTCTTGCGTTCAAAGAATTTGTTCCATTATACCAGGGGTCAGACAATGTTGTCAAGTTCATCAAGTTCTTGATACAATCAGGTGCTCTTTGCGATAGAAATTCTTTAGTTAGAGAGGAATTAAAAGAGGCTGGTATTGAGATTATTAAGAATCATGGCCGGGGAAATGTAGAAAACTTGATACCAATTTTTGAGGATGCATTGACTTCTGAATCTGAACCAACGTTAAAAGAAAATGTGATTATTCTTTATGGATCACTAGCAAGGCACTTAGAGGCTGCAGATCCTCGAGTTAATATTATTGCGGAAAGGCTATTGTCAACGTTAGACACCCCAGCAAAAGAAGTTCAACACGCTATTTCAGAATGCATAGCACCGTTGGTGCCGTTATTTAGGGCTAAAGTTGGTGATTACTATGATGTGTTGTTTAACAAGCTTTTTGCTCCACAATCGTCTGCTTCTTCTAGGCAGGGAGCTGCTTGGGGTATCGCAGGTATCACCAAGGGTTATGGTATTAGTGCTTTGTCAGAATACGATATTATCCGTAATCTGGTTGAAGCAGCAGAAGACAAAAAAGATCAGAGTCGTAGAGAGTCAGTTGCTTTCGTTTTTGAATGCATGTCACGCTCTCTGGGCAAGTTTTTTGAACCATATGTTATTGAAATTATTCCAAACATCCTTAAGAATCTGGGAGATCCTGTTCCCGAAGTGAGAACAGCAACAGCTAACGCAACCAAGGCTATCATGTCTCAAACTACTAGCTATGGTGTGAAGAAATTGATACCTGCTGCAGTTTCAAATTTAGATGAAATTTCATGGAGGACTAAGCGAGGCTCTGTTGAATTGTTAGGTAATATGGCCTATCTTGACCCAACTCAGCTATCTGCTTCTCTTTCTACAATTGTGCCTGAGATTGTTGGTGTATTAAATGATTCACACAAGGAGGTTCGTAAAGCTGCTGATCAATCTCTCAAGCGTTTCGGTGAGGTGATTAGAAACCCAGAAATCCAAAAACTAGTACCAACCCTTATTGATGCAATTGTTGATCCAACGAAAAATACTGAGACGGCACTAGATGCCTTAATCAAGACTCAATTCTGTCACTATATTGATGGGCCATCATTGGCTTTGATTATCCATGTCATCCATAGAGGAATGCGTGACAGATCAGCCAATACTAAGAGAAAAGCTTGTAAGATTGTCGGAAATATGGCTATCTTGGTTGACACTAATGATTTAGTGCCCTACCTACAGCAGTTGATTGAAGAAGTTGAGATTGCTATGGTTGATCCAGTTCCTCAGACTAGAGCAACTGCTGCTCGAGCACTTGGTGCTTTGGTGGAAAGACTAGGAGAAGAACAATTCCCTGATCTAATTCCACGCTTATTGGATACTTTAAGTGACGACTCAAAGTCAGGTGATCGTCTAGGATCAGCCCAAGCGCTAGCTGAAACTATTTGTGGGTTGGGTGTATCAAAGTTGGAAGAAATGTTACCTGTCATCCTATCGGGTGTTTCCAATTTCCGCCCATACGTTCGTGAAGGTTTTATGCCATTGTTGCTCTTCCTTCCTGTTTGTTTTGGTAATCAATTTGCTCCATATATTAACCAAATTATCCAACCTATTCTATCAGCTTTGGCTGAAACTGACGAGAATATTAGAGATTTTGCATTAAAGGCTGGTAAGTTGATTGTGAAAAATTATGCAAACAAGGCTGTTGATTTGTTATTACCAGAACTTGAAAGAGGTATTTTTGATGAGAATGAACGTATTCGTTTGTCTTCAGTCCAGCTTTCTGGAGATCTGTTATTCCAAGTTACTGGTATTTCATCTCATAATGAGTTTAGCGATGACGGTTCTGAAAATGATAACGAGCTTGGAAAGCAAATGGTTGAAGTATTAGGCCAAGAACGCCGTGACAGGATCCTCTCATCGCTATTTATTTGTCGGAATGATACTTCTGGTGTCGTGCGTGCTTCTACAGTGGATATTTGGAAAGCCTTAGTCCCTAATACTCCTCGTACAGTAAGGGAAATATTACCAACATTAACCAGTTTAATAATTGTCAATTTAGCATCACCATCCAACAGTTTAAGACATATAGCTGCCCAAACACTTGGTGATCTGGTTCGTCGTGTGGGAGGGAATGCATTGTCACAGCTATTACCAACACTTGAGAAATCCATTAAAGAATCAAGAGACTCGAACTCGAGACAGGGTGTTTGTATTGCGCTCCGTGAGCTTATCGAATCTACAAACTATGAAGCTATTGAGGAATTCCAGGAAATCGTTGCTAATATATTGCGTATGACACTGGTTGATGATGATGAAGCAGTTAGGGAGTCTGCAGCCCTATCATTTGATGCTTACCAGGAGTGTATTGGTACGAATGCTATTGATCAAGTTATTCCATACTTGCTCAACAAATTAGAGTCGTCCGATAACTCAGAGTATGCCTTATTAGCTTTGCAAGAGATCATTTCAACAAAATCAGAGGTTATTTTCCCAATCTTGATTCCTTCCTTGTTAACACCACCGATAGATGCTTTCAAAGCGCGTGCATTGGGTTCATTGGCAGAAGTTGCTGGTGTCGCCTTGTTCAAGAGACTATCTTCGATTGTGCCATCATTGGTTAACTCCTTGGTTAATAACAAAGATGATATAACCGTTCGCTCAGCTATTGAATCCGCCATGGATAAGATATTTGTCTCTGTCTCTAACGAAGATGGCTTGCATCCCTTGTTACAAGAAATTATGGCTTTATTAAAGAGCGATGATATAGAGAAGCATATTGTGATCTTGCAAAGACTTCCGTACTTCTTTAAGGAGACAGTATTGGATTACTCTCCATACACTGCGGAAATTGTGACTCAATGTATTCTGTCCTTGGACGATAAGGATAGCAGGATGGTTAAAGGTAACTTCGATGCCTTGTCCGTCCTTGTGAAGAGACAAGACAAGGAAATGTTGGAGAAGTTGGTAAAGCCTGCTAGACAAGCTTTGTCATTAACAGGTAAACCTAATGAGGATCTAGCAGCTTTTTCGTTGCCGAATGGTCCAAACTGTGTACTCCCCATATTCTTACATGGATTGGTTTACGGGTCTAGCGATGATCGTGAAGCTTCTGCCCTTGCTATTGCAGATGTGGTCTCAAAAACACCTGCAACTAACCTGCGACCATTTGTCACTGTCATCACAGGTCCTCTTATCCGTGTCGTGGGTGAGAGGTTTGGAAGTGACATTAAAGCGGCTATTTTGTTTGCTTTGAATACGCTGTTCAGCAAAATTCCTCAATTCTTGCGTCCTTTCATACCCCAATTGCAAAGAACATATGTCAAATCCTTATCAGATGCCACAAATGAAACTTTACGCTTAAGGGCAGCAAAAGGGTTGGGTACATTAATCCAATACCAACCTAGAGTCGATCCATTAGTCATAGAACTTGTGAACGGCGCACAACTTGCCTCTTCCGGTGGTGTTCGTACAGCTATGCTAATGGCTTTGTTAGAAGTTGTTACCAAAGCAGGTGATAAGATGAATGAGACTTCCAAAAACAATATAATGAGCTTAGTTGAAACCGAAATCGCTTCGGCTGATACAAAACATGCTACTACCTACGCTAAATTAATTGGTGCTCTTTCTGAGATCCTATCAAAAGATGAAGCACACCAGATATTGCAAGCGAAGGTTTTGCATTCTGATCTTGAAGGCGAGACAGGTAAGTTTGGTATCCTAACATTAAACAGTTTCTTCAAGAACTCACCTCACCATGTGTTCTCTTCCAATCTACTAGACAAGTTTGTTGAGTACCTCATTAGTACCTCGGAGTCTGTAAATCCTTACTTCAGTGATAATGGTGTTGTTGCTATCGGCAAGCTTCTGTTGTTACAGGGGGAGAATAAGTCACCATTCTCAAAGTCAAAAACTGATGAACCATTCGATATTGGTAAAGAAAATATTGAAGGGCTAGTTGTGCAACTTTTAAAATGTATGCTAAAACCTAACAGCAACTCTTTAGATACGAGGCGTTTGGCGTTGGTGGTTATGAGAACACTGGCAAGATACAAGTATGATGAATGTATCTCTCCTCATCTAGATCAAATTGGGCCAGCAGTATTCTCCTGTTTGCGCGACATTATTATACCTGTTAAACTTTCTGCTGAAAAGGCCTATCTTGCCATCTTTAAGCTAGTGGAAGAGGCTGAAATGAGCACTTTCGATGCTTGGCTATCGTCTCAGAAATCGGACCCTCTGAAGAACATTTTGAGTGCCTCCATCCCTGTGCGCTCCATTTCTGACTACACAAAGAGAGTAGGTCTAAGGTTGGCAAACGTTGAAAGAGCTAGAGTAGCAGCTGGAGGCGATGCAGAGGCCATGTTTTCTGATAGATTTGAAGATGAACGTGAAATCTGGGCGGTTGGTGGCGTAGAGCTAGACGCAAACCAAGAATAGTATTCTCGTTAAGAGTTGTATCGTTGTATTCTTAGTCACATTATTATCTTATGTACATCAAATTAACTACATATAATTCATTTCTATGTAGTCAAGTAAATTCCATATTAGAGGTTCTAGATACCCTATTCTCTGCCACCAGAAAACAGTGCAAAAGTCATGTGAACAGGATGTTAACCAACGATATAGCCACGGTATAAACCAACACCTAAGAGACTTACCTAGCAGGTTAGTAATTAGTACTGCAAACAGCAGTTTGGTGGTAAGCTTCAAGTACCCAAGCAACTCTTTTTCGTTCAGTCGTTTCATGTTTCTTCCCACCATGTTGAGTTTTTAACAAAGGTGAAACGAACATTTTTTGATGAATAACATTTTAACATCACTGGTGGGGCTACTCTATAGAAAAGCTGATGGAAGCATGGAGTGACAATGCATACATGACCTGGTTGATTTTGTAACCCTGAAGTTCAAAGTATTGTATATGTTAGGGATTAATATATACGACTACCTGTCCGTCCCGAATCTCCTATTACAGTAAAATTACAAAGATATTTAATATTCTACATGAATTCTCCGCGTTTTGCTTCATCCTTTTCAATCTTTTGCAGCCTTGCGTACTCGTCGACCTCATTTAACTCCTGTATTATCTTGTCTTCCTCTTCAGTGAGGCCTGTTAGATCCTGAGTAGGTATTACTTCCGCATCCATACGAACACTTGGAGCCCCCTGTAAGTACCTCAAGTTCTCTAGACACCTTATGCGAATATTTTCTAAGTACTTTTTTGAGTTCTTGTTCTCGTAAAGATCATCCAACACAGGATGTAAAGAATAATCAGGTCCAAACCAGTCACGGAAAGGAACACCTTCGGGGATGTCAGATCGTAGTAAAACATCATTTAGAACACCAGTTTCGTAAGTCCACAGTCTGGATACGTTCCGCGGAGTGTAACCTCCACCACCAACACACAGTATTGGAATCCCAAAAGAGCGGACAAAGCGTACACATTCACCATGTGCGCGGATATTCAAATTGAAACAGCCTAAACGGTCATGCCCCAGGGAATCCGCACCACATTGCTGTATGATGACAGTAGGCTTATATGACGTTATCAAGGGATCTATGATGCTCTTAAAGAGGCTGATATAAGAGTCGTCGTCGATACCATCTTGTAGTGGTACGTTTAAGGAAAAGTGTTTACCTCGCGAACATCCGATCTCATCAAGGTCTCCTGTACCAGGAAAGAACTCACCGTTATACTTGTGAAATGAGACTGTGAATACTCTATCTGTCGTATAGAAAGCCTCTTGAACTCCGTCTCCGTGGTGAAGATCAATATCTATATAAAGTACCCGCGGATGGTACCGTAAAAGGTTCAGAATCGCCAATACTATATCGTTCACGTAGCAAAAGCCTGATGGGTTACTCTTTTTCGCATGGTGTAGTCCTCCTGACCAGTTTATAGCGATTTCCGACTGGCCATTAATTAGCTTCCGCGATGCATCCAACGAGGCACCTGTATACAGCATGCTATAATCAAACAAGCCCTGAAATATTGGACAATCATCGCCAATATTAAACTTCTCAAGCGAGCCTCTTGGCAACTTGTTTATATTCTCTGGTGTCACTTGCGAAAGAAAGTTAATGTAGTCTTCGCCATGGAACTGGAGCAACTCCTCTCTTGAAGCCTCTTTCGTCTCGTACAGGTCCATAATCTTATGTAAACCATACCAAGAAACCATATGATCTGTCAACATCAGTCTAAAGGGTTTCATCGGATGTTTGACACCATAGTGATACTGGGAAACCTTTGGATTGAAATGATATGAGACCCTAGGAGAGTATGACGATCCAAACTCGAACAAAGGCTCTTCTCTCGTCGTCTTGGCATCATATGAAAATGTCTGCGACATATCTCACTTTGACAGTCGCTATTTAGCCACTCCACTCCCTTTGTTTGATGTTTTATCAGTGTATAGGATTTGTCTACAATGCTATAAAATATCTAGAAACTTGGGAAAATATCAAGCAAACCAAGTCATGTGACCATATATCTAAAACAAGACTCCGGCTTGTGCCAGTGACCATGTTTATAGCTATATATGCAGTATCAATTGTTTGTACTTACCTCTGCAAGTACTCTTAAGGTGCTTTTATTGGATATGTATTTGACAAGTTGAGAGCGGGGCCTCTGTTTAGTGTAATACGCAGAACTAAATAAACCTATATAGGGTTACCTCCATAAAAGCCAGGGTATACTATAAGCCATTCTTTAAGCTAGTTAACAAGTGTGGTTTCTCTTGGTAGTATTGGCTAAAGGTTGTTGGCGCTCGTTCTCGAACTACAAAAGCAGCTTTCTAATAACAAGCCGATCACACGGTGCACAACAGTAACGGCGGCAAGACAGAAACAAAGTGCTGAGAATATGTCGGTAAACCTGGAACTCGTGAAGTATCTGATTGAAAACCATGTAACTATTCTAGCACCGCCCGTTAATGGACAACTGAAGGATCTATGTGCGTTGTTTTCGATCTATGTTCAACAGTGGGCCAATGAGCGCCACCAGAAGATTACCTATGAAAGATTCAGGGAAGATCTAGCAGAGATTGAACAAATATCACAACGTTCATTGGGATTCACAAAGGATGGTACTTTCTTAGAGTGTGAGCGGTTAGAGTATATTCATGTAAGCGCGTTAAAGTACCTTTTCAATAAGTTCCACCCAGAGTACTATCAGAACATTGAAGAGCCTATTACAGGACGGACGGTTGAAATCGGGACTGGCAGTAGATCTGAAGATCTTTTGGCAAGGTTAAAACATGTGTTAGAAGACAACGTTACCACTCCAAGCATGCAAACGCTAATGAAGTTAGACAGTTTGTTGTCTGCAAAGCTTGCGTCGTTTCAACTGGCACGGGAGCGTGTAAAACAGACGGTACCTTATGAGCCTTACATTCCCACATGTAAGGACATGAAGCATTCGTCGGTCTTGTCGACGGTGGCGTACATTTCAAATAATAGAATTGTGTCTTTACAAAAGGAAAAGCTGCTGAAGGCCGAAAGGGAATGCAATGGGTTAATGCAATGCATCCAGTCGCACATCCACTTCATTCCTAACCTCAAGCCACAAACAGACCTCACGTTGGGCGATTGTTCGTACCTTGACACATGCCACAAGCTCAACAGTTGCCGATACGTGCACTACTTGCAGTACATCCCCGATAAGTTGGTTCAAGCAGTCGTGCAGTCGACTGAACAGATCAACGAAAGGCAGGAAAAAAATAGACGAATAGGCTTTTATACTCACGGAGATTGCTGTTCGTCTGTTGTAAAGTCGATATTGCCATCGCAATGGATTAAGTGCGACGTACGTAAATTTGACTTTACCATCTTAGGAAAGTTTTCTGCAGTGATCGCGGATCCAGCGTGGAATATACACATGAACCTACCGTACGGAACCTGCAATGATAATGAGTTGCTGTTGCTGCCACTAGACATCCTCCAAGATGAAGGCCTCCTTTTCCTCTGGGTTACGGGTCGTGCAATTGAGCTCGGTAAAGAATCGCTCACCAACTGGGGATACAAAGTAATCAACGAGATATCCTGGATAAAAACAAATCAACTGGGCAGGACTATCGTAACAGGCCGTACTGGTCACTGGCTAAATCATTCTAAGGAACATTTGCTCGTTGGTCTCAAGGGGAATCCAGAGTGGCTCAACAAACAGATTGACATTGATCTTATTATCAGCTCTACAAGAGAGACCAGCAGAAAACCTGATGAGCTATATGGAATGGTAGAGCGTATTGTTGGAACGCATGCCCGTAAGCTGGAGATATTTGGGCGGGATCACAACGTCCGCCCGGGATGGTTTACTATAGGTAACCAACTAACTGGGACCTGCATCCACGAGCTGGATGTAAAGCGCAAATATGAGAAATTCATTACAAGCTCTCCGAAGCAAAAGGACAGGCGGGTGGCTGAATTCCATGACAACAACAACACAAAGGATAAGTATAATAATCACAAATCCTATTATATGCCACGCAACCAACAAATGCAGCACCAGATGCCACTCGCAACTCCAACATATCTAGCAAATGGCTACAACCAATTCAGCATAGCATCATGAGCTAAAAGTTTTCAGTAGTCGTAATCCCATTGCTTACTCGCGTTTTTTTAACCCATAATATCCTTCCGTCTGAAATAAAAAAAAAAAAGAATTTGTTAAAAAATGCATCAAAATCCGTTGATTACGGATCTCAGGACGCTATAGCTGGAACAAAAAATCATAATCTTTAGTGGACTTCGTAGATTTATCAGAACAGTGCAATTTATCAAGGACTAGGTCTATTACTTTTGATAGGTTATAGGCTAGGAGAACAAGGCGATTATATGTACATCCTAAGAAGCCTTTAAAGATCGTAGTGTACAACTTTTTTAATACGTAAAGGTGACAAATAGTGTAGTTCAAGTTTAAATGTTTTTGTCTTTTTACCTTTAAAAGTTCACTTCTGAACTTAAACAGAGCATCTTTGTTGACAATTAAAAGCTCACTTATTATACATACGTTAATGCTAAAAGGACTGTTAACAGGATAAGAAAACTTAAATGGTAACACAATTTGCCAAGTGTGCGGGGCATAGCATCTACGTTCTTAACTGGTATAGGTACACACTCCGTAATATCAACTATTTCAGACCTCTGGGCTACTTAAGTTATGAGTTACGCAGTGCACTAAGGCAGACCGCCAAGAAATATAGCGGTGCTATGTCCAGTTGGACAGTCTATGGCCTTTTAAAGGACCTTAAACAATTAAATATTGCTATAGAAGCTGGTGATGCAGAGAGAATCACTGAAATGATCAAAAAGCATACATTGACATCTAATACCGAAAATGTAGAGTTGCTCGATGAGTTGCCAAAAGAAACACTAAGGAACGATAACATTAAGGATGTCCGTATGATCCAAAGACACCTTAAAAATTGTCAGCCAGTACCCAGCATTATCCCAAGACTTTACGTTAATGAGCTGCTCAGACCAGTAGCTGAGCACGAGCGGTCCGTAAAGGTACTGAACAAAATACAGAGGGGTTTAGCTGCTGGCCCCCCCAAGACATATTTGAGCTACACGGTTGTGGGAAGTACAAAACTAAGATTCGTGAGGTCCGTACTCAACAAGCGCCGTTCACAATCCAAGGCGCTGACCGCATATATTCGTAACTGCAAGCTTCGTGCTCAGAAGAACTTGGACCAAAGACGTAAATGCGAAAAAGAGCTGTTTTGGGCTTGGCAAGAAGCATGCTGGGAGACGTACCTCGAATCAGGGAAGATATTGAAGGGTGACCCTCTGAAAATCACCACTTCTAAATTATTTTCTAAGAAGGCGACAACAAATGCCTACGAATGGTTGTCACCTTACAAACTGGCTTTTAACTTCCTCAGCAGCCAGAACGAAAAGATGCTGAAACACATTACAGCTAGTGGCGACAAGCTAATGCACGGTCAGTATCAATATTTCAACGATAGGAGCAGAGAAATTTACAACCGCAGGCTGCGACGCTTTCAAAATATGGCACGTTCGGACATGCCTTCGGTCAACATGTTCTGCTCCCGCAACAATCTCAGTAGCATTCTACGTCGTTGGAAGATGGTAGACCCAACCAAATATCATTAACATATACATATTCATATTTACCCAACTACATCCATGAATTTTGTCACTCTTTGACGATATCACCTAATAATGATGGTTTCTCGTTTTCCACTATTTTCACCTCGCTAAGCCATTCGCTTAAGTCCTTCTGTAAGTCATCATTTGTCTCTGCCATTCCACCAGCAATATTCAACGTCTCCATATCTCTGATGACGTTCTTTAGGTCTCGCTCTCGCGCCATTGCTTCCTCTAAAAGCACTACGGGTGCTGTCTGGTAGTCGTCTAAATGCACTCCTACCCTTGCAAAAAGTGCCTCATCTGAGAGCTGTACTTGGTAAAACTGAGAGCAACGGAAATGGAACTTACTACAGAAACTGGTAAGATACTTGTACGGATTGTTTTGTCTCAAAAAATTTGATACCTTCCTATTTTCATATAAGTCCCGAACCCTGCCTTGGCTTTGGTCGCACAAAGGGTAGCCACATCTTTTATTCAAATTTCGTTCATCTATCAAGTCGCCATACGTAGTTTTTGTGAAGAACCTGCTCACGTATTTCAGGGTGGGTATATCCCTGCATTCTGTTTGCGATAATAGCTCCAGCAACTCTACAGTAAGAAAGTCCGCCTCCTTCAGCGACAACTGTCGGTGCTTCTGGTAAGACCCAAGAACTTTGCACTTGATATCCTCAATTGTAGCCATCCTTGGATGCTTTGGCACGCCCTATTCTAGGTAGTATTGCTATCTTTGACCGTATTGTGTTGTGTAGCTCGGAACCTCACGGAGAGAAGAGACGAAAGGTTTCGTTTTCTGGAGGTAATTTGATGAAGTTCGTCTATAGCACGATGGAAAGCTCTTATAGCTGCACAGAAATAGACTGAGGGAAGTGATAGATTGTTAGATAATGCCTAAGAAACAATGTAATATGAAGAGCCAAGTTCAAGGCAAGCTAAAACGAGGACCGGTCTACAAACTTAAGAACTTCTTAGTCAATGTAGTTGGTCCCTTTACCAAAAGGTCAATTTCTCAGTCAACCATGGAATCCGATGAATCTAATGTAGGAAATGACCTCGAACAGATATACAATATGGCCATGCTACCTTTGACCCTCGAGAAGTTTTTTCTTTTCTCTCTGTTGGCATGTTTAGATTGTTTTATGGTTTACTTTACGGTACTACCGCTCAGGCTGATCCATGGAATCATCAAAAGGGATGGTATGCAAAAGATAGCTAAGGAAGTGAAGATGTTATTTTTGATACTGATACCAAGTGTGCTTCTCCTCAACGTTGATACCTCCCGTGTATATCACAGGATTAAGGGACAAAGTGCAGTCAAGCTGTACATGATGTTTCAAGTGCTAGAAATGTGTGATAAGATGTTATCCAGTCTGGGACAGAACTTAATATCGGTTGCATTAGCATCGGGAAGGTACCAATACTCTTTCAAGAGTGTGGGACTGTTTCTTATTGCTACGGCTTATCTTTCGGCGCATGCCTTTATCCTCATTTATCAGACTATTGCCCTCAATGTGGCAGTAAATTCGTACTCCAACTCTCTCTTGACGCTTTTACTTTCGATGCAGTTTGCAGAATTAAAAGCGTCTGTATTTAAGCGGCTTGACAAGGAAGGGTTGTTTCAGCTAACCATAGCTGACATGGTGGAACGCTTCCAGCTCCTCACCTTTTTGACCATTATAGCCTGCAGAAACCTTGTGGCGACAGGGAAGTCTATTTCACACTTAATGCCTAATTCATGGAAGATATCTTCGACATCTTCAGTTGTTATAGGCGTCCTCTACGGTCCTATGATTACTGTGATAGGTAGTGAACTACTTGTGGACTGGATAAAGCATGGCTATGTAACTAAATTCAACAGAATCAGACCAAAAATTTATGATAGATATCTCCAAATATTATGCCACGACCATCAGACTAATGTTAGAGACTTTCAGGCAAGGATTGGCCTTCCTTTTCCCGCGCTAGTGGTATTATTCATCGTGCTTGTTAGCCCAACAATCGCACAAAGTTTCTCTTCTGCCAGGAGCTCAACCTTCAATATTTTTATGGTTATACTACTTGGATTCCTCTGCCTTGTGCTAATCAAGTTTGTATTACAGGCTGTATTACTGAAATGGGTAAAATCGTCCCAGTTGTTACATCCAGCCAGTGCAGGTGATATCTACGTCTCCGGTGCACCATCTCCCAGCATAGGCAAGGTTGATGAGAAACTACGTGTTGCAATAAACGCCAAAACCTACCCGCCTACTAGTAACATTGATGATACCAGAAAGGCTTGTGTAGCGCAGAGCTTTAATGAATTACGTGCAAAGAAAGATGCAAAGCACCCGCATTCCTTGGAGCAGGTAAGCCGCTTCAAAATGGTATCCAAGAGAATATGGTAGCTTGCATAATGGTTTGACGCTTTGATCCAATTGATAGTTGTTGTGGTTCTTTAATTTAACCTACATCACGTCTACACTTTTAAGTAAATGCATATAGTTAATACAAAACTATTAGGGCTTGCCCTGGGCCTCAAAAAATGACTTAATGTCCTCTTCCTTGACAATAGTACCAGACTCAGCAAAAGGTTTTAAAAAGTTTGATAGTTTTGACTTGAAATTTTGGTATGCCAATATGCCATCTATTGCCATTTCATGATCGATAGCACCTAATGCCCGAGATCCAGCCTCATAGCTGGTAACGGGATCGGAGTCCTCCGGAGGTTCGTAAACCGGCTCATCATTAATTAAGAACGGTGCAGTTTCACTCAAGAAGACTGACAGAAGATCGGTCTTATCCAGCGAGTCTCTGATCGCTTTCAAGCCTGATGCATAGTCTTCCTTTAGAAATACAGAAAACTCATGCTCTTCCAGTTTTCTCTTACAAGCTATTCCAACGGCAGATTTATTGAGTATCTGCTCCCTTTCAGCTGGACTTTTGCACTTTATAAACGCAATAGTATCTGCAACTACCTGACCGCTCAATTCATGATCCAAGAGCCGTGCAAATTGCACATGGTACTTTCTAACACAGTTTCGACAAACAAAGGATGAAAAGCTTCCTAAAGCTGGGAACCCCCCAAGATCAGGCTTATCAGCAACGTTCTTTGGCGGACTTTCAAACCCCATAATACAGTAGTCATGGTACCAGTCTTCATTACACTCTAAACCCAGGACACATTGCAACATCGTAGTGTTTGCGTTTGGGTCGTACTCTTGCGAACAACTGCAAAATAGACCCTTGAAGTTTTGCCCATATCTATTAGAATAGTCAGGTACATCTGGTCTGCTATTATTCCTTAGCCGACACACCTTTTCCTTTGATTGCTGCCTCTCAGTGCCGCAGTCGCAGCTGAAGCTTCTCTTATCAAACAACTCAACTAGATCACACCCGGTGTGACATTGAATAGAGCAGGAGTAGCACACGCCAATATTTCCGCACGATCTACATGCAAATACAGGCTGCCTTATGGCGCCCATCGAGTACGTGCACTTAGCAGGATCCCATGGCATAAGTTCAAGCGCCTCCTGTTCAAGTGCTTCCTGTTGAGATATATAGTCACTCACACTTAACTCACTCATTTCAGTGTTAGCAACCTCTCTTACTTTACTATACGCCTTTGCACTTCTTTTTGTACTAATGTGAAGAGGTGATTTCGTCGGCATGTTAAACAAAGCGCAGTCCATCGGATAGGTAGGTGTGCTCCACCCTAACTATTACGCGTACAAAGAGCATGTAAAAAGGCTGAATACACTGGAATAGCAAGATCTTCTACTGCAATATACTCAGTTTTCTGCCTACAGCTATGAGCATGGAAAATCAATCTTACAGCAGAGTGTGTTTTCAACTAGGTAGTGAAAGACCGCTTTTGAAAGCAACGAGTGGGAACAGCAGATACAAAGGAATGCATCCAAGATAACATCGATGTACAACTGGACATGCAGCTTGAAGTTCATTTACTGAAGCAGCTTTGCTGTCTGTCTAGTGCATAGCTTCCCATATTGATTTGCCAAGTCGGGTAATGTTATTCTAAGCGAAAAATCTGACAGATAAATTATGAAGCGTTCGCCACTATTCTAGTATGACAAGAGACTTAAGACCAGTAAGCTGACACCATAATACTCGCTAGCAGGTCTTTTCCCGTGGTTTATACTAGCAACAGGATTGATTTAAAATTGGAAGTTACTTATGCATTCTGATAGGGAGTCGTCAAATTCACGAAGAAGGAGAAGGGAGGGTGATGAAGATGAGCATGAAATAAATTCAGATAGCCATATCATAGAACCACCTCCATCATCTCCACAAGCCGCTAGATTTGCAGATGAAAGTGCCAATCGGATGCGCCAAGGGCCTGAATCTCCTCTTGGTTCCCCTGATGAAATAGACTTTGAGAATCCTGATAATGACGGAGAAGAGCGAATTGAATTCGAGGAAGATCTTGAAGAAGCAGAGGAACGGATGAATGAGGTGGAACTAATTGGTGACAATATGTATGAAGATTATGTCTCAAACAAGAATAAGGACTTCTACGAGGAGGATGGTTTGGACGACGAGGAACAAAAGGAGCTAACCTTAGCTGACCGTAGGAGGATCGACGCGCAGCTGAACACGAGAGACAGGTTGATCTCGAACCATCAGGGGTTTATTGATGAAGATATGAAACTGGACGAAGACTCACAGCATTTAGACGCTATGGGGTTACCTATCCAACAACGTCGCAGACGCCACCAGTATGAAGACCCGGAATACGATGATCTACTATCTGACATGGACATTGACCCGCTAGCAGAAGAGCTTACATTAGAGTCTTTGAGTGATGTCAAGGCATCTAGTTACTCGGAATGGATAACACAGCAAAATGTTGCACGTACCATCGCCAGGGAACTGAAGTCATTTCTACTTGAATATACTGATGAATCAGGTAAATCTGTGTATGGTGCTAGGATTAGAACACTTGGTGAGGTCAATTCTGAATCTCTGGAAGTGAACTTTCGGCACTTGTCGGAGTCAAAGGCTGTGCTAGCCCTGTTTTTGGCCAAGTGCCCAGAGGAGATGTTAAAGATTTTTGACACTGTTGCAATGGAGGCCACCCAACTTCACTATCCAGAATATATGCGAATTCACTCTGAGATTCATGTCCGAATTTCGGATTTCCCAACCATTCATAATCTGCGGGAATTGCGTGAGGCTAATTTGAATACTTTTGTCCGCGTCACAGGCGTTGTCACTAGGCGGACAGGTGTATTCCCACAGCTAAAGTACGTCAAGTTCAACTGTTTGAAATGTGGTTCCATTCTAGGTCCATACTACCAAGACTCTAACGAAGAGATTAAGATCTCTTTTTGCACGAACTGTAGGTCTAAAGGTCCATTCAGAACTAATATGGAGAAGACACTGTATCGTAACTATCAACGCCTCACACTACAGGAGTCTCCAGGCAGTGTCCCCGCAGGTAGACTCCCTCGCCATAGAGAAGTGATACTACTGTGGGATTTAGTTGATACTTGTAAACCTGGCGAGGAGATAGAGGTCACTGGTGTCTATAAGAACACATATGACGGTAACTTAAACGCCAGAAATGGTTTCCCAGTTTTCGCAACGGTAATAGAGGCGAACTCTATTAAAAGAAGAGAAGGGGGATTGCATGGTGACCTTGCAGGCGATGAGGAAGGTCTCGATGTGTTTGGCTGGACAGAAGAGGAAGAACACCAATTCCGTAAGATGTCTCGTGATCGTGGTATCATTGACAAGATAATTTCTTCTATCGCACCATCTATTTATGGTCATCGGGATATCAAAACAGCCATTGCATGTTCACTATTTGGTGGGGTTCCAAAAAACGTGAATGGAAAGCATTCCATCCGTGGTGATATTAATGTGTTACTTCTTGGTGACCCTGGGACAGCGAAGTCACAAATCCTAAAATATGTGGAAAAAACAGCACATCGTGCAGTGTTCTCCACTGGTCAAGGTGCATCTGCCGTTGGTTTGACAGCATCTGTTCGTAAAGATCCAATTACGAAGGAATGGACCTTAGAAGGAGGTGCTCTTGTGCTTGCTGATAAAGGGGTTTGTTTAATTGATGAATTCGACAAAATGAATGACCAAGATCGTACATCTATACATGAAGCAATGGAGCAACAGAGTATATCTATTTCCAAAGCTGGTATAGTTACAACTTTGCAGGCTAGATGCTCAATTATTGCGGCTGCTAACCCTAACGGAGGTCGCTACAATTCTACTCTGCCGTTAAGTCAAAATGTGAACCTAACTGAACCTATCCTGTCAAGATTTGATATTTTATGTGTGGTTAGGGACCTGGTAGACGAAGAGATTGATGAAAGACTTGCAACATTTGTTGTTGATTCACACGTTAGGTCACATCCTGAAGCTGACCTGCTACAACAGGGAGAAGATGCAGATGGCGAAGCTCAAAATGAAGACATACCTCTATCTGCTAGACAGAAGAAAATACAAAGACACAGAGAAAAAGAAGGTGAGATATCACCTCTTCCCCAAGAGACACTAATGAAGTACATACATTATGCAAGGACTAAAATCTATCCTAAACTACATCAGATGGATATGGACAAGGTTGGTAAGGTTTATGCAGATCTAAGGAGGGAAAGTATTACTACAGGCTCCTTTCCCATAACTGTCCGTCATCTTGAATCTATTTTGAGAATAGCTGAATCCTTTGCAAAGATGAGACTCTCAGAATATGTCTCATCATGGGACTTAGATAGGGCCATTAAGGTGACAGTCGATAGTTTTGTTGGTGCACAGAAAATTAGCGTACGTCGCCAACTACAAAGGTCATTTGCAATCTATACTCTGGGACAAAGGAGTTAATATCTAAATTAGGTTAAATTTGTAATAGTTAATGTCAAAGTTTATATTAGTTGCTTGCATGGGTAAATATATATAAGTGCAAACCTAAAAAAGCTATTATACAACTATAATCCGGGGTAATCATGGAGAAGCCGATTGTGTTTCTTCAGGTAAGCTAGTCTCAGTAGTCTCTAAGTCAGCAGTGTTTTCACTAGCTTCACTGACCACTGGCGTAGCGGATTCCTCTTTTGCCTTTGCTTGAGCATCTGCTTTTGGGTTTTGCTTACTTGTAGTCTCGATACCAAAAATACGATAGAGTAATTCATGTCCATCTTCCTTACTGACCATCAAGTTAACACATTTACTGCCATTCCAGACTGGTAAGAACAAATCTTCTTTGTCTTCTTCACGGGTAACCCGGATAAAGGCGCAACCAGTACTTAAAGACTTCATTCTAGTTACGAATTCATCATCAATATGGGATTGCTCAATTTCATCAAATCTAGGGAATGCCTCCAAAAGCAGTTTCTTGAACATCTCCATATTTGTATCCACTATCCTGTTGTTGCTCATATGGTGTCTAATAATTGGCAATGCTTCACTCTGAATCCGCCAAGCACAACCTATGTCGCTTCTTTGAGAAACAAATAACTTAACACCGGAGTACACCAGCTTGAGACGCTCTTCATTAGCTTGAATCAAGTGCTTCAAAGGAGTTGCAACATGGTAGACTACCCTGGTTGGCTCACCAGTGGCATTGCGGACTAGACAGGTATTCTTATCGAAGACATCATCAATACCGTAAAAAGACCAACAGTTTGCCAACTCAGGATGCTGGGGATTTACAAAAACAAATGGTTCCTCATTAGCATCTCTTGGTAGTTTCTCCTTCTTCTGCTGTTGATTTTCGGATTTTTGCTTCTTCTGCTCAGGTTCATCCACCTTTTGGCTAACATTGACTTCCGACGCAAGCTTTTCAAACACAGTGATAAAGAAGCCACCAGTGTTTTGCTGGTGAGGGTAGACTCTGATACAGTTCTCTAAAGCAAACTGTTCAGCTTCTTCAGCAGAAGGTGGGAACCAAGAATCACTAGACCCATCTGCGCCCTTTTCGATAACGTTAAAAGACTTGTCATAGACTGGCCATTCAGAAATACCGGCAGATCTGATCAAGCCTGGTAATCTTTCAGTACAGTCCACTAAGCGAACCTTTTTGCCCCATTTTCTCAATGCAGCGGCAACAACCGCTTCATTCTCAATTGGGTTCATGGAACACGTAGAGTAGACCAACCGTCCCCCCTCCTTTAACAAGTTCAATCCTCTATTCAATATGTTTAATTGGACAGTGTGCAAACCTAAGCCACATCCTGTTGTCCAATCCTTCCACACGTTGACATTCTTTCTCATAGTTCCATCACCGGAGCAAGGAACATCACATAATACTCTATCAAACTTTAAGAAGTCCTTAGTGTCGTCGGACAATTTCACACGAGGGAAGAATTGTGCGTCGTGATTTACCACAATCAAGTTTGCAGAATTCAATCTCTTCAGTTGATGAACAAGCATATGTGATCTACGGTAGTCTGCGTCGTTAGCGACAACAAATCCCGAAGGCTCAGAACCACCAGAATGCAATGCCTCGATCAGCTGTGCAGTTTTAGAACCAGGAGCAGCACACATATCTAGCACAGAGTGGTGTGGCTCTACATCCAAAACAATTGGAGGGATCATAGAAACAGCTTCTTGTCTAGAAATATTACCAACAGCATTCTCAACAACAAGGAATCTTTGAGTTTTCGCAAATTGCTCGTTCTTTCTAATAACACCCTTCGACACGTCTAATTGCCACGCAAGGTGATTTGGATACCAAGGTAGAGCCTTAGGTGGTTCAATCTTCTCTCCATCCCATTCAACATCGGTCAGGTTAGGTAGATGTTTTTTTTCGAACAACTCTAAAACTTCGCTAGCGTGCTTCCGGGATCCCGTAATCCTGAAGGTTAAAGGCAACTGCTGTTGACAACTCTTCTTGAAGCTATCCCACTCAGCCTCAGGTATAACGCCAAGCGCTTTGTAGTAGCTTTCCCACTTTTCATTCTCCTTTACGAGTTCTGTCCAATTCCTTTGTGCATTACTGTCATCACGAGCACCAAAAGTCTTCTTACCTTTAGTACGGTTATTTCTTCTCCTTGCCATATCCTATAAATTCCCACTTACGACCTAGCTTAAACTTAATCCACAACTATAGATAGGAAGACAGAAGTAGAACTTGCTCATCTTCTCTTTTCACATATTCGATTTTCATCGAAAACTTCTCGTCTCATAGCACTTCAAACGAAGATTTATCAACGGTCATGTGACATCATATCTTAACTATAAGCATACCATCATATCTATATATCTGCAGGCGATTCCCTGTAGTTGGTAGCTTTTGAAGTCGCTAATGCTGGACCAGCACTCGTCGCCGCACCTGCTGGTTGCAGATATTCTTGAATCCATTCCTCCAAAAGAAGTCCAATTGTTATCAGCGCTGTTTCGTCAAAGCTATTGATCAAATGGGGATACTTCTGTACAATTAATTGAGTTAGAAAATAATGTAAAACCTTCATATCCATATGTGGTAACAGATCTTTGTTTTCTCCCCATTGACCGCCTGTTATAGCTGCCAGTTCTTCTTGCGACGGTAAAGGTATGGGCACCTGGTGATTTACTTTACTCGCAAGAACTTCATCAGCGCTAACTGCAGCATGAAACTTGCGAATCAAGTCGCTACATGCCTCATAGACGTTCGGATCCATAACTTTGCTCAGTATTGATAGCGAACTGCTTACAATCTGTTATATCAAAAGGGGCCAAGAAAGGTAGACCATATTTTTATCGCGTGGGCGGCAATCTTTTCATCACGTGATATCCACGTGATAAATAGGTCACCGTATAAATGCATATGTAGTGGGCGAATCTACAGCATAATAAATAATACATGATATATGTATAAATTCTAGTTGAGTTCACTTATGTAATGACTCAGCTAGCTTCCCTTCGTTATAGCCATTGCTTACTGTTTTTGTTTGAATTACGTTTCTAAGTGTGTGTATCCATTTCAGCTCAAGCATATCAAAACTAGATAAGCTTCAAATAGTCAGACTGCATATAGTGCGACGTCTTAGAGGTAAAGAGGCGCATCAGAATAGATCCATAAGCTGATGGACTCCAAACTGTGCAATAGTACGCACGGTGGGCCACTGTTTTGCAACTTTGTAATCACGTGAAGCCGTTATGAGATGCCATGCAATGTAGAGTGCTGAGAAAACCGTCACTTGCGTTTCATTACATAGGAAGATAGGTAGTTCACCTGCGCCTTCTTGCAATCAATATCAATGGATGTATATTTGAAAGTGCTAGAAGATAGACAACGACTCAAGGTGGAGTATGAAAAGAGGCTGTCAGAGCTCACAGAACTGTTAAATTCAATACTGGTCTCAAGTGATGAGAAAGTAGCTGTAGACAATATTGAGTTACGGAGAAATATTGATATAGGAAATATCGAGGTAATGGTGCGAGATGGCCAGAAGTATGCACTGATACCAGTGAAGCGCTCCTACTCTGGAAGTAAATCCTGTTCTACCCAAGATGTATCCCCAAAACCGGGGCAAACCGAGTCGCAGAAACACGGTAAACAAAAGAAGAACCAAATACACTGTTCTTATTGCAAAGAGGTAGGGCACACTAGGGCAAAATGTAAACGTAGAATTTTAGGGCCTGGAATGGACTGATACATAGTAAATTCGTGTAATTTCGGTTCACACAATATAGCCATTGCGTAAAAATATATATATATATATATATGTACAAACAGGGTAGGGTTATACCACTAGTAGCCCAATATTGGTATCTTATTTCTTTTCACTCATTGCTTCTCTTCTAGCGGCATCTTGCAGTAGGTTAGTGTCAACCATACTTTTGTTTAAATACACATACCGAACAGTGGAACCTCTAATGAATATGTTCTTCACGCTCGACAGATGGGGGTACTTAGATTCATTATTACAAGATATGTTGTCGAGTTTGAGATTCAGAAATTGGTCCACGGATTTTAATGTTCCTTTAAGTTCTATATCATTTTTAAGCTGTCGCACAGGGCATTGTTAGTAAACGAAACGAAAGGTGAAATCTAAATGACATAAGTGTAAACACAGAATTAACATACCTCAACGGTCACCTCTTGATCAACCAGGGTCTTGAAGAAGGAGAAAAAAAGCATTTTAGAGTTTTTGTGTAATGGTTTCTTTCTTGTTCTTAGCTTTAATAGCCTGTGTATACATGGGTTTCTCGTATGTTTGAATTTTTTTGCTTAGAAAATAAAGATGTCAGGGAGCCAAAAGGCGAAGTAGAGCATAAACACATAGGATACTTACAAACTTGTAAAGCAGTAATCATTCTCCTACAACGGCTCAGAGTTCAAGTTGGCTTATAGAAAAGGATGGATGCTGCTGAGCAATGTTATACAATTTTAAAACGATCGAGGTACGATATAAAAAAGATAGACGACGTACGAGCTGAACGAACAGGTAGATGACAAGTCATAGATACCCTCATGTAACTCTGCTTATAGGGACATCCAACACAAAAATATAGGAATTGTTCGCAAGGTATAGGATATAGATAGAATTTCAACTTCGTCTGAGAATTTCGGTGATGATGAGCCTTTCAACCTTTTATTTGTCAGGAATAAAGAAAGTAAACTGTGGGGATTTTAAAAAAATAACAGTAGTTAGGACGGAAAACATAGTTGCATCTCAAAGAGAGTATTACTCAGTCTCAACATCCTTCCTCTTCTTCAAGATCAAGGGATGGCCAGTAACTCTGAAGTAGATATCTTTCACATCATCTGTCATGGTTTCAAAATGAGAAGATGCATCGTAGGATTTTGATAGATAGATTTTATCACTAGAACCGTCCTCCTTAGGTTCAAAAATTTCTGCAATCCCCATAAAGCGCTCCTCAATATTTCCAAGTATTTTGAAAGCAGGCTCAAGCTCAATGTGCGGTTTGTCCGTTTCTATGATGGTGGAGACGATGGCCAAGTATTTGCCCTTTGAAGCCACATGGTGCGTGTCTGACACAACAGCAATGTAGATGTCGTTCTTTCTACCGACTTGCGATTGAGGGATAATGATCTGGCAAGAATCAGCATTAGCAGTGTTCGCCACTGGATGGTCCAAAATGCAGATAGCTCTTATAACCTTTTGCCCTGTAGACTGGCACTTCTCCGGGAAGTATGTTGGATCAGCAATGACCAATGGGGCCCTGGCGGTGCCTTCCTTAGTAATGATACCGCAGAACTTTTTATCGTCATCATACAACACTTTTTCCACGGGGGTATTCAACATGTATGTACCACCAAAAACGGCCGACAACCGCGTAAAGCCTTGTGGAAGCTCTCCTAACCCATAAAGAGGGTATAAGTAAGGAGATTTGCCATAACGAGCCACACTCTGCACATACAACACAATCCTCTCAAACGAAGGTCTGGCAGGTTGCTGCAAGTAGTCATCATTCGTCCAGAGAGCCATAGCATGGCCTATGAAATCTTTTGTGCTGTTTCCCAATCCAAATTTGTAGTACACCTCTTCCATGGTATTGTTGTCGAGGTCAAGCCCTTGGTGGGTCTTCAAGTCGTCCTCCTTGTACTCACCAATCCACTCCAAAAACTTCTTCATCCTCCTCTTTTCAAAAATGCCCATCAAAGGTGAAGATATAGCCTCCAATTCATTAGCTGGAACTTTGTATACCTTACCCTTATTGTAAACGTACGATCCACTCACTTGCTTAAACTCCACATATCTTGTCACATCCGTATGCACAAGGATATTAGTCAATTCCCCGTTTGCCATCAAAAACTTTGGGATCAAATCCACGTTCCAATCCCTGTCACGTCCAAAACGGCCCTCTATTTCCTCCTTGGACAACGGGTTTTGCTTAAACTTGGAATACAATTGAGAGAGGTTAACTGATGCAGACTCTCCTCCATAGTGGTCTTGCCTATCAATATGGAGCACTTTTTTCCCTTCTACGGAGAGCAAACCGGATAGGATACATTCTGTAAGTCCTGTACCCAATACAATAACGTCGTAATCTTCATCCATTGTTTGATGTTGCTCAAATAGTTGCACTGATTATTACTTTATCCGCTGAAACTTTGCCAACGCACTCAAACAATCTCTTTATTCGATTCCTGAAAGATACAAGCTCGCTAGCACAGCCTAAGTTACTATCAACTTAGGGCTTCTCCACTTTGTTGATTGCTGCGAACGTGCCAGCAGATATGTGGCCCCTTCGCCCATTGCCACAACACCATTTCGTTAGTAGCCGTATTGTATGATAATAATATACGATGTTGCTTAGACCGCTATAATTGAGAGGTTATATAGACTCTATAAACTTTATGGACTTTCTAGGCTGAGACTCTGTGGGACTAGCTGCTGCGATGCGGCCAGCACTCCGTCGCTCTCAGGTGTATCTAGCAACCCTGTTTCTTTCCGGTATATCTCGTGTACGGCATGCAGTAGTTCAGATAAGTAGTGATCTTCAAGCTCGTACAAAGGACGGTTTAGCGAATCTGCAATCTTCTCCAAAGCATCGTGAAGAAGTCTGAGATACTCATAGTTAGGCCCACTGGGTCCTACCGATGTAGATATGATCGACGCTGTGACGCCAATATCCTCTGGTCCTACGAATGAGGGATTATCTTGTGTGCCAATGTAGACTACAGAGCTCACAAGATGTTTAGAGGTTATAGGGTCTCGAGGAAGATGTTCGATTAGCGTGCGCAGGTTATGCTGGTTTTTTGTAATGGAAGGTTCGATATGAACGTGAATATTATGTGATGTATAGCCATCCTTTTCACGCACATTAAGATAGTCAGTTGTCTCCTGCACCCGCCCAGGAGGTATATAGTATGCGACAACCAGAAGGGTGCTATCTTTTGATGGTATTAGGGTTGCAACACGGCCTGGCGAAGCTGGTGTACCTCGATGGTCTGAGCTACTTTGCCAAAAACGTCTTTTATAACCATAAATTATCCCGGGCACATGATGGGTAAAATGAGGAGGAGGCTTGTAAATGAGTGAACCATATCCTACTACCCAGAGACCTCCCAACGACGACATAACTATTAATATTGGTTTTTGTTGTTGTGTGTTTATGTGTGTTTGTGACGTAGTTGAGTTTGTTTCCTGGCCAGTAAGTACTTTCTCATCCTGCTTCCACGTTTACTATGGTGCTAAAAAGTCTAGTTACTATACAAACATCAGAAAAATGCCCCATCCAAGTCACCAAACGCGTCGTCGAACGCCGTATTGAATGGCTCGTTGTCAATATCGTTGAACATGGTATCGAGCATCTGATTACCGGTCTGCTGGTTAGCAGGCTGCTGGTTGGTGGGGGCCGCAGATTCAGCTTCGGGCATTTGTAGCTGCTCGCTTTCCTCCTGCGATTTGCGCTTCCGCTCTTCTTCCTCTAGCTGTAGTTTAAGTAATTGCTCACTTTCCTGCCGCTCACGTTCCAGCTGCTCCTGTAGCAGCAGCTTGCGTTGTTGTATCTGCGGATATACCTCTGTCCAGTAGTTATCGGGTGCCTTACTGTTCGCCAGCCCAGCCGAAAGGTTAAAAATATTACGATACACAAAGATAGGTCCCGGCTTTACTGAAAGCCCAAAATGGCGCTCGTACCTCTCCTGTACTTTTTTAAGTGTCTCTTTATCAAAAGGATCCTTACTAAGCTCTTTGTTACATTCCTTTAGAAAGTTCGAGCTCGTATGCTCCAGCTGGCTCTTTTCAACCTCCTGTAGTCTCTCAGTCAGCTGCCTAACCTCCCGTTCCTGTATTTCCAACTGCTCTTTTAATACATCCACCCGCACGCCCTCTGGATACACTTTTTGCTTCAAAATCCTATTACATGGTACAGGTTGGGTTGTAAGCACATTTATCCACTCTGTTGTTACAATATAGTTATCCAGAAGGTAGTTTCGAAAGGAAATTGTATCGCTTTCATCGTGGACGGAAGTCCCTATCTGTTCGGGGTTCAATCTTTGCGATCTGAGCCTCTCGTACTTCTGTTGCTGTACATTCTGATGACCATGTATTCCTGTTCCATGATGCCCATTCTGTTGCTGTAATCGCCACCCCCTGTTTAGAGGCTTCCTACCACGTTTTGCCATATCGCCCCAGATACAAATTACTCTATGAACAGGTCTAGATATTCCTTGGAAGCCCCTCTTTGCACACACTTTACGCGTTTATGTTTTTACTTATTCATCTTTGTTTGTAGAACTTCCTTTGAGAAGGTAAGAGGCTATCTTGATTTTCACTGTGATGTATGGAGTTTACGACTTCGAGAGACAGCCGTTGTAAAAACACATACTTCAAAGACAAAAGCACAGTTCTACACAATCAGCATTTTAGCCACACGCGATACAGCAATGAAAGGTATTCAGCTCTTGCTTACTAGGGTCGTAGTACGTTGTAGACGCTTTCTCCTTCACGTCAATCGACATTGTTTGTATTGAAAATCAACAAAGTAACCGCGCGCCACCGCCAAAAACAAAAAGGTAATCGAAACGCTAACATTTTTGTACGCTCTTACTTGGTTAAACTGACTCAGTAACTCTGAATATAGTGTCTTCTTAATAGGAAGTTAAGAGAAGTAAAGCCAGATAGAAGACATTTTGTTTTACAGGACCGATGTTGGATCAGTACATACCTCTAAGAACGAAAGTGTTCAGGAAGCCATCACAATCGATATTCTACACACAAAATAATTGGCGGAGGTTCGACGATGCTGGCGATGCTATCTTTAAACCCCCGGCTGAAGACCAGTATTTGGCCAAACGAGAAATCAGCAAGGAAAACATCATTGAGTATCACTTCTTGTTGAAGAAAGATAGATTAGATCTGGCGCCATTGACATCTATATCAGGGATCTGTATACCTGTAAATACACAGATGTCAGCAGAACTAAAGGAACAGTTGAACGAACTCTTCAATTCGGAGGAGCTCCGAGGAGTAAATTTTGTTTTGTCGAGAACAAAGATATACCCTATTAAGGCGAACGAGGAGAAGCCTCTCTACTACGGGTATTTGATTGGAGAGAAAAACTTGTTGAACACAGCGCATGTGCAATTGACTGTGCTCTTGCAAATACATGAGGGGAATATTGTAGAGTTTGTGGATTTGCCTTCCCTGTCCTTTATTCCTATGATTGCAGGGGTTCAGTCACTGAATTTAAAAAATATATCGACTAGTTTCCAGACGAAGGTGTTCCTCCCTAACCTGTCCTCTACTGCAAAACCCCTTTCACCCCCACAAATATTCTTGGCAGGGCCAGTGCATTCGCTTGTGCTTAAGGCGAAAGAGCTTTTAAATTCAATTATAAGGTCAATTGACGGCGAATTGTATTACTCCAAACTCCAGAATATTTCACTGGTGAAGTTGAAGTATATTAGTGCTAACTACTCAAAGGAACTAAATCACCTAATGATGAAGTACCAAACCTTTATCTACTTAAACACAGAAAAAGAAGAGGCAGAATTTCAGTCTTCTTCCACACACTTGTTGGAGCAGGTGAAAAAAGTATTCACTATGGAATTTTTGTCTGAAGTTTCAGAGTTGCAGTTACTCTTCCATGACGGCGACTATAATACCATTGAAAAACAAATTCCTGAAGCGTTGCTCGACCTCAGTTTGAAGTACAACATTAGCTTGCTTAGCGAGGGAAACATTTGGAATTTCGTCTTCATTGGCGACCAAAGCAAACTGGAAAGAGTGTTAGATTGGGTTTCAAAGAATTTGCAATCCACTCCACTTCAGGTAAAGTATTTTGTAGAATTGGACCCCTCATACAAGGACTTCATATCTGGTAAAAAGAATGGGAAGATATCGCGGATTATGGATACTACCGATGTCACTATAAACTTGGATCTCCAAAATGGACATGGAAATATGATCTTAACAATGTTCGCCAATGATATAAAAAATGCAATTGTTGGTCAAAAGTTAGTATCTGATGAACTTCCATCAGAGAAGTCATTCTTTATCCCTGAAGCTTATCATCGGCCTGTTATCGGCACAGGTGGCTCCGTTATCCAGACTATTATGCGCAAACACAACGTATTTATACAATTCTCGAACAGCTTCCAGTTGCCACAGAACAAGCTTGCCCATATAAGGTATGACAACGTTGTGATAAGATGCCCATCCAAAAATCGAAATGAAATTATACCCGCAAAGGAAGAATTAAATCAGTTGGCTCAAGAGTATAGTGAAATGCAGCCAAACATACAGTTAAAACTTACACCGGGTCAATACAGATACCTTCTACATCATAACGAGGGAGACAAGTTATCGCTGGCGGACAACATTGGGATCATTGAGAGGCGAACATCGACGTACATAATGTTCCCCTTCCTTGAACCAAAAGAAGGTTTCCTCCTAGAGATAAGGGGTAACGACAATCAGGCCAATATAGCTGCAAAGAAACTATCTGAGTCATTTGGAGAAGAACTAGAGATAACTATTACTAGCCCAGTTATCGATACCATTGACTTTGCAAACTCAATCATTGTGCCCTTCCTAGCTATGGACATCATAGTTACCACAACAGATAGGTTGATGAGATTCACCTACAAGGCAGGTAATAAGTCGGTATCTTCTGCCTTGGATATTGTTCGCGAATACCTCAAAAAGTCTAACATTACTATCATCGAGAAATCCTTCGTAACTTCATGGATTGTGGGCCCAGCAAAAAGCCCGCACTCTCCCACTTTGGATACTAAAAAACTAACACAACACTCAAGTGTATATATCCAACAATATTCCTATGGATATGCAAGTTTATAATCTGGTCCCAAGTAATTCATTCAGCCTTATAATAGAAATGTCTGCATGTCTTAACGCTGTATATTTAACGTCTTTGAAATCATCTCGCAAATACTCAAAGGTCCTTCTCAATAGTACTCGTACTGTAGGAGCCCTGAATTCCAGCAGCTCCCTATGATACTCCATTGTAAGGACGTTCTTGAGTATCCTTTTACATCTACCGTTATCTTGCGCCAGCGCCAACGTTTCCTCGTCGAGCGGCTTTATAACAGAAACAGCTTTTATCATAAACTCCAATGTGCGTAAAGCGCTATCTAGCGGCTCAATGGCCATTTTTGATTGGCACCCCAGGGCAATTCGCCTCTTTAGGTCATAATCTTCATCAAATTTATAACGAATATAGTTACAGTAGGTTGTTCGAACCATAGCACGCGAGGAGACAAAAGCTTTGAGTCTAATAAAACGACGATAGATAATCCTGGTCTGAACATCCGCTGGAAGAGCATGTATATCTTCTGGAGCCATATAAGGTAGAGCTGATTTCATTAATGTGTATTTTTTAGTAACTATCGCTTTGTTGGTAGCTATAACCGGCTGCAATGCTCTAACAAGTGACATAATACCGAAAGTGAGGAAGTAAAAATCGCCTTAAGGAACGCTTAATTGACGATAGCAACGATTAGATCACTCGTTGGACGGTAACCAACGTTCTCTTAAACACTGGGATGGCTCTTAATTGTTGATTGTTATAATATGCTCATCGACGTATATGACGATATTATGTCAAGAAACAAAAATTTAATGCATTCTATAACATCTGAGCGATGCCAATGGGTATCACAAGCTGCAATATTAAGAGGTGAAACCAACTCCTTCAGCTAAGGTTTAATTAGCTTCACTTCGGCTCAATGGTAAAATATAGAGGTAGTGGGAAAAAAGGCTCTCTTACGCAATCCCTTGACAATAAAATATCAGACCTGATATATCGTCTGCTTGATGAGAAGTCGTTGGAAAAACAGCGTTACAATCAGCAAGCGAAGAACGATAGTGAAGAGGAAGGTTCAGATGGCAATTTAAGGGATGAATTTTCGGATATATTTTTGGCTTGTGATTTACAGTTCTCTGAGGTGTTAAGCTATGTTGTCAGTAAGGATTTATCACTCCAAAGGGTTAAGAAGGTGTTGCTCGAAAAGACTGTAGAAAGGGTTTTGAAGCAGCTAGTAGAAGATGAAAAGGATGAGATTGGAAGTTTTGCAAACCCTGAAGAATTAGAGCAAAATGAGCTTGACTTGGTTGCGCGGAATGAGATGACTGTTGAAGATACTAACGACATGAACAAGAGTATTACTAGCCAGTGGCAGCAAGCATCTACCGTATCAACACCAAAGTCAGCTGAAGCTGATAGTTTGAATGCCGAAGAAACTAAGAAATCAGCAAACAAAAAACGTGCTACCAAGGATGTCTCTGTGAAAGCGAAGAGGCAAAAGACGCAGGAAGACAGGTCGCCCCCATCTGCAACACTTTCTAGTTTAGGTGGTATGGACGATGTAATTGCACAGTTAATGGAATTGGTGGGGCTTCCAATTTTGCATCCTGAAATATTCGTATCTACAGGTGTGGAGCCTTCGCGCGGTATATTACTCCATGGCCCGCCAGGTTGCGGAAAGACCTCCATAGCAAATGCGTTAGCTGGTGAGTTACAGGTTCCCTTCATTTCAGTTTCGGCACCATCAGTAGTGAGTGGCATGTCAGGTGAAAGTGAGAAAAAGATTCGTGAGCTTTTCGAAGAGGCAAGATCCTTGGCTCCTTGTATTGTGTTCTTTGACGAGATTGATGCAATAACGCCTAAGAGAGATGGTGGTGCACAGAGAGAAATGGAGCGAAGAATTGTCGCTCAACTATTGACTTCGATGGATGATTTGTCATTCCACAAAAATGACTGCAAACCTGTCATTGTGATTGGCGCCACCAATAGACCTGATTCTTTAGATGCTGCATTAAGACGGGCTGGTAGATTTGATAGAGAAATTTGTTTAAATGTGCCTAATGAAACCTCTAGGATGTACATTTTAAAGAAAATGACTTCGACCTTGAAAATCGACGGTTCTATCGACTTTTTGAAGCTGGCAAAGCTGACGCCTGGGTTTGTAGGTGCTGACTTAAAAGCACTAGCTACTGCTGCTGGTACATGTGCAATCAAGAGGATATTCCAAAACTACGCCTCTGAAAGTACTGTTAAGGACGAGGATATGGATGTTGATAGCGATCTCAACCAAAATGAGCTAAAAAATACTGCAGATATATTAGAACCGTTGCCACTGTCTGTTATCCAGTTATTTTTAAAAAACTTCCCAGAACCGCTCTCTGAGGATCAGTTATCTTCGTTAGCTATAAAATATGAAGATTTCTTGAAAGCCTTGCCCACTATCCAGCCAACGGCTAAGAGAGAGGGGTTCGCTACGGTTCCGGATGTTACATGGTCCAATGTGGGAGCTCTTTCGAGAATCCGTATGGAGCTAAACATGGCAATTGTGCAACCTATTAAGAGACCCGAGTTGTACGAAAAAGTGGGTATTTCTGCACCAGCAGGTGTTCTTTTATGGGGCCCTCCAGGGTGTGGTAAAACACTTTTGGCTAAGGCAGTTGCGAATGAATCTAGAGCGAACTTTATTTCCATCAAAGGTCCCGAACTATTAAACAAATATGTCGGTGAGTCAGAACGTGCAATTAGACAGGTATTCACAAGAGCGCGCGCCTCAGTTCCTTGTGTAATTTTCTTTGATGAATTAGATGCACTTGTACCCAGGAGAGAAACTTCCCTGTCGGAATCATCTTCTAGGGTTGTGAATACCTTATTAACAGAACTGGATGGTTTAAATGACCGTAGAGGCATATTCGTTATCGGTGCTACTAATAGACCTGATATGATTGACCCTGCTATGTTACGTCCAGGAAGACTCGATAAAACATTATTTATTGAGCTTCCAAATATGCAAGAAAAATTGGACATCATCAAAACGCTAGTGAAGTCAAATGGAACTCCCCTTGGTCCAGATGTCGATCTTGCTGCAATTGTCCAAGATCCACGTTGTGATAACTTCTCTGGTGCAGATCTGGCAGCTTTGTTGCGGGAAAGTTCTATATTGGCGCTAAAGCGCAAGTTCTTCCGCACTGATGAGGTGCAATCTGTACTAGAAAATGATTTAGACAAGGAGTTCGATGACTTGTCAGTCGGTGTGCCACATGAAGAAGTGATAGTTACCACCAGAGATTTCAATTTAGCCCTAACCAAGATTAAACCTTCTGTAAGCAGTAGAGACAGACTAAAATATGATAGACTGAACAGGAAGATGGGCTGGAATGACAATGAAGATTTACAAAATGAGAAAGACGAGAATAAGGCAGCAGAATAGTATGTAATGTAATTTAGTTTTAGTATGTATATAATGAGCATCACAATACGGCTTTGCGATGCAAGTTTACTTCGTCTGATGTCCTCTCCTCATCACATTTTTTCGAACTTTCCACACATGATCAAACTTTTTCCTACCATTGAAAGCCATATACGGTACCTCTGTATCTTCAGGGGGGCTTCCGAGTACACTGTTAGGGTATAGTTCACTGACTGGTGTCTCCGTATTTCCTCTGACTATAACGACTTCTTTGATAGCATTTATTTCGCTACTCCTATGCTCAGGGATGTAGATATGAACCAATTTTTTACCAATGTCGATAGAATGTATTAATGCAAGTGTGATAAAGGATAGCCCTTGGGACAACACCGCGTTCTTCAGTATGGGGAACTCTCCAAGATCGTACACATCCAAAGACCCAGTTACTTCATAAATTCCAACAACACAGGCTTCTAACATCCTTGGAATATCATCCGGATGAAAGTTACAAGTGATATCATGCAAAAATTGGAAGGCCTTGATGCCATATGCACCAAAGGAGATTTGTAAAGGTGGGTTTTGTAGTAAAGGTGCTCCATCATAGGTATTGTAGTTTTTCCGGTGAAGATATGCAAGTAACCTGAATTGCCGGATGTTTGCGGCGTGAAATCTTGGGTCTCGAACCTGCTGTCCAGGAAGTATAGGTTCATGGAAGGCTTGTATGTCATATACACATGGGGCGTAACGACCCCGCTGTTGACTCTCGAATACCTCTGGAAGTTTAAATTCCTTGGAGAGCTTTCTTGCTTTATGCTTCAAGAAAACCAAATGTGTCGGCTTAAAGCTTTCAAACACAGTGTTAGTTATCCGCACGCCAAAACCTTTTATCCATCCGGGCAGGTTCAGTACTGTAGTTCCCATAATAAGTTCTTCTTCCCATGCTGATATTATGGATCTAACTGCAGTTAGATAAGTCTCGGGCCACGTTTGTGGGGATGATGCTCCCAAATAGACCTCTTGGACAACTTCCTTTCTCCCTTGTGCCATGTGCTGGCCCAAACTGAAAGAATCTGGTGAAACTGTTACCCACGATATGCAATCTGGTGACGAGTATTCTGTCTGTCCAGGGTCTAAATCCAGATAATGAATTATGTTTTCACCTTCTGGAAGACCACTAGATCCCTGATCTACATGCAAAAACTTTTGTATCAGCAAGCGAAGTAGTGTACTCTTTCCGCTATTTTTCCCACCAACACATAATAATCGCATATCTGTAGCACTATTATTATGGACTAGTAATAATTCATCCATCAGATTTAGCCATTCCTTTCCTAGCTGAAGTTCCCGGATTGATCCACCCACACTTGTTAGGAATTCAAAGGTATGTTGCTTTGCTGTAGTGGAAGTATCAGTCCATAAGCGAGTTAACTCAGATGTTAAACCGCCGACTTCTGCAATGTTGGGTCCATTGCTTAATTTTAAGATACATATGTGATCAACCGCTATAGCCTCCTTTACCTCTGCAGGGATGCTGAACGCTGGCTCATTCCATCCGGCATAAAAAGATGCCACAATGGGGGCAATCGCATCGGAAGTAGGATGCCAAAATTCATGAACTTTTTCTCCTGCGCTATAATGCACAGAATTATATGTAATTCCTCCTTTCAGAACTTGTACCTGGAATGTTCCTGATATGATCAGCCTTTCATACTCGCGTAAGCAAATCACTACCGATTTATGGTTCTGGAGAGCAAAAAAATTCTTGCCATGTTGTGGTTGGTATATGTCTGGTGTATCCTTTGTTGCTTTAGATGCAGAGGTAGATGAATCTGAATCATATTCATCGTCGCTCTCGCCCCTTGATGGATTAACAGTAGTTGAGCGCCGACAATATTCTGAAGAATCCGAATCACTGCTAACTTGCTCGTATATCGGTAATTCACCCAAATTCGACATGGCTTCTTCCCTATTATATACTACGGGAACATCCTATATAAAATGTTACTTAACTCATCGATGAGCCTTCAAAAATATTAATTGGGAAAGCGCATCTGCTACGTGGAAAACGACCACATGTAAGCTGTCACCCAACAGCATAGAACAAACAAACCTTCCAGAGTAACAAGTAACGCATATTATTAATAACAAATCCGTGCTAATATTCGACTCAGTATAAAGTCATGTAGTTGTAAATGGGCTCATAATAATGTACATGCCCTATTTCCAAATATCCTTAAATCAATATCCTAAACTAAACCTTAACTTGGGGGTATCTCCTTAATGCCGACTGTTGAATATCAGGAGTAAACATAGTAGTGTCTGCGTTATCTTCTAAAGGCTCAAAAGGAGATAGCTCTTCCATTAGGATGCAAAGTAGATAGTCCTTGATGATATTGACAGTCGTTAGCTCGGTGCAAATATTTCCATTGCGGCGCACTGACAATCTGGCAAGCGATGCTGCCAGTTCATCCTCTTCTTCGTCGGAGTCCATTGAAGCCTTTTGGTTTAATGAGAAGATGTGGCGACGCGTATGTGGCCACTGTGTTTGTGAGAAACTATTCAGAGAAGGAAGTTGGGGTGTAGCGAGAGAAGAGCTACCGCGACCATTATGGAGGCGTGGAAGAGAATCACCGCCCATGCCATATACGCATGACGTTAATGGAGGGAGCGTATGACCACCTGCATAGTTCCCAGAGGCAGAAAATGTCATTTGTGGCTGTGGAGGTGGAAGCAGTCCCGACTGAGTTCCGTGTGTGTCCTGATTAGCATGCATATCTGGAATTTTCCGAGCCATGTCCTTAGACAGTGCATTGAAATATACCATAGCCGTTCCAACCTCATTAGGATACATGCGTTCTGTAGAGGTTACGGAATGGCTCTTTGGTGGTGGGAGAAGTATCCTTGGTGAGGCCTCATATGTTCCCTGTGAATAGCAAGGGTAGTAATTGTCCATCTCCTCCCGCACAAACCTCTCCAAGGTCAAAGAAGGCAACGCGGCAGACATTTTTAGGTTATTTGCATTTTCATAAGTAGCTTTTTTGAACCTCTTAGAGCCTAGCTTGGGTCCCCGCTTGTTCTTCACAGCATCATGCATATGAACACGCAGGTGTTTCTTCAGATCTTGCGGTCTTTTGAATTTCCTATTACATGTAGAACAGCTAAAAGGCTTGAGTGGTACGTGTACCCGTAGGTGTGAAGTGATGTGATCGCGCTTCATGGTTGTAGTGGTACAGCTACCCCAGTGACAATTTAGCTGCAAATTTCTCTGTGCCTTTCTTCCCACATGGTCCTTGCATAAATGATGATATAATAACTCAGGTTGGGGGAACGACGCACCGCATGAATCCCACTGACAAATCAACGTTTGTGTTTCATCATTCTCCGTATCTTGTGAAGTATCACTCACACATCCTGGAGAGTGGTTTCTCACTGATGCTTCTCTTGTGCTTTCACTGCTTACACTGCTGTTTTCTCTCCTTGGAGATTGTGCACCCCCCGAAAGTTCGTCGTCACTACAAAGAGGGGATTGATTCGTTGAGTTACTAGTCACGTCTACACCTTCATCTCCCTCTGCATTCAATAAATGCTTAATTGGTGTCATCTCTTGTTATAATGCAGCACTTCTAATGTCACTTGCTTCCGTCAACTGCTAAGTAATAGGGGTTTTCTTTATTACTGAAGTTAACTTAATAAAACCTGAAATTCGAAAATAACTTCCTTTTATTAGCCGTGTTGATATCCGCGGTCTTTTGAAATCTGAATATTTAGATTCTTAAATCCTTGCCGATATCTTGTATATTAGTGAGCAGATGCTAAGTAATACTGAGACTAATCGCCAAGTAAGTGCCACTGTATATATTTGAAGCAGTATATCTTTCAACTGGGTCGCTGCGCCTTGTTCGTCGTATGGGTAAGTTATTTACAGCACACCGAAAGATATAGATCTACAAGATTGTGAACGGACAATAGTTCAAATAAGCAATACTACTAGTACTCGGAATCTTGTCCGGTGCACATGATATAGAGGGCTACCCCTCCTGTAGAAAAAGTGGTTACCGTTCCTTGCATTAGATTTCTAAATAGTGCTTAGCGATGCCCACGTAGTTAACTGTGATAAACCTTCGCGGACACGTGGAATGCTCGAACTCCAACTTACGGAATTATCGCTTATGTAAGTTAAAGATGTAAGGACAGAGAACAGTATACATACATGCGAAGTGGGGGAGTAACATGCGATAATATGTCCTTGCACCGCCTATATGCATAGACGGTGGAAGCAGTCTAAGGGTAGCCAAAGTGGCACTTGTAGATGAGATAGGCAAATGTCTTTATACCTATTATGAGCTTTGAAACAATGCATCAAGACACTGATTAGGTAGTTCACTCGTTAATGACGCGTAGGACTTTTCGAGAGTAGTCAACATCATCTGCTAAAGAGACTCGGCTTCCGCTTTCTCCCCATTGTGACATGACATGCGATGGATCTAATCGCTGATCAACTAATAGAGCTTCTGTCTTAGAGTCTCTGCTTACAGGCAAGGAATCAGTGCCGGAGGAAGAGTTTGCAGCCACTGTACTGGTGCTTAAGAGTGCGGAGGAATTGCGAGCGTTCCTATTAGAACGGGGGCCCGGAGAGGTATGTATACCTTTTTCGTCGGCGTATACAAATGCAGACTTTTGATGGTTTTGCATTACTGTGCCAGACGAAGATACGTCACTATGGAAGCGTAACAGGTCTGCATCCTGGTAGTTATAATCCCTTCTTCTATGTAAGCACATCCAAATGAACAGCACTATTAGTATTATCAACAACAAGCCGACAGGAATGAAGGTGGCAGCGACCTTGCCCGGTGAGTCCCAAAACGTGGAGCGGTGACGGTGTTTCAAATTATCGGTAGACGCAGTGCTAAGAGAAGGGGGGGTTTCAGAAGAAGTTGCAATGGAGGCATTGAACATAGCGGTAGTGGTCATAGTAGCAATGGACGCATTATAAACAGCAGTAGTGGTCATAGTAGCAATGGACGATACTACCTCAATGCTGCCATTTTGAGGGGTAGATAGAACGGTGACGGTTTGCATAGAGACAAGCACAGAAGTCACGAGATGATACTGCGTTACTGGGGGTTGAGATATGCTGGACTCCGAGGTAGGGGAGGCACTTGGAGTAGGAGTAGCCACAACGGTGACGGTGGAAATGAGAACTAGAGGAGGTGCAGTGGTAGGGGAGGTATTGGTCGATATCTGAGAGGTCGTAGTCGTGCTAGGTGTTGATACTTCAGCAGTGGTAGGGGAGG